>AP025071.1:19142361-19336773 GCA_036186865.1 Eustoma russellianum | reverse complement strand
TTTTTTTTTTTTTTTTTTTTGCTTGTCTCGAACTAACTGTCGAAAAATATATATATTGTGTTTTCTTTTTTTGCTCAAAAATAACAAATAATTTGCAAATATGTTCAGAGAGATAAGTAACTTTCAATGCATACATGGTTACTTATTTTGATCAATTATTGGAAAGATCATTTTGTAATCAAATGCTATATATATCTGGAGGCATTATGTGGCATTCGCCTCCAAATTTGCCAATTAAATTTGAGAAACATCATCTATAACAATCATTCAACAAGTGGAATCCATCATTTTATTTAAATATTCATTTTTTCCGGACATACACATCTAGAAATATTGTACTTATACATGGACATGCATTATAACCATTGGTTTTATAGAAATCGAAACACGTGTACAGATGTACGGAGAAGAAGTAAGCAGTGGCATGGCAGAACTACGAGGATAAATTTGTTTTTGAGGTGTTGTAATGTCAAACAACGTAACCTTGTTGTTTTTGTATGTGTGTGTGATAATTTATTTATTTATTTTGGTTATTATTATCTTGGTATGCTTCTAGTCTTATATGAATAATCGTTGACTATTTTTTTCTGTACTGCAGCATGGAGATCGAGGAAATTGAAGGAATGGATGAGGGTTGGTTATCTTCATAAAGATCGATTTATTTTTCTATAATCAAATCGTCTTCGTAATTTTTTTTCACCAAAAAAGAAAAAGAAAACTTTTATAGATAGTTTCTAGGGAAAAAAGAAGAAAGAAAACAAAGGCCCCCAAGAAATAAAAGAGAATGAACACAATTACTGTGATGATGATCTGATAAAGATGATGAAAATGAAGATTTGGACTTTTGTTTCTTCCTTTTTCTTTTCTTTTTTTTTCTTTTTGCGTTCCCTCAGGGCATGTCTTTTTTTCCATAACATAACATGCAATTGTACAATAAATCACGGAAGGAAGATGTTATTCTTTTATCTTCTTCCCAGTTATAGCTTTTCCAATTTGTCACCTGTTAGTTTATTATTGGGCATTTCCCGTTTGTATTTTCAATATTTGATTTTTCTTTTATCTTTGTTACACTTTAAATGTAAATTTTAAGCTTTATAGAGGTTTTACTGCCGTAGTACATGCAAACGAGTCAGTAATAATAGAAGCAAATAAATCAATTCAAATCAACATAAATTATCATGTCTCTGCGTAGAAGTTGATTACGATTCTATAGGTTTTTGTTTGTGTTTAAGAATTCTTGTTTAGGCAATTTAAGGGCATCGGTAGTCGACCTATCGAAAAGCCGCTATGCTATTGTGGCTCTTGGTTCTTTTTTAGAAGTGCGTTCGGTTGATTCAATATCGATGAATCTCGAAAAAAGGATTGAGAGTTGGAGCCTTGAATTTAATCAAGTTTAGGCAACATCCACTTGAGCAACGAGGCTCGGAAGTGAAACTACTAGGGCTCGAGTATAGTAATGCCATGTAATAAATTTTCTTTCTATAATGAAGGGATAAAAGGCATACATGTACTTCAATCTTAAGAGTGCAAGACATAAGAGAATAATTTATAGACAGGCTAAAGGGATACGGAAATTGTGATAGGACCATGGGAAAAAAAACAAAAGATTGAATAAACGAGGTGACGTTTCAAAAAAAATGAAAGGAAATTGGTTCCTACAGAAAAAGGATTGTTCAACTTGACATATTGTGTTCATAGCATATAAAAATCAGTTGACAAATATGCAGATAGTGCCAACTGAAAAGGAATTAGAAAAAGTAAGATGGGAAACGTTACCCAAAAAAAAAAAAGCCTCTAATCAAGGATATTGTCTTACAGAATGTCAAATAATGAAATGAGATATACTTTTGTAAAATACCTTCCTATAAAATTCTATCCTACAATTCATATAGTAATGAATTCCTATAAAATCCTATCCTACAATTTATATAGTTCACATTTAAGATACATATCTCAATATCCATTCAAAGATTTTCTAGGATTCTAAGGGACATTTTCTCTCAAATGGGTGCGTATATCATCAAAATTGGACCTTGCCCGTCCTTTGGTAAATAATCTACCATATTTCAGCTTCTGCTTAATAAAGTGCCCACATTTATGGTCTTGCCATGATATATAAGATTGTTACCTATGCTGTTTTGTTATCACAAAACAACTTGGTATGTTTGTTAATAGGTTTTCATATCTCCTCTAGCGGTCTCTTTAGCCATATTATTTTATAGACCTCAAGTGCCATAATGTGATTTGTACTCAGCTTAAGCACTTTTTCAAACCACAACGTTTTTGTGTTTCTTTTGATCCTTCATATTAGCTTATTACTCCATAGGCAGAGTCTCCTAAAGTATATCTTATGTCCATTCCTAAAACCGTCAAATCTGTAGTCCCATACACCTTAATACTTCTATAGTTTGTCTTTCTGAACACCAACTTGCCTTAAGTGATATATTAGTGTGCTTGAGAATTTTGTTGGCTGTCTCCAGGTGTTCTATCTTTTGTGCATGCATGAACTGGCTTTCCGAGCTAAATATAAAGGCAATGTCAAGTTTTGTATATGATAGATAAATCAGCTTGTGCAGCTGTCTTTGATACTGACTAACCTCCACTGGTTTTCCTCACTTGTCCTCAAATTTTGTGTTAGGATCAACTGGAGTTTCAATGGATTTATGTCCAATCATGCCAGTTTCCTTTAAAAGATCTAAGATGTATTTTCTTTGCTCGATCAATATGTTTCTTTTAACTCGCGTCCACATTCTTAAAATATACTGTTAGAAACTGTAATGAACTGCAGTGTACTGTGTGCGTTTGTGTGTAAATTGACAAAATACAAGCAGAACCGAGACGAGTCTAAGGACTCTGTCCTTAAGACGATTTGCTCCGGTACGAAGTGCCCAACCAGAAACAGCAAACGTCTCCCAGGATACAACGGGTAACAGTTCATACGAAGCGGCACAGCAACGTAAAGAACTCAGCGAACCTGTGGGATACTCTGATTTCTCGAACTGGAAACGTAACAACAGTGTAGCAGCAGTATGCAAAAAATCGAAAATGGAAGGAGAAAAAAAAACAGTGAAATCGCAGTGGTTCTGGGAAGAAAGGAGCCGTTTTATTTATAGGCGGGAAGGATTAGGCGGTTAATCTCCAGATTAAACCACAGCCGTCGGATCAGACGGTTTTTATCCACAGCCGTTAGATCGTAAACCGCAGCAGTTTCAAACGTAGACCATCGGATGAAGATACTGCTGCCAGATACGATCTCAGCCGTTAGATCATAATCTGTGTAGATTACGATCCACAACCGTTAGATCTAGATGAAGAAACCGCTGCCAGATATGATCTCAGCCGTTAGATCATAATCCGTGTAGACTACGATCTACACCGTTAAATCTTGCAACGGTTATGATCAAAAATATTTCAACCGTTGGATCATTTGATTTATTTTTCTAGAAAAATGTAAAAGAAAATTTCTCCAAAAAAGATAAGAATCAGCCGGAGTCACGAGCCACGAGCCGAGCTGAGCCGAGCCGAGCTGAACCGATCGGCAAGACGGGCGGGCGGGCGGCGGCGGAGGCGCGCGCGCGTGTGTGGTGAACCTTGCCTGAGCTGCGTTCTGACTCCGTCAAAAACTTCTCATGTCCAAGGGCACATTTTAGAAGGCTCCAACTAAAACTATATATGGTGGCCTTTTCATCTCAAATGGCCAATGTGGTATTCCACATAAGGGGTGATGTGTTCACTCCTCAAGAGGCCACATCACCACTTTTCCCAATTTCTTTCCAATTTTACTCCAACTTTGAGCATTACTTTCTCATTTACCCGGTATCAGAATCGAGTGATTCAAAAGCCTAAAGTCATCTACTTGTTACGTAGATAATTTAAAAATCATTAGTTTTTGTTTTGATTAACAAACACTAATTATAATTAAGCTCAAAGTATGGTGGTTGTCAACTTTTGACAAACCCATTTGCCCAAACTTTCCAATTCACTTCAACTTCTCCAACAATCCCCCACATGAATGAAAAATTAATGCAGATGCAGATGTAGACTCTATTGAGAAATCAGACAAGGATATGTTGCATCAGAAGAGGTAGCTTCTGGCTTTGAATCTTTCTTAGTGATATACCATCGGATCCACTCAGCTGGTTAGTGACCTGATGTCTTGAACTATCAGCCTTTATTGTGAACCTAGACAATGATACTCACACAACATTTCCTTTGACACCCCTTATTGGTTCTCATGGTTGTGTTCATTTGGCCATGAACAACCTGGTTTCAGAAAGTGTATTAGAGAATTTTGCCTCTCAGAATTCTCATAGAAGCGGCCCCCACTTCACACTTACATAGGTGATTCCTATCAAGAGTATTCTGCCATACCCCACTTGATTTATCAAGATATAGGACATCATTAAAAAGTTCTAGCTTACCCTAACTATTCTCTGCAGACAGCACTTTTGTTTAACGGAATGAGTAAGTGCTAACTAAACCCTTATAACTTAGTTTTCCCATTGAACCTAGATTCTGGGATCTCCAGTCAACAAGGTTGGGTTAACGTTACAAAGATTCTTGCTTTGTAGGCTTAAGTCCCATTCCGTTTGTCAATTTAGACATCTGATCTCTAGGCAGAGCTTTGGTAAGCGGATCCGCAAGATTCTCCTTTGATTTTATATAATCAATAGGAAATCACGCCATTAGAGATCAATTGCTTAATGGTATTATGTCTCCGACGTATGTGTCGTGACTTACCATTGTAGATGCTACTTTGAGCTCGTCCTATAGCTGACTGACTATCACAGTGTATGCTAATAGGAGCGATTGGCTTAGGCCAACATGGAATGTCCTCCAGAAACTTTCGAAGCCATTCAACCTCTTCTCCAACTTTGTCTAATGCTATAAACTCGGCTTCTATTGTGGATCGAGCTATGCATGTTTGCTTAGTGGATTTCCATGACACAGCACCACCACCAACATGTGAATAAATATCCACTTGTGGATTTAGAGTCTTTGCAATCTGATATCCAGTTTGCATCGCAGTATCCTTCCAATACTGCTGGATATCTTGTATAGTGTAATCCAAGGTTCATTGTGTACTTAAGGTACCTCATCACTCTATCTAGAGCTTTCCAATGGTCTTCACTTGGATTACTGGTAAACCTGCTTAATTTGTTTACTGAAAAGGCTAAGTCTGGTCTTGTACAGTTTCGTTATGTACATTAGACTTCAATCACTTGTGAGTACTTCAATTGAGATACTGGTTCACCTCGGTTCTTCCTTAAGTGCATACTTAAGTCAACTGGGGGTTTTTACTGGTTTTTGCATCAAACATATTGAATCGTTTGAGAACGGACTCAATATAATGACTTTGTGACATGATCAATCCTTCAGTTACCCTAGAAATCTTAATCCTAGAATAATATTGGCAACCCTTATATCCTTCATGTCAAAATTTTGTGTTAACATCTTCTTGGTATTCAAGATGATGTCACGAGTACTGCCCATGATTAACATGTCATCTACATAGAGACATACTATTACATAAGCATTAAGTGTGTTTTGATGTAAACAAACTTGTCACACTCGTTGATCCTGAAGCCGTTTGACATCAATTACCTGATCAAACTTCAAATGCCATTGTTTTGGTGCTTGTTTAAGTCCGTACAGAAGACTTAACAAGTCCTACAAACTTTCTTCTCTTGTCCTGGCACAACAAACCCTTCTGGTTGTTCCAATGTATATCTCCTCCTCCAAATCACCGTTAAGAAAAGCCGTCTTAACAGCCATCTGATGAATTTCTAAGTTATAGACTGCTGCAATCGCGACTAGCACTCTGATTGATGTAATCCTTATCACTGGTGAGTAAGTGTCAAAGAAATCAAACCCTTCTTTTGCGATAACCTTTGGCTACCAACCGCGCTTTATATTGTCGATAGATCCATCTTCTTTATACTTCTTCTTGAAAATCCACTTGCATCCGAGTGGTTTACTTCCTGGGGAAGATTGACCAGCTCCTAAGTGTTTTGGGAGAATGATCTATCTCACTGTTTATTGCCTCTTTTTCCAGACGAAGCTTCTGGTGTTGACATCGCCTCGAAACGGTCCTTGGCTCGTTCTCTACCATGTAGGTTAGAAAATCTGGTCCAAAGGATGTCGGTATTTTGGCTCGTTTGCTTTGACGAGGTTCCTCAGTCTCCTGAGGAGTCGGCTCACGCACTCGCTTACTAGTGCTTCTTCACTGTTTTTGTCTTTCTTCGGAAAGAAATTTTCAAAGAACACTGCATTTCTCGACTCCATGACAACATTCTCATGTATCTCGGGAATGTCAGATTTGTGCACTAAGAAACGATATGCACTACTGTTTGTTGCATATCCTATGAATATACAATCAATGTTTTGGCCCTATTCTGACTTGTCTTGGTTTAGGTACTGCTACCTTAGCCAGACACCCCCACACTTTTAAGTATTTGAAACTAGGTTTATAACATTTCCAAAGTTCATAAGGGGTTTTATCCATCTTTTTAGATGGAATTCTATTAGAATGACATTGGCAGAGAGAATTGCTTCCCCCCACAAGTTATGAGGTAAACCCGAACTTATCAACATAGCATTCATCATCTCTTTAAGAGTTCGATTCTTGCGTGCAGCAATACCATTGGATTGAGGTGAGTATGGCGCAGTCGTTTGATGAATAATGCATGTTCTGAACAGAATTCATTAAACGGTGCATCATATTCGCCATCTCTATCACTACGAATTATCTTAATTCGTTTGCTAAGTTGATTTTCAACTCATTCTTATAATTCTTAAAAGCATTAACGGCCTCATCTTTGCTACTTAGCAAATAAACATAACAGTATCTAGTGCAATCAGTCAATAAAAGTTACAAAGTACTTTTTACCACCTCTTGTTTGCACAAACTTTAATCACACACATCTGTATGAATTAAATCTAACACTTCAGTGTTTCTTTCAATCGAAGGAAAAGGAGCTTTAGTCCATTTCGCTTCAACACAAACTTGACATTTTTCTTAGTCAAATTCAGTTTAGGCAACAAATCAAGATTAATCATTCGCTGAACTTGATTGTAATTAACGTGTCCCAAACGTAAATGCCATAAACAAGAAGACTCAAGCATATAAGAAGAAGTAGATGCATTCTCATTAGCCACTACGGGCACATTTTTTCTTTCTTGGGTACAATGGTAATAGCATTCAATCCTAAACATTCTATCTGCCAAATACCCCTTCTCCAAGTACAACCCATTCTTTAAAATAATAACTTTGTTAGACTCTAACACAAGGCTAAACCCATGCATCACCATCAAATGCGCCAGAGATCAAATTCTTCCTAATGTCAGGAACATGCAGAACATTCTGGAGAGTCAGAAACTTCCCAGAAGTCAACTTCAAAACAACATTTCTTTCACCTTCAATCTTGATGAAGCATCATTCCCATGTAAAGATGTGCACCATCAACAGGCTTGTATTCTGTGAAACATTGCCCTTATTGCACAAACATGTCTCGTAGCTCCCGTGTCCAGCCACCATGCATGCGGATTTCCCACAATGTTGCATTCACTTACAACAGCACAAAGATCCAGATCTTCCATTGCACCAACCAGATTCGCCTTCGCTTTCTCTTGCCTCTTCTTCGGCTTGCGATAGTCACTGCTCCGGTGCCCCTGAATGCCATAGTTGTAGCATTTCCTTGTGAACTTTTTGGCGATCTCTTTGCCTTGTTGTTCACTCCCAACTTGCCTTTCTTTTTCTTCGTCGCCTCTGCGACATGAGCCTTTGCTTGACCAGAATATTGAGCAGACTTTTTCTCAGATCTGCGGTTATCTTCTTCAATACGCAATCGAATAAATCAGATCTTCCAAGGACATCTCCTTTCGCTTATGTTTGAGATAGCTCCTGAATTACCTCCACGAAAGAGGGTAGCTTCTCAATCACAGCAGCAACAAGGAAAGATTCACTAAGGGACATACCCTCTTCTTCCATTTCAGCTCACTACATCTGAAGTTCCTCAATCTGAGAAACAACAGTTTTGGAATCAGTCATCCTTAAAATCAAGAAATTTACCAATGAATAAATTTCTTCGCACCAGCATCCTCTGTCCTGTATTTTTTGTCTAAAGCCTGCCATAAAGAATTTTGCAGTCTTAAAGGTATTATACAGTCCATACAGAGAATTATCGAGACAACTTAAAATATGACTCAAACAAACATAATCACTATATTTCCATGCTTCAGCCATCAAGCTATTCTGCATATTCACGTTCTGATCCTCGACTGGTATCACCACTGGAGGAATCCTCGGTCAGCATCTTTGCCAGCCCCAGAGTTGTTAAAAAGAACAGCATCTTCTGCTGCCAATCGTTTGAAGTAACTGCCCTCCAAACTTCTCTGGTTTCTAAGCCTGTCCAACAGCAGGAACAGGAGCAGGAATGGCAGCGGGTGCAACTGGAACAGCATTGTTCACTTCCTCGGACGGACCAAGGTGCACGCCATTGAAGGAGTTCGAACTTTCGTTCTCCATTTCAGATTCTGTGGGATGATACAGAAATAGAACACGAAACTGATTAGTCTCGTACAAATAGACGTAGTAAACGCAACCAGAAACCAAAACGATTACAGTATATATACAAAATCGTCTTAAGAATGTTAGAAACTGTAATGAACTGCATGTACTGTGTGCGTTGTGTGTAAATTGACAAAATGCAAGCAGAACTGAGGCGAGTCTAAGGACTCTGTCCTTAAGACAATTTGCTCCGGTATGAAGTGCCCAACCAGAAACAGCAAACGTCTCCCAGGATACAACGGGTAACAGTTCATACGAAGCGGCACAGCAACGTAAAGAACTCAGCGAACCTGTGGGGATGCTCTGATTTCTCGAACTGGAAACGTAACAACAGTGTAGCAGAAGTATGCAAAAAAAGCGAAAATGGAAGGAGAAAAAAAACAGTGAAATCGCAGTGGTTTCTGGGAAGAAAGGAGCCGTTTTATTTATAGGCAGGAAGGATTAGGCGGTTAATCTCCAGATTAAACCGCAGCCGTCGGATCAGACGGTTTTCATCCACAGCCGTTAGATCGTAACCGAAGCAGTTTCAAACGTAGACCGTCGGATGAAGAAACTGCTGCCAGATACGATCTCAGCCGTTGGATCATAATCCGTGTAGACTACGATCCACAACCGTTAGATCTAGATGAAGAAACCGCTGCCAGATATGATCTCAGTCGTTAGATCATAATCCGTGTAGACCACGATCTACACCGTTAGATCTTGCAACGTTATGATCAAAAATATTCAACCGTTGGATCACTTGATTTATTTTTCTGGAAAAATGTAAAAGAAAATTTTCTCCAAAAAAGATAAGAATCAGCCGGAGCCACGAGCCACGAGCCACGAGCTGAACCGAGCCGAGCCAAACCAGCCGCCGGACGGACGGGCGGGCAGCGGCGGTGGCGGCGCGCGTGCTTGTGTGGTGAACCTTGCCTGAGCTGCGTCCTGACTCCGTCAAAAACTTCTCATGCCCAAGGGCACATTTAAGAAGGCTCCACTAAAACTATATATGGTGGCCTTTCCATCTCAAATGGCCAATGTGGTATTCCACATAAGGGGTGATGTGTTCACTCCTCAGAGGCCACATCATCACTTTTCCCAATTTCCTTCCAATTTTACTCAACCTTTGAGCATTAATTTCTATTCACCCGCTAATCGGAATCGAGTGATTCAAAAGCCTAAAGTCATTCACTTGTTACGTAGATAATTTAGAAATTATTAGTTTTCGTTTTTGATTAACGAATACTAATCATAATTAAGCTCAAAGTATGGTGGTTGTCAACTTTTGACAACCCATTTGCCCAAACTTTTCCAATTCACTTCAACTTCGCCAACAATCCCTCACATGAATAAAAAATTAATGCAGATGCAGACACTATTGAGAAATCAGACAACGATATGTTGCATCAGAAGAGGTAGCTTCTAGCTTTGAACCTTTCTTAGTGGTATACTATCGGATCCACTCAGCTGGTTAGTGACCTGATGCCTTGAACTATCAGCCTTTAGTGTGAACCTAGACAATGATACTCACACAATATTTCCTTGACAGCCCTTATTGGTTCTCATGGTTGTGTTCATTTTGGGCCATGAACAACCTGGTTTCAGAAAGTGTATTAGAGAATTCTTGCCTCTCAGGAATTCCTCATAGAAGCGGCCCACTTCACACTTACATAGGTGATTCCTATCAAGAGTATTCTGCCATACCCCACTTGATTTATCAAGATATAGGACATCATTAAAAAGCTCTAGCTTACCCTAACTATTCTCTGCAGACAGCACTTTTGTTTAAAACGGAATGAGTAAGTGCTAACTGAACCCTTATAACTTAGTTGTCCCATTAAACCTAGATTCTGGGAATCTCCAGTCAACAAGGTTGGGTTACCGTTACAAAGATTCTTGCTTGTAGGCTTAAGTCCCATTCCGTTTGTCAATTTAGACATCTGATCTCTAGGCAAGCTTTGGTAAGCGGATCCGCAAGATTCTCCTTTGATTTTATGCAATCAATGGAAATCACGCCATTAGAGATCAATTGCTTAATGGTATTATGTCTCCGACGTATGTGTCGTGACTTATCATTGTAGGTGCTACTTTGAGCTCGTCCTATAGCTGACTGACTATCACAGTGTATGCGAATAGGAGCGATTGGCTTAGGCCAACATGGAATGTCCTCCAGAAAATTTCGAAGCCATTCAGCCTCTTCTCCAGCTTGGTCTAATGCTATAAACTCGGCTTCCATTGTGGATCGAGCTATGCATGTTTGCTTAGTTGATTTCCATGACACAGCACACCACCACCAACTGTGAATAAATATCCACTTTTGGATTTAGAGTCTTTGCAATCTGATATCCAGTTTGCATCGCAGTATCCTTCCAATACTGCTGGATATCTTGTATAGTGTAATCCAACGTTCATTGTGTACTTAAGGTACCTCATCACTCTATTTAGAGCTTTCCAATGGTCTTCACTTGGATTACTGGTAACCTGCTCAATTTGTTTACTGAAAAGGCTAAGTCTGGTCTTGTACAGTTCGTTATGTTACATTAGACTGCCAATCACTTGTGAGTACTTCAATTGAGATACTGGTTCCCTTGTTCTGTAGGATCTGCAAGGCACCACTAGAAGGGGGGGTTGAATAGTGGGTGCGGAAAATGTGGTTTTTAAAATAGTTTTAAACCAAAAACCCAACTTCTGAAAACAGTTTCTGTTTTCAGGACCAGTTTTAAAACGTTTTTAAAAACTAGGTTGCAGGTCTTCAAAAATTCTGAAATTTTGAGAGAACTTAGCCTCAGATGTTATGAGTGTCTCCTAAAAATTTCAGATTTAAATTCGACCTCTAACCCCTTCAAAAATCGTTGGTGTCAGATTGTGCGAATCTGCCAGAAAACGTATACTGATTTTCAAAAATTAATTCCTGTTTGTACGTAACTCCAATGCTCTGAAATTTTAACCACTAACCCCTTATAAGTTATATTTACATGGTTGAAACAGTTTTGAAACATTCTTTTGGAAGTTAGTCAAATACGATCAAAGTCTCAACCTTTGCAAGCCTGAAAATCAGACTGCACTAGTCTCAAAACTTTGGACGTTTGGGTGACTTATACTTGTCCAAAAGGGTTAAACTTGTGCTAAACGAACCTTAAAACGTGTGTCCTATGTGTCCTGAAAGTTTTGTAATTTTTGAAATCCGTTACTATTTTTACAAGCGTGATCAAAAATGATAAACAATGCTGAAACAAATATAAGTGCTAGAAAGTAAATGACACCAAGAATTGTATACTTGTTCGGTTATAAACAACCTACTTCAGTCTTCGAGGAACACCTTCCTCGGTTCCACTAATCACACACACAAAGTACACCTTACCACAGGGTTTGGAGTTATACACCAACTCTAACCCTTTACAAACCTTGTATGATGAGTACAATTCACACAACACCACCACCTCGCAGTCCAAGATTGATCACACTTGATCATATTTACAACAATGAAAAGAATATGTGGTGGTCTAAAGAGCCTATCCAAGTATATGAATGTAAGTACAATAGGCTTTAGAGAGCAGAAAGAAAGATGTAGAAGAAGAAGCTAGAACACGTTTGATCTTTTAATTTGCACTCTTGTTCTTGTTCTTGTTTTGCTCTTCTTCCTTCCTTTTATCATTATGGCCGCCCCCTTGGAGTGCTCTTCCCCTCTTGAAAATATCTTCTAAGTGCTGGGAAGAGTATGTGGCATCATTGTGACATGTCTTGGCTTGCGTGGCATTTCTCATTGGATGATCATTAGCTCTTGCTTACTTGGCACTCATTGATTGGTTGGATGTTGTCATCACTTGATGACTAGGAAAATCTGAGAATAACACTTAACATGTGCCAAATCATCATAAAATAGTTGCCATAACATCCAAGATTATCACATAAATTAAGCAAGATAATATTTCTCCAAAAAGGTTAATAAAATCGGCCATAATGAGGAGTTAGCATGCTGAAATTTCAGCATGTGATACATGGCTCCTTAATTCAAATTATTTCCAATTTCTTTGATTTTTCTGTTTAAAATAATCACCAATTGGGAGCAATAGCCTCATCATTTTGGAAATAAAATTTGGACACCAACATGCCCTAAAACTCGGCCAAGGTTCATTCCACACATGCTGAAAAATTTCAGCATGTGTGATATTCAAGATATCACACTTTATGGCTTTGTATCTATTCAAATTTCTTCCCATTTCTTCTTCCAATTATCCACATAATTCAAGACACAAATTATAGCTCATTTATCCAAAAAATCGGCCAGCTATATCTTCCACATGCTGAAATTTTCAGCATGTGTTTCAAATGAGACAAAAGTTTGAAACCTTACCTTTTGTAGCTTCATTCTTTAAATCACCAACATTGTATAATTGATTCTTGACCAATCAATATGCCAACAAGGCTCCACATATGCTCCATCTCAGCTGTAGGGGCGTGTATACATGTATATGTGTAGCGCCCCGCTCCCGAACCCTACATCGGAAACGGTGCACCCGCCGTAGTCCACTACGAGAACTACCAAGCATCACTTAATTCTCTTACACGTCAGCAGTGACGTAGAAAATTTCGCGGAAACGAATTAAATAAGATAAAAATTTATTTTATTTCAATATTTCAAATCCAACATCAGATAAGTATCATGTCCAAGTTCATTATTACATTTCAACATAAGGAACTAAAACTGCCATAAGAAACATCTTCTTGCTCTAACTACGCCATTGCCCAAACTCAGCTCCGTCTTCTATGTATATGTAGTCGAACTCCTGCTCACCTGGGGAAAAATAAAGGGGTGAGTGATATAGAAATATCACCCAGTAGGTTCCCACCTCCTTCCGAATAATTTCATATATGGCAACAAATAGCACGTACCACATGTATAGACATGAATAACTAAGTAAATAATAAAAGCACAACACAACAATTATGCGATGTCATGATGCATGCTTGTGTCACACGCAACGATATCTCAATATACGAATGCCTGTCTCTCTACCGTGCAATGCATGAACCTCGAGGTAATCCTACCACACGCCTCGTCAGGCCACACGCCCCGTCGGGCCACACGCCTCGTAGGGCAACACGCCTCGTAGCGCAACACGCCTCATAGGGCCACACGCCTCGTAGGGCAACACGGCTCATAGGCCAATGAAATGCTCGTGCCATGAATGCAAATGCATATGTCGTATCACACATTTTACGTTTTCCTCTTTACCTCTTCCTCGTTTCATTTCATTTTCTTCTTTTACGTTTCATCACAATTTCCTCTATAAATACTCCTTATTTATTACCTTCTTTTATAAATTTATTTATTTAGCTATCTTTTCAATTTACCCCCAAATATATTTTACTAATATTTATGTACTAATAATACACGGTGGAAACTAATTTTATTTTATTTTCTTTTAGATTTCAGAATATAATTAAATGGATATCATTAGTTTATCTACTTTATATTTTGTTTACTTAAAACCCAAACCAAATCCCAAACCCCAGCTCCCAGCAGCCCAGCCCCCTTTCCTTTCCCTTTTCTTTTCGGCCCCTTTCCTGCCAACAACTAGGATGGCCCAAAATTCCCCTTTTGTTATTTTTTTTTTCCATTTCCTTCTGCTTGGGCCAAAACTCCCCCAGCCCATTACCGAAATCAGGCTTTTCTTCCCCCTATTCATTTCGGCCTGCCATCCAGTTCCAGGCCAGCCCCCTTTTTTTTTCATTTTCTTTAGATTAAAGCCCAATTTACTACAAATTTCCTAAAACAATATATCTACCATTTCACTTCTAATTCTAATTAAAATTCCAATTAAATTCTTTTAAGAGTATACTCTAACCTAATCAACAACAGAAAATAATGAATAAAACATATATATAACATCTTTATGCAACAATGGAGATACAACCAAAAATAACATATCAACTTGAATACAAGCATGCCAAATAAACAATAAATAAAACACATAGCAATTAATTCATATATGAAATAAATTCAAAAAGAGAGAGCCACCTACCTTTTAGTTGTAGTCTAAAGCTAATGGTGGTGGTTGTGATGGTTGTGGTGGTGCACCTACTACCTTCTTTTTTTTTCCCTTTTCCTTTCTTCTTCCCTCAAATTCTCACTTTGACTTTTAATGTTTATTTTTTCTTCCATCTGTTTATGGCCGTTTGGCCTTTTTAAGTAGGGGGGGAACAAATTCATCCCCCCTTGCTAATTAGGATAATGAGATATTTAATGGGTATTAATTGTGGGAATATTTAAATAGTTTTTTTTAAAAAAAAATATTATGTCCATTCAATTTTTTTTATCATTATCCTTGTTTATTATTTTTTTTTTCAACCGGGTGTAACAATATGCATGTGCTGAATTTTATTTTTGCTAACTTTGTAAAATAGTGCACATTTAATAATACACACATGTTATATTCCAATCAGCCCTTAATTTAATTTTCTAGAACACTTTAAGATGTATGACATATGTAAAAAGTGTCTAGATACGTGTCATATGATGTGCCAAAAATGTTCCATGTATTGTGTAAGTAGAAAACCGAATTTTCGATGTTTATCGATTACCCGGTTTTTTCTAATTAAATTCCAATTTTTTGCACATGTTATATATATTATGTTACACATAATATATATAATAAAACTTTAATTTCCAGCACTTGGCTGGTCTAAAGTGGCGCCATTAACATGTGACAAAATTGAAATTGGAATCTCCACAATTTGGCCTTAATGTGGGGTGATTTGTGTGTGCCAACATGGAATGATTTTATAGCTGAAATATCATCATATGCACGAAAATAATAAGTATTTTTGAAGTGTATGGGCTGGCCATCTAATTATGGCAAGTACGTGATACGTTGGCGAAGTTTCGGTATTCGCCCGATACGACAATTTTTGGTTTAGAACCTTTTAACGTGTCGTATTTAATTTGTCATCACCATGACTTATATCATATGATATAAGACCTAAATATACTCATAAATATGAGTTAAGTATGGTGGTGTGACGTTAACGTACGTACGTAAAATATATAACGTGTCGGTAGTACGTTGGAATACATGTGTATGTGCCTTTTTCAAAAAAACTGAAAATATATATTTATATATGTATATGGCCGTGTATATTGAATGAGGAGAGGAGGAGAAGACTTTCCTTTCTTAGTCTTGTTGCCTTTGTGCCTTTTCCAAATGTAGCTTCCTTTAATGAACTACTTAGTTTAATTAACTAAGTACTTTATTTAATGAACTAGTTTAGTCATTAATGGTGGCACCTGAAAATAGTATAAACACAACAAATGTTTTCCATTTGATGTAAGCTTTAAAGCTTCATGGCTCGTTAGTGCGGCAACATTATATGTGAATTATATAAGGCAAGTAATATGCGATGTATCATGCACATTTATGTTATGCACGTTTTTAATCACATTTAAATCATGTATTTGAAAATCACTCAAACCCCTTTTTCTCTACAATCTCCCCTTTTTGATGATTTTCAAAATAACTTATACTCATGATTTAAATCCTATCTCTCCCCTTCAATCATGCATAAATTCAAAATTTGAATTTTAAATTTCAAACCGCTCCCCCTTGATTTATGCAATCAGTATCTCTCTCCCCATTAAATCATGCTTTCTCTCCCCCTTTATTTTGGAAAGTCAATCAAAATATGCCTGTAAAGATGAAGGAAAAAAATCGTGCATTTCATATAATGTGCGTTCGTAAGGGTTATTTATTCAACCCTTTGAAAATGTCCCTTTTGGTACCCAAATTTGGGTGACCTTTCTAGGTCTTCCAAAAGGTGAGAAAGGTGATGAGAACGCAACATAATATATGTTAGGGGCAAATGCGTTTGGCTTTTGGCCAAGAATCCCATCATGCATATAGTATGGTTTCTATTTTTGATATGCATTTCGGTTTGCATGCACGGGACGTGATCTAGATGCATTTTTGATATGAGTGTCTCGTATGCATCACTTGTTTCTTCTCATATCTATATGGCACATAATTATATTTTGCATCATGTGAAGAAGCACGATGAGATGTCATAGGAGAAGGTCTAGGCGTCTTCTTAGATGCCACATATGTCTTTGATGCATCTATTTTCTTAGATGGAATGAATTTGGTTGGTTTTTTAGTGACTTACTTTTCTCAACGTATCCTAGTCCGGTTTTGTCACTATCATTCTTTTGTGAAGAAATGATGTGATCTAGCATGTTTGTTTCCGTGTCAAATTGTTTCACCTTTTTCTCTACATCCGCATTCCTTGACTTCAAGTTTGAAATCTCGGATTTCAATTTAGTGTTCTCGGATGTCAATGATGAAATTTCAGACTTTAATGAATTTATAATGCACGACGACTCTTCTTTTGAATCGTTTAATTGAGACACAAGATCTTTGTTAGAAGATTCTAACAATTTCTTGTCTTCAATTAAACGTTTCTTTTGTTTTGTAAGAGTTCTAGCAAACTTATGTAATTCAAGAGATTCAACATATAAATCATCATAATAGTTCAGAATCCGAGTCAGAATCAGAATTTACCTCATTTTCAAATAGTGGAGGCATTTGGCTTGACATATCTTTTTCCTCGGTTTCATGGCTAGTGGTTGCCATCTCACACAGATCGTTGGATCTTCTTGTTGTGAGTGTTCCTGCGCTCTGATACCAATTGTAGGACCTCAGGCGCTACCATCTCTCTCAAAACCAATTGGTGACAGGAGATGCGCATACTCTAGCCTTATAGTGCATTCAGCATACAAGCGCCCACGGCATTCGACTGTGACTTGGCCCACACGGCCTACGCCCACCGGCCTACGCCACGGGACAATTGCTGCACCTAACAATCTCCCCCTTAACAATTGCTCCTGCTGGGAATCGAACCCATGACCTCGCTCTGATACCACTTGTAGGATCGGCAAGGCACCACTAGAAGGAGGGGTTGAATAGTGGGTGCGGAAAATATGGTTTTTAAAATAGTTTTAAACCAAAACCCAACTTCTGAAAACAGTTTCTGTTTTCAGAACCAGTTTTAAACGTTTTTTTAAACTAGGTTGCAGGTCTTCAAAAATTCTGAAATTTTGAGAGAACTTAGCCTCAGATGTTATGAGTGTCTCCTAAAAATTTCAGATTTAAATTCAACCTCTAACCCCTTCAAAAATCGTTGGTGGTCAGATTATGCGAATCTGCCAGAAACGGTAGACTGATTTCAAAAATTAATTCCTGTTTGTACGTAACTCCAAATGCTCTGAAATTTTAACCACTAACCCCTTATAAGTTATATTTACATGGGTTGAAAGAAACAGTTTTGAAACATTCTTTTGGGAAGTTAGTCAAATACGATCAAAGTCTCAACCTTTGCAAGCCTGAAAATCAGACTGCACTAGTCTCAGAACTTTGGACGTTTGGGTGACTTATACTTGTCCAAAAGGGTTGAAACTTGTGCTAAACGAACCTTAAAACGTGTGTCTATGTTTCCTGAAAGTTTTGTAATTTTTGAAATCCGTTTACTGTTTTTACAAGCGTGATCAAAATGATAAACAATGCTAAAACAGAATATAAGTGCTGAAAGTAAATGACACCAAGAATTGTATACTGGTTCGGTTATAAACAACCTACTTCAGTCTTCGAGGAACACCTTCCTCGGTTCACACTACACACACACAAAGTACACCTTACCACAGGGTTGGAGTTATACACCAACTCTAACCCTTTACAAACCTTGTATGATGAGTACAATTCACACGAACACCACCACCTCGCAAGTCCAAGATTGATCACACCTTGATCAATATTTTACAACAATGAAAAGAATATGTGGTGGTCTAAAAGAAGCCTATCCAAGTATATGAATGTAAGTACAATAGGCTTTTAGAGAGCAGAAAGAAAGATGTAGAAGAAGAAGGCTAGAACATGTTTTGATCTTTTTAATTTGCAACTCTTGTTTTTGTTCTTGTTTTGCTCTTCTTCCTTCCTTTTTATTATTATGGCCGCCCCCTTGGAGTGCTCTTCCCCTCTTGAAAATTATCTTCTAAGTGCTTGGAAGAGTATGTGGTATCATTGTGACATGTCTTTGCTTGCTTGGCATGTTCTCATTGGATGATCATTAAGCTCTTGCTTACTTGGCACTCATTGATTGGTTGGATGTTGTCATCACTTGATGACTAGGAAAATCTGAGAATAACACTTAAAACATGTGCCAAAATCATCATAAAATAGTTGCCATAACATCCAAGATTATCACATAAATTAAGCAAGATAATATTTCTCCAAAAAGGTTAATAAAATCGGCCATAATGAGGAGTTAGCATGCTGAAATTTCAGCATGTGATACATGGCTCCTTAATTCAAATTATTTCCAATTTTCTTTGATTTTTCTTTTTAAAATAAATCACCAATTGGTAGCAAATATCTTCATCATTTTGGAAATAAAATTTGGACACCAACATGCTCTAAAACTCGGCCAAGGTTCATTCCACACATGCTGAAAAATTTCAGCATGTGTGATATTCAAGATATCACACTTTATGGCTTTGTATCTTATTCAAATTTCTTCCATTTCTTCTTCCAATTATCCACATAATTCAAGACACCAATTATATGCTCATTTATCCAAAAAAATCGGCCAGCTATATCTTCCACATGCTGAAATTTTCAGCACGTGTTTCAAATGAGACAAAGTTTGAAACCTTACCTTTTGTAGCTTCTTTCTTTAAATCACCAACATTGTATGATTGATTCTTGACCAATCAATATGCCAACAAGGCTCCACATATGCATGTGCTGAATTTTATTTTTGCTAACTTTGTAAAATAGTGCACATTTAATAATACACACATGTTATATTCCAATCAGCCCTTAATTTAATTTTCTAGAACACTTTAAGATGTATGACATATGTAAAAAGTGTCTAGATACGTGTCATATGATGTGCCAAAAATGTTCCATGTATTGTGTAAGTAGAAAACCGAATTTTTGATGTTTATCGATTACCCGGTTTTTCTCTAATTAAATTCCAATTTTTTGCACATGTTATATATATTATGTTACACATAATATATATAATATAAACTTTAATTTCCAGCACTTGGCTGGTCTAAAGTGGCGCCATTAACATGTGACAAAATTGAAATTGGAATCTCCACAATTTGGCCTTAATGTGGGGTGATTTGGTGTGCCAACATGGAATGATTTTATAGCTGAAATATCAATATGCACGAAAATAATAAGTATTTTTGAAGTGTATGGGCTGGCCATCTAATTATGGCAAGTACGTGACCAGCCATATCCTTCAGTTACCCTAGAAATCTTAATCCCTAGAATAACATTGGCAACCCCCATATCCTTCATGTCAAAATTTCGTGTTAACATCTTCTTGGTATTCAAGATGATGTCACGAGTACTGCCCATGATTAACATGTCATCTACATAGAGACATACTATTACATAAGCATTAAGTGTGTTTTTGATGTAAACACACTTGTCACACTCGTTGATCCTGAAGCCGTTTGACATCATTACCTGATCAAACTTCAAATGCCATTGTTTTGGTGCTTGTTTAAGTCCGTACAAAGACTTAACAAGTCTACAAACTTTCTTCTCTTGTCCTGGCATAACAAACCCTTCTGGTTGTTCCATATATATCTCCTCCTCCAAATCACCGTTAAGAAAATCCGTCTTAACATCCATCTGATGGATTTCTAAGTTATAGACTGCTGCAATCGCGACTAGCACTCTGATTGATGTAATCCTTGTCACTGGTGAGTAAGTGTCAAAGAAATCAAACCCTTCTTTTCGCCGATAACCTTTGGCTACCAACTGCGCTTTGTATTTGTCGATAGATCCATCTTCTTTATACTTCTTCTTGAAAATCTACTTGCATCCGAGTGGTTTACTTCCTGGTGGAAGATTGACCAGCTCCCAAGTGTGATTTTGGAGAATAGATTCTATCTCACTGTTTATTGCATCTTTTCAGAACGAAGCTTCTGGTGTTGACATCGCCTCTGAAACGGTCCTTGGCTCGTTCTCTACCATGTAGGTTAGAAAATCTGGTCCAAAGGATGTCGGTATTTTGGCTCGTTTGCTTTGACGAGGTTCCTCAGTCTCCTGAGGAGTCGCCTCACGCACTCGCTTACTAGTGCTAGCTTCTTCACTATTTTGTCTTTCTTCGGAAAGAAATTTTCAAAGAACACTGCATTCCTCGACTCCATGACAACATTCTCATGTATCTCGGGAATGTCAGATTTGTGCACTAAGAAACGATATGCACTACTGTTTGTTGCATATCCTATGAATATACAATCAATTGTTTTCGGCCCTATTCTGACTTGTCTTGGTTTAGGTACTGCTACCTTAGCCAGACACCCCCACACTTTTAAGTATTTGAAACTGGGTTTATAACCTTTCCAAAGTTCATAAGGGGTTTTATCCATCTTTTTAGATGGAATTCTATTTAGAATGACATTCGCAGAGAGAATTGCTTCCCCCACAAAAGGTAAACCCGAACTTATCAACATAGCATTCATCATCTCTTTAAGAGTTCGATTCTTGCGTTCAGCAATACCATTGGATTAAGGTGAGTATGGCGCAGTCGTTTGATGAATAATGCCATGTTCTGAACAGAATTCATTAAACGGTGCATCATATTCGCCACCTCTATCACTACGAATTATCTTAATTCGTTTGCTAAGTTGACTTTCAACCTCATTCTTATAATCCTTAAAAGCATTAACGGCCACATCTTTGCTACTTAGCAAATAAACATAACAGTATCTAGTGCAATCGTCAATAAAAGTTACAAAGTACTTTTTACCACCTCTTGTTTGCACAAACTTTAAATAACACACATCTGTATGAATTAAATCTAACACTTCAGTGTTTTTTTTAGCCGGAGCCACGAGCCACGAGCCACGAGCCACGAGCCGGAGCCGGAGCCAGGCCGAGCCAGACGGGCGGGCGGCGAGCCACGAGCCACGAGCCGGCCGGACGGGCGGCGGCGGCGGGCGCGTGCGTGTGGTGAACCTTGCCTGAGCTGCGTCCTGACTCCGTCAAAAACTTCTCATGCCCAAGGACACATTTTAGAAGGCTCCAACTAAAACTATATATGGTGGCCTTTTCATCTCAAGTGGCCAATATGGTATTCCACTTAAGGGGTGATGTGTTCACTCCTCAAGAGGCCACATCACCACTTTTTCCAATTTCCTTCCATTTTTACTCCAACTTTGAGCATTAATTTCTCATTCACCCGGTATCGGAATCGAGTGATTCAAAAGCCTAAAGTCATCTACTTGTTACGTAGATAATTTAGAAATTATTAGTTTTCGTTTTTTATTAACGAACACTAATCATAATTAAGCTCAAAATATGGTGGTTGTCAACTTTTGACAAACCCATTTGCCCAAACTTTTCCAATTCACTTCAACTTCTCCAACATATACTTCATGCATCTCAAGTCTTTTCTTTCAAATTTAGATGCTAGTTTGTTCTTTAGAAGATTTATAGCAACAGTATCATCGTTTGTCAAGAAATGTCATCTATATACATAATTAGATATGTTATATTATTGTCCTTTGAGTGTTGCCAAACATTTTATGGTCTGTCCTTCCATGATAATCACCTTGTTTTTTTACAAATTATGTAAAACATCTGAACTAGATTCTAGGTGGCTGTTTGAAACCCTATAAAGACTTCCTCTGCTTACATACCCTAGTTCCAAACTTATTTTCACATCTTGAAGGCTGGGTCAAGTACACTTATATATCCCTCAAGGTTGCCATCAAGAAAAACATTGTCTGCATCCAATTGTTGCAATAACTAATCACGAATAGTTGCAATGTTACACCCCTTTTTAAAAAAGAATACAAATATATTGTTAGTGCAAATGTGTGTGCAAAGGTTGTGTATAAAAAAAATAATAAAATATAAATTGTGTGTGATGGGTAAGATAGAAAAAGGAACAAAGAAAACATATTAATCCTATTAATTCTCATTGTCCCCATTATTTTCCATAACCCCCAACCATTACACCCATTAATCCCCTTATCTTCTATTAACTCCTACTTAAACACCCTCAATTCCTTTCCCTTCCACCTGAAATTTGTTGCATCTAGCCAAAGGAAAAGAGGAAGAAACTGAAAGCGCTGTGGGGAAGCTGAGAGAAAGAAACTGAGAGGGAGTGGAAAAAGAGAGAAGAAAAAGAGAGGAAAAAGAAGAAGAATAAGAAGGCTTTGTCCAATCAAACCCCGACTTCAACTACGGTAATAATAATTCGAGCAATGTAAGTACCCTCCTGTGCTTTCTATGTATTTTCTAGATTTGGCCTTATTTTCATATATAAATTGGATCATATGTTTGTAGTTTTGATTTTTATAGATGTGTACAAATAATATGATAATTGTATGGTTATATGTGAGTGTGCATATATATATATATATATATATGTATTTATACCATCGGGTGTGTATATATTTCTTAGCTATATTTACATGTTTTAGTATGATGCTATTTGTTTTAGCCATGAATTTGTTGTATGTATATATACGTACTTGTATGTTATGGTAGTATGATTGTGTGCTTTATTATTTCCTTTAAAAGCAAACTGTTGTATTATTGTATATGAAAGCAAACATATTATATATATAGGGAGCTACAGGTGTAAGTATATATATTAATATACATATTCATTTATATCACAATATATATAAATAGGGAAAAACTAGCTGACACTAACGATTACAATTCAAAACCATACCTGCATATTATTCATTTTCAAAATTATTCACATAAATATACATATCTACTAGTTTCTGAATGTTACACATATATTTTGGAATTTGTGTTATCTACTTATCGTGTAGGCTGAATTCAGAAAATCTTATATTTATACATTTTACTGTTTTGGAAATTCTATATACAATCATCTATTTCGGCTGTTTGTTTACATTATGTGTTTATATTTACTTTTTCTTTTAAGGTGTGTGTGTATATATAGTATCAGAGCCAAACGATTCAGATCTACCGATAGCTCATTTAGTTTTATATATCTTTTACTTATATTTGTGCAAATCTTTGGTGAGTATTTGCTTTGTACACGCTGGGTTATAAGTCCCATCTGAAGAGCAATAAATCATGTATGCGTCAAAGTGTTTGTAGCCAAAGATCCAAACAAATATAAAAGAAAACATATATAAAAATGGAGGATATGTTTGAAGGATCTGCTTCATGCAGCTCGGTAACATGTGCAAATAAGAATAAAATTGTCAACACTGAGGAATAATAATAGAGAATTTTGACAAAGCAGTAAATAACTGGGTCATTCCAAAGATTAAGAAGAATGAAATATATGAGTCTTCAATATTCAATAGGTTAAAATCTGATTACATAATTAAAATGGAGGAAGAGATATTCCACTCTCTAAACCGTTTGAAACAATACAACTTCTATCTTATAAATCACTTGAAAAACATAAAAGGAAAGGATATCAATATTTCCATATTTGGTTTAATACAAGTAGGTATCAAACCTTTAACAAGAGAAGGTTTGGATACATCAATATTAGTAGTCTTAAGAGATATAAGACATAATAACTTTGAACAATCACTTCTTAGTTCTGCCGAGTCCAGTCTATGTACAGGACCAATCCCTTTTGATTGTTATCCTAATTTTTCATGTTCTTTAAAAGATACACAAATATTGAAAACTTTAGTACTTCAAAAAAAATACATGGATATGATATATTGCCAGGATCAATTCCATTGGCTTTAATATATCGGATTCATTACAAGGTAATGAGTTCCATGTTTATTGGTCCAAAACCAAAACACTCTTTAAAAAGAGAGAGAAACAATGATTCTACATACAGATCTGACCAGATCTAATGCTGTAATTTCAAGATCTATAAAATGGAATGAGGTAAATCTTCCAGAAGAATGGGTCTTGGAATGAGCAGTAAAAGCTAAAATCAAATACATGAACCAAATACTGAAATCAACAGAATAAGACAATTAAATGATGGATCAGTTAAATTAAGCTTCGCTAGAAGCTTCTCCACTAGAGAAAAAGATAACGCATCTATTTCTAGCACAATAAATTTAGGAAGATTTTCACAGATACCATCTGTGATAGATGTTCCCTACCAAAAACAAAGATTTTCAACATCAGATGTTGAATATGCCAACTCTTCATTTAGAAAAGCTGATTATTCTACGGAAATTCCTAGACCAGTTTATTCTAAAAAAGAGTATTATTCTAAATCTGATATAAATGCACCTAGTACATCACATAATATTTACACTAAATCAGATTTTAGTGAACCTAATAGTCCAACACAATCTGCAATAACAGATAACGTTGCAAATGAATTAAATATCATAGAAAAAGAATTTGAGGTAAATAAAACTATTTTACACAATGATTTTTACAGCAAAGAAAATACTAATAAAAGAGAATGGTTTTTTAAACATTATTGTAATATTAGGAAACAGATACAAGACAAATATTATGAATTTATACATATTCATAAAATAAACATATATTTTTTGATTGGTTTTGAAATATATGCTTCACAGAATAATATAATTTCGTTTTAAAACTTTAAACCCAATAATTAAAAACTAAAAGAGTGAATAACCATCACATCACCAAAAAAGATAGTGTCAAATCATCCACCTTTAGCAGGTATAAAATTGGATGTATCAGGGAATCCATAGAGGCTATTCCTTATAAAATATTATAGAAGATTCTCTTACTAATACCAACATATTATTCAACAAAATAATTATACAAATACACATCTACATACAATAGGAAAATAATTAGATAAGTTAGAAAATATTACCAAACACAACCAATAAAATCTATGAGTGAAGAATTACCTAACCAAAAATTTAAACAACCATTATTCAAACCTTTCAAATATCATCTTCTAGTATGCAACCTATATCTAATAAAGATGATTTCAATCAGTTTATAAAACAACAATTAAGTCGTATAGAAAAAAGTTTAGAAAATAGTAATTCTATAACAAATGAAGTAGTAGCAGATTCAAATGTTAATACTTCTATAGCTAGCAGAACTAGAAATAAAGAAAAATAAGTCACTTCTTCTAAAATTAATAATTTAGAAGAAAATGGATCTTCAAATAATTCTGATAATTCTAGTAGCTCAGAGAGTAAAATAAGTAAAACATATGAACAATTTCAGAATAATATTCTAAAGGATAAAGTAGAAAAAATAGAATGGGATTAATTATAGTACCAGTACAAATGTCTACCGATTTAAAAATAAAACCTATTTCCCAATATCGTTTTAATGCACAATCAATATATTCTTGGAATATAGATGGAATGTCAGAATATCAAATAATTAATGCATTACAACAAATGACAATGGCAGCAAATGCTTATAGAACTCAGTTGACACCTGATGATAAAGCAATTGCTGAATATCTTATTTCTGGGTTCTCTGGACAACTAAAAGGTTGGTGGGATCATTATTTAACTCCCATACGAGACAAGAAATATTAATGCAATAAAAGTTGATGAAGAAAATAATCATATAATTATATATGCAGGAACAGTATCTGATTCTGTTGCCACGCTTATATTATGTATCTCATTACATTTTATAGGTGACCCATCCATATTAAAGATAAAAATGCTGAATTATTAGCAAATTTAAGATGTAGAAACTTAGTGATTTTCAATGGTATAAACTTTTCTAACCAGAGTTATGATTAGAGAAGTTCCAATCAGCCATTCTGGAAGGAAAAATTCCTTGCAGGATTACCACATTTATTAGGAGAAAAAGTTAGAAATAAAATTAGAGAAAATTCAGGACAACAAATAATATCTTATTCAAACTATACATATGGAGAATTAATAAGTTTTATACAAAAAGAAGGATTAAGATTATGCCAAGAATAAGATTACAAAGTGGTTTAAAGAAAGAATTAAGACAGACTAAGTCTGAATTAGGAACTTTCTGTAAACAATTTGATAATGATCCATATAAACCTATAATAAAGAATGTCAAGGAGAATGTTCTAGAAAACCTTATAATAGAAATATTAGAAAACTTATAAAACAAATATAACAACAGATATAATAAAAAATAAATATAATAAAAGATTTCAAAAATCCTCTAATGAATTTATAAAAATAAACAATAAAAATACTAAAAACCTTACAGAAAACAAATTACAAGAAAAATAAAAATACAAAAGATTACAAAAATATTGAATGTTATAAATGTCATAAGAAAGGTCATACTGCAAATTATTGTAGATTAAAAAAAATTACAAGAATTAAATTAGAAGAATCTATACTAGAAAAAATTCAAATCTACTTGTTGAATCTTCTTCGGAGACAGAAGAAACATCTTTCGAGTCTGCTGAAGATCTTCAAGTTGATGAATATACACATCTTCTTCAAAATCTGATGAAGAAAAACATATTTATGTTCTGACAAAAGAACAAGAAACAATATTAGAAATGTTAAAACATATAGAAAATCCTCAATTACAAAAAGAATATTTAGATAGAATAATAGATATAAATTCAAAACAAAAGAAACAAATAAACCATATATTACCAAATGTTTCAACTAGTTATTATGATTTAACTAGTATATTAAATAAAAAAGATACAAAGAAAAAAATGCAACAATCCCAGATTACAAAAAGAAATAAAAGAAATAAAAATAGAATTAAAAGAATTAAAAAATAAACAAAAACAAGATTCAGAAGTTATGAAATTAATACTTACAAAATTACAGACTGCAGAAGAGTCTGATCAATCTTCAGAAACAGAACCAGTAAATATAGATAAATATCATAGAAAATATTTCTAATGTGCCAGAAGATTTTTTATTTGTTTTAAGAGAGAATAACATCAAGAAAATATTTAATAAGAAGTAACATAAAATTCTCAGAACAATATCATTTAGATACAATTGCTCTATTTGATACAGGAGCAGATTTAATTGTATTAAAACTAATTTGGTTCCAAAATCATATAGAGAATCTACAACTACTAGACTCTCTACAGCAAATAATACCAAATTACAAGTCAAAAGTAAAACTGAAGCTTACATTATAAAATCCAATACATCAATAAAAACAATTTTTAGTTGTAGATGATATTCATCATGCAGTTATACTAGGAACACCTTTTATGAATTAATTACACCATATAAGTAGGAATTAATTCTATTTCTTTTAAAATAAGAAATAAAAAATTACATTTTGAATTTTTAGAAAAACCTAAAACAAAAAATTTAGATTTAATAAAGCTTGTTCATTCATAAAGAACAAATAAATGCAATAATAAAAGTAAAATTTTCAATTACAATCATTAAAAGATACAGTAAATATAATAAAATAGAACAATATTTAAAGATCCAAAGATAAACTAAAATACAAAATCTTAAATTATCATTTGAAAATGAACTTTGTTCAGATCTTCCAAATGCTTTCTGGTCAAGGAAACAACATATAGTTGATCTTCCATATACTCCAGAATTCAGAGAAGAAGAATACCTACAAAAGCAAGACCAATTCAGATGAATGCTGAATTAAAAAACATTGCAAAAAAGAAATACAAGATTAGAATCAAAAGGATTAATACAAAAATCAAGGTCTCCTTGGAGTTGTGCTGCTTTTTATGTCAATAAAAATGCAGAAATAGAAAGAGGAACACCTAGATTAGTAATAAATTATAAACCATTAAATAAAATTAAAATGGATAAGATACCCATTACCTAATAAAAAGATTATTAACAAGATTACATTCTGTATGGATATATTCAAAATTTGATATGAAATCAGGATTTTGGCAAATACAAATATCTGAAAAAGATAGATACAAAACAGCATTCACAGTTCCATTTGGGCAATATGAATGGAAAGTAATGCCATTTGGATTAAAAAATGCACCTTCTGAATATCAAAGAATTATGAATAATATATTTATGGATTATTCTAATTTTTGCATTGTCTATATAGATGATGTATTAATATTTTCCAAATCAATAGAAGAACATTTTAAACATTTAAAAACTTCTTTTATATAGCAAAGAAAAATGGTTTAGTATTATCAAATCTAAAATGTCTTTATTTCAGACTAAAATAAGATTCTTAGGTCATCATTGACCAAGGAACAATTTTACCAATAGAAAGATCTTTAGAATTTGCATCCAAATTTCCAGATAAAATATTGGAAAAATCAATTACAAAGATTTCTTGGATCTTTAAATTATGTTGTTGATTTTATTCCAAATATAATAATAATTGCAAAACCATTACATAATAGATTAAAGAAAAATCCACCAATATGGACTGAAGAACATACTTCAGTAGTTAAGAAAATAAAAAGTCTAGTATCTGATATACCCTGCTTAATATAGCAGATCAATCAGATTATTTAAAATAGTTGAAACAGATGCTTCTGATATAGGATATGGTGGAATATTAAAACAATTACAAAATGGAAAAGAGTCTATAGTTCAATATACTTCTGGTCATTGGAATGATACCCAAAAATCATATTCTATTAAAAAAGAAATTTTGAGTATTGTATTATGTATTAATAAATTTCAAAGTGATTTGTTAAATAAAAAATTTCTTTTACGTATTGATTGCAAATCTGCGAAAGAAATTTTGCAAAAAGATGTTAAAAATTTAGCTTCAAAACAAATATTTGCTAGATGGCAAGCTTTATTAAGTATTTATGATTTTGATATTGAATATATAAAAGGAGATACAAATTTTGTTCCGACTTTCTGACCAGAGAATTCCTCCAAAACAGACATAATGCCGAGGAAGTCAAAGAAAGGAAAGCTCCAGCAAATGACAATAATATCCCACGGAAAACGTGGGCATAAAGTTGAAGAAGAGGAAGAACTTCTTCAAAAAACCCCAATAGCCGCAGTTCCAATATCCCAAATATCTCCAAATAAAACACCAATATCCATTATTGAAAGCCTATCCAATAGTTCTGAATTTCAAGCATTGCTTGAAAAATTCAATATCCAAAACTACAGAAATAGCGAGACTCATCATCAGCAATATCAAAACTAAGAATCCACTTCAATAACCCAAAAAAAAATAAAGTTTCAAACCCCAATCCACAGAGTGACAGCAAAATGCCACATATAAAAAGGTGTGCAAACAACCCAGTTTGTGGAAAATTTCTATCAATATATTACTACTATAGAAAAATCATATTATAAAAATCCATTATTTCTTTACAAAATTATTTTGGAAAAGATTTTTTCTATAAATCATGGAATATTGCGAAAAACACAGAATATTATCAACATTATTGATAATGAACATTCTGTTGAAATAAAACATCATTTTAATAAAGAAATATAGAGTATGCCTTCTCCAACTTTAAAATAGTGTCTATAATGACACCGGAGCAATGGCAAAAACAATTTGGATCTTTATCGAGGAAATTGATTTTCCTGCAGGATATAATTCAAATTTATTTTCAAATGTCTCTTTTAATTATTGGGATTACCAACAAGCTTGGTATAATTCCCTATATTTTCAAAACTCCAGGGGTTCACACACCTGGTTGATATTTTTTGATACCAGGAAAATAATGACGAAGAATATTCCATACTGGTTCGCAGCATGGTGGGATCATTTTGGTCTTGCGCAGAATATTTGATGATGGTAAACCATCACTACAATATTTACGAAGATGTATTCTCCACAGATGAAGAGAAGATATTTTCGGAAATGATGATATTCATATGAAGTTCTATTTACCATGGGTATTCCAATGGAGAGCAGAATATACTCCAAATACAAAAGTACCTGATAAAAAGAAAATTTTATATCAAATGGTGGAGCATTCAATATTCCAGATCCATTACCCTCACAAGTATGGAACAAATAAAAATATGGAATGCAAAAACAAATTGCGGATAGCAGAAAAACAATAACAACACCGGTGAAGCCCGGACATGAACAATTTTTATTACAAATCAAGGATGCAATCTCAGCTGGCAATGGCGAAAGACCCTGAAGAAATGCAAATATTTTGATGAAATTGCTCCTTTATTACAAGAAGCAAAACCATCATCATTCAGGATCGACAAATGGTTGACGAAGACATTGATTTGATAGAATACATTGATCATTGTAATATTTGTAATATTTGTAAATTTGTATATTGATGTAATATTTCAATGATGTAATACTTGTTATATCTCTCATATAACATGAATTTCAAAAAAAATTATTAAAATATTCAGGCGGAAATGACCAGACATCAAATAGTGGAGGGACCCTTATTTTGTCCATATTTCCCTCAAAATTCCTATAAAAGGAGGGGGTATGCAACATTGAAAAAACACAAGTTTTTCTTACCATCTTTCTTTCACTTTCTCTCTCTCCATTCTCCCTCTCCATTTCCATCCAATATTTCCCATCCTTTCTCCAATATTCTTCCAAATCAAGAACACTTTATTTGTTCTTGAATATCTCCAAAACCTTGAAGCCAATAACTCTGAAGATCTACAATCTTCAACAATAATTGTGTCTCCATATTTTGAAGAAATATATATGGTATTAATTGAATTCTTTTATTTTTGAGTTCTTTAATATTCTGTTCTTTATTTTATTTATTGCTTTTATATATTATATATCTATATAATTGGGTCGGTATATACCGCCTAATTTTATTATTGTTAATATTGTTATATATATATATATGGCTGGAATTAATTCCGCCTAACCTTATTCCCCTCTCCCTTTTTATTTACTGTTCTTTTTATCTTCTTGGGGCGTTTAAACACCCCCTTTTATTTATATTTTACTTTCTGCTTATTTATTTCAGCATTTACTTATTTTCTTTTGTTATTGTTTTTATATTGTTTATTAATTTTCTTACTGTGTCGGTAGTTAATATTCCTGTTTGTGGTGTGGTATGTAAACTATGTTATTTCGGAAGTTTAAAATTATTTATTGTTTCAGTTTTATAATGTATAATTATATATGCTTAAACTGTTTTTTAAAAAACTTATATATAGACTATTTCAAAATTATACATATACATATACATATACATATATACATATATATATATATATTCTGTTTTGACTTTTTTGATATGTATATTTTTGTTTAAATTTCAGAGGTGTGAACGTACAATTATTTATGGTTAGAAATTTTACATTACAAATATATATTGTTTATAATTAATATCTACACCTCATTTCAGAAATTGTTTTTTTGGAAGGAAAATTTTAATATGCATACTGTTTTACCTTCGGCAGTTTATTTATTTTAGAAAAAAATCTGTTTTAGTATATATTTTATATAAATAACTTGTAATAAACGATTTTAGACAAATTTGGTACATATACATAATTTATCATTCGAATTACATTTAACTAAAAAAATCTTGTTTCAGTATGTATTTTATAATTGAATGGTATGAATTGGTTTCAGGCAATTTTAGAATATATGTAGTGTTAATATTGAGACTATATGTAAATAAAATTGGTGAGCCTAATATGGAGCCAAAAAATATATATGTACTTATATTGAGAGCTAAGGATTTTCAACCAAAGGGTATTTTCTATATTCAGTTATATTTGAATATGGTCATAAGACTGTCGGTTATGGAAAAAAAGATATATGGATATGGTGTGATTGGATGCATCGGATTATGTATGATTATGCATATGCATTCATGGCACGAGCATTCCATTGGCCTATGTGCCATGTGGCCCTATGAGGGTGTGGTCTTACGGGACATGTGGTCCTATGAGGCGTGTGGCCCGACGGGGCGTGTGGCCTGACGGGGCGTGTGGTAGGATCACCTCGAGGTTCATGCATTGCACGGTAGAGAGACAAGGTATTCGTGTGTTGAGATCTCGTTGCATGTGACACAAGTATGCATCATGACATCGCATAACTGTTGTGCTGTACTTTTATTCACTTACACAGTTCTTCATGTTTATACATGTATTACATGTTATTTGGTGTCGTATATGAAATAATTCGGAAAGAGGCAGGAACCTGCTGGGTGATATTTATTGTCACTTACACCTTTACTTTTCCCCATGTGCACAGGAGTATGACTATATTCGTTGATGTGATTATGTTCATTTGACTTATATTGTTGTTTGACTGTGTAAGTTATTTATCTTAACTTCATTTGCGAACGAGGACCGGTATGTTTTTTAATTTATTTTATTATTTTTTTACCCCGTCCTCTCGTATATGATCCCATAGCGAGTACAGGTAGGTACTTACGGGCGACACAAAGCGCTCATAAATCATTGTTTCTATTTTTTTTTGCACAGGATCCAGATTATGATATTTTATTCATAGAGGATGATGCCGAGTGGACACAATGGGATCTAAAGTGGTAGACGTATTGACTTTTGGGTTACATACATGGAGTTTGTATTATTATTTATTTCTGTTTTATGGTATTTTGTAAGTTGATTTAGACTTTCCAGTGACCTTGTTCAGGCCTGGTCAACATTGATATTACAATTTGATATTTATGTTGGGAGATTTTTATTAACGTTTTAAATTTCATGTCGTTTCCGTGTATTGATTTCTGCGTCAATCAACGACGTGTAAGAAATTTATATCGACGCTTTTTAGTTCTGGTAGTAGACTACGGCGGGTGCACCGTCTCCGATGCTAGGGTTCGGGATGGGGCGCTTCAAGTGGTATTAGAGCATGGCTATTTATCCACGGCAGAAGCATAGATTTAGGCTATGATCTTAGAAAGTAAGTTACAATTTTACCCCTAAGTCGCGATCGTAGACATAAGTGATGATTTAGATTAAGTGTGATGTTAGACATAAGTACCAATTTTTAGTCATAAGCAATAAATATATTAAGCATGTTAGTGGAAATAAGACGTGACCTTAGAAGTTAAGTGATGACCTTACTCATAAGTTACGATTTTATACTTAAGGAATGATGATACTAATATCGACTCTATAAATTAAGGGGTGATTTGCTCATTAGGCGATGGTTTGAACATAAATATTGATCTTAGTCATAGCTGTGATTATTTCTAAGTATTTAACTTAGAAATAAGTAACCATTTTAGACGTAAGAAACGATGATACCAAGTATTGATTCTAGAAATAAGTCATGACATTAGACCTAATTGATGATCGGATAAGGGATATGCCCACGTTACCCAGGGCACCCTATACGACTTTGAATTATTTGCCTTACCTAAGTGTTGACTATAACCATTTGTATACTTCTTTAGATCCGACCTCTACAAACCCAGTACCATTATGATAAATAGAGCGGATTCATGCCCTACATTTGACAGTAGTGTCGGAATGTGACTATGTCTAAGTGGGATTACAATTCCTAAGAGATGATTTATAGTCAAATGAATTAGCAAGAAAAGGATTTACTAGCGTTATGATAAGTAGAATTTAGCAAAGAATATCGTACAAAAGGGGATTAGAGTTATGATTAAGATGTTGAATTTTAGGGTTATCAAAATAAGCCGAAGATATTAGTCCTGGTAGGGATATTGGCTGATAGTGATAAGTGAACACTACTAAATATGTACAGTGGAATAACAAAGTATTAGGTGTTGATCTTAGGAATGCGTAAGTACTGATGCATCGAGTAGGCTTGAATTAAGATAGAGTTAGCATGAACAAGTAGTCAGTGCTATTCAGGTGAGATTTAACAAAATTAGAATTAGCGGTTGAAATAACCAAGGGAAGAAGTACAGTGGATCAGTGTGGCGCGGAAGCATGGTGGATTAGAATACCATAAGTCGATCAATAGTTAGCGCGCCATACTAAGATTGGACAACTTAAGTTAGAGATTTATAAGAAACGGTACATAAATGGATTTTTCACTGACATTAAGGGGTGACTTAGAAAAATTATACGAAGTATTGGACTATTATTTCTTCAAGTAGTTAAATGTTTGCGTATAAGCACGTCCACCAAGATATTGTTGAGAAAAAGAGTTTGAGTGATTCACAAAATGCATGATTTAAATAACGAGTGCATGGCACAAATTTATTACTTGACACGTTTCTGCCACAAACTTGCCTTATATACTTTATATATGATGTTGACGTACTAACAAGCCATGAAGCTTTAAAGCTTACATCAAATGGCAAACATTTGTTGTTGTGTTTGAACTATTTTCATGTGCCACCATTAATGAACTAAACTAGTTCATTAAGTGAAGTACTTAGTTAAATGAACTAAGTAGTTCATTAAATGGAGATATATTTGGAGAAGGCATGAAGGCAACAAACATGGAAATAGAAAGTCTTCTCTCATTACTCAACACGTTTTATATTATAAATTATATATATTCAGATTTTTTATAAAAAGGCATAATACACATGTATTCCGACGTACTACCGACATGTTACATATATTACGAACGTACGTCAACGTCACCACTATACTTACCTCATATTTATAAGTATATTCAGGTCTTATATATGATATAAATCATGGTGATGACAAAATTATTACGACACGTTACAAGGTTGTAAACCAAAAATTGTCGTATCAGGTGACAACCAAAACTTCGCCAACGTGTCACGTACTTGCCATATATAGATGGCCAACCCCTACACTTCAAAAATGGCCACAAATTTCGTGGCTAACGTGGCACACTCAGCCATAAAATCATTCCATGTTGGCACACAAATAACCCCCAATTACGGCCAAATTGTGGAGATTCCAAATTCAATTTTTAAGCACATGGGGCGCCACTTTTAATCAGCCATTAGAGCTTAATATTCAAGTTATTTTACGTATATTATGTGTGACATAATATATATAACATGTGCAAAAATTTTGAATTTAATCGGAGAAAAATCGCGTAATCGACAAAAGTCGAAAATTCGGTTTTCTACGAACACAACACATGGAACGTTTTTGGCATGACATGTAACATGTATCTAGACACTTTTTACATATTCAATACATACTAAAGTGTTCTAGAATATTAAAATTATGGCTGATTGGAAATACCATATGGGTATAATTATTGTGCACTATTTTACAAAGTTTACAAAAATAAAATTCAGCACATGGTCAAGCCTTCATACACGCTTAATGCAGCCTTGGTGGAGCTTATGTGGAGCTTGGTTAGCATCTTGATTGGTGAAGAATAATCCACACAAGGTTAGTGACATAATGGAGGAAGCTACACAAGGTAACATTTCAAACTATCTAGCAAATGAAACACATGTTGAAAATTCAGCATGTGAGACGAGCTGGCAGATTTTTGTCTTAATGATTGATCAAATTTGCTTCTCAAAATTCAAGGGATTAATGTGTAGTAATATGGTAACATTTCAAAGTCTTGAGAATATAGCACATGCTGAAAAATTCAGCATGTGAGACAATATAGGTGGCCGAATTTATGGTCTCCAATGTGATCAAAATTGCTTCCAAATTTGAGGGGATTGATTATAGAATATTTGGGAATGTTTTGAACTTCAATTTGGCACATGTTTTATGTTTTATTCTCAGATTATTTCAGCCACTAAGTGATGACAAATCTCATCCAATCAAGGAGTGCCAAGTAAGCAAGGCCAAGACGAACATCCAATCAAGTTGTGCCAAGTAAGCAAGATGGGTGTCACATCTACGCAAGGCATTCTTCCAAAGACATAAAGGAGAATTCTCAAGGTGCAGAAAAGCCCTAGGGGGCAGCCAACTTGATTAGAAAGGAGAAGAGAGACAAACAAAAGTAAGACAAGTCTCATAATCTCATAAGTGTAAAAAGTGTCTTCTATTCTCCTCTTCTACATTTCTCTTCTTCTTCTTCTTCTTCTTCTTCTTCTTCTTCTTCTCTCAAGCCTATTGTTCTTATATTCATTATATTAAATAGGCTTTGATTAGACCACCATACACGTTTAAATTGTAAAAGGTTGATCAAGGTGTGATCAAACTTTCATCCGTTCGGTGGTGGTGTTCATGAAAGATGTGATTGCTTGTAACGTTTGTGTAAAGGGTCGGAATTGGTGTGTAACTCCAGAAATCCCTATGGTAAGGAGTTATTTTGTGATTAGTGATAACTGAGGAAGGTGTCATCGAAGACTGGAGTAGGTTGTGTAACCGAACTAGTATAAAATTCTCGGTGTTATTACTTTCAGCACTTTACTTTCAGTTTTCAGCACTTTGCATCGTTTTTATTGCATTAGTAAAAATATCAAACGACTTTAAAAAATTACCAAACTTTGCAGAAACATATACACACCTCTTAAGTTTCATTTGGAGCAATTTCAACCCATTTGGATAAGTATAAGTCAATCTAACGTTAAGAGTTCTGAGACTAGTGCAATCTAATTTTTAGACTTGCAAAGGTTGAGAACTTGAACGTATTTGACATACTTCCCAAAAGAATTTTTCGAAACTGTTTCAACCCATTAAAATAAATATCTTAAGGGGTTTGTCATTAAATTCTCAGATCATTTGGAGTTACAGATTAATCGGAATAAAATTTTCAAATCAGACTACTGTTTCTGGCAGATTTGCGCAATCTGACCACAAACAATTTTTCAAAGGGTTAAATGTCGAATTTTGATCTGAAATTTTTATAGGATACTCAAAACATCTGAGAGTAAAATATCTTCAAATTTCAGAATTTTTGAAGATCTGTAACCTTGTTTTTCAAACGTTTCAAATCAGGATCTGAAAACAGAAATTATTTTCAGAAGTTGGATTTTTGGGTTAAAATATTTTAAAAACCAAATTTTTGCATCCACTATTTAAACCCCCCCCCCCATTCTAGTGGTACCTTACAGGTCCTACATATATATTTTATATTCCAAAGGTATTTCAAAGGTTTTGCTTCTAAATATTTCAACTACTTCACTAGTCTATATAGTCTATTACTTTAAAAGGCTATATTCTTCTCCGAATTCATAAAGCAACCCAATGGAATTTCAACTACCCTTGACGAAACTGGTATATTTTAGAATAATGATGTTATAGAAGAATGATATATTATATATCTCTTATATTTCTTTAACTTTTGTGCAGCTATATTTATTTTGCTAAAATAATTTTATTTGACAACTATTGATATTACAATCATTTTACGCATTAAAAGAGTTTAAAGTTATTATTTGTCTGCGATGAACTTATTAAATTTTGTGAAGCACAAACGGTTTCAAAATATATATACTTCTTTTTGAAAAAGAGTGGTACCCTATTCAAAATTGTTTTATAAAAATTTATATTTGTTGAATTTTCGATCGTTGTATTTTGCAAAACAAAACTTAGCCTTCAATACATATATTTCTCTAGAAAGAATAGATACCGCTTTCAAATCATTTTGTCTCAATTGTTTTAAAGCGGTTTTAACCGTAATACTTTCGCGAACAAGTTATATGATTGTTATAAATGGTCATTTGAGTCACCGATTTGCAAAAACAAATATACATAACACTTTGATTATTGTGTTTACAAAAATTATAAGGTATATTTTTTAAACAGTTAAAGCTATATTCCAATTATAGCTACGTAAGTTACTCTTCTTTAAATTGAAGAAAAATATGTCCATGCACATACTTTGTATACTAGGTTGAGGATGATATCTCCGAAAAAGTAAGGGCATGATCATAAAACTAGTTCATAGGTATAAGAATTGATTTCGAGAATTTGATGATAAGGGAGAGTGATGGTTAACGTATTGGAGGACTCGATGGATGTTTTGGATGGTCATGTAACAAGGAGATGAATTATATAATGAGTTAAGAATGGGGAATTGTGGATCACGTGTATATAAGTGGAAAGATACACGTCAAGTGGTATAAATAGAGGTTTATAAGTTGTAATTATAGAGAGTTAAGTAAAGATTATAGTACACCTAAGAATTGATTTTTGTAGCTGATGATGACCGCATATATAAGTATGTTATAGATCGACGACTGGATGGAAGAACCCTTAGTATGATGACAAACCCCTAAGCTTGATTTTAAAATTATAAGAAGAGTAGTTTATGATCTTATATAAGCGGAGAACAATGGAATTAGAAATTACTTTGTAAATATATATGAAATGATTTTGAGGCCTTAGCCTATAATAAGGAAGTGAAATGGTTAACGTATCACAATACACAATGGATATTTAGGTTGGTCATTATCTAAGTAAATGATTAAGTAGAACCATACTAAGTCATCGATTACGCCATACGCAAGTCTCGAGGACGAAACTTTTTGTAAGGAGGGAGGAATGTTACACCCCTTCTTTTTAAAAAAAATAGAAATATATTGTTAGTGCAAATGTGTGTGCAAAGGTTGTGTATAAAAAAATAATAAAATATAAATTGTGTGTAACGGGTAAGATAGAAAAGGAACAAAGAAAACCTATTAAATCCTATTAATTCCCATTATCCCCATTATTTTCCATAAACCCCAACCATTACACCCATTAATCCCCTTATCTTCCATTAACTCCTACTTAAACACCCTCAATTCCTTTTCCATCCGAAATTTGTTGCATTTGGCCAAAGGAAAAGAGGAAGAAACTGAGAGTGCTGTGAGGAGAAGCTGAGAGAAAGAAACTGAGAGAAAGAAACTGAGAGAGAGTGGAAAAGAGAGAGAATAAAAGGATAGAAAAAAAGAAGAATAAGAAGGCTTTGTCTGATCCAACCCCGACTTCAACTACGTTATAGTATAGTTCGAGCAATGTAAGTATCCTCCTGTATTTTCTATGTATTTTCTAGATTTGGCCTTATTTTCATATATAAATTAGATCATATATTTGTAGTTTCGATTTTTATAGATGTGTACAAATAAGTATGATAATTTGTATGGTTATATGTGAGTGTGTGTATATATATATGTATATATACTGTCGGGTGTGTGTGTATATATATTCTTGGCTGTATTTACATGTTTTGGTATGATGCTATTTGTTTTAGCCATGAATTTGTTGTATGTATATATATGTACTTGTGTGTTATGGTAGTATGATTGTGTGCTTTATTTTTTCTTTAAAAGCATAACTGTTATATTATTGTATATGAAAGCAAACATATTAATGTATAGGGAGCTACAGGTGTAAGTGTCGCATATATTTATAGATATTAATATAATATTCATTTATACCACAATATATATAGATAGGAAAAAAACTAGCCGACAATAACGATTACAATTCAAAACCATACCTGCATATTAATCATTTTCAAAATTATTCACATAAATATAGATATCTACTAGTTTCTGAATGTTACACATATATTTATTGGAATTTGTGTTATATACTTATCGCATAGGCTGATTTCAGAAAATCCTATATTTATATACATTTTATGTTTTTGAAATTCTATATACAATCATCTATTTCGGTTGTTTGTTTACATTATGTCTTTACATTTACTTTTTCTTTCAAGTTATTATATAGATATATATATATATGTATGTATGTATGTATGTATGTAAACTATGTTATTTCGGAAGTTATAAAATTATTTATTGTTTCAGTTTTTATAATGTATAATTATCTATGCTTAAACTGTTTTAAAAAAAATACATATATATAGACTAGTTCAAAATTATCCATATATATACATATATACATATACATATATATATAATATATATATATATATATTCTGTTTTGACTTTTTTCCCGGATATGTATATTTCTGTTTAAATTTCAGAGTGGTGAACCTACAATTATTTATGGTCAGAAATTTTACTTTGCAAATATATATACTGTTTATAATTAATATCTATACCTCATTTAAAAAAATTGTTTTTGGAAGGAAAAATTTAATATGCATACTGTTTTACCTTCGGCAGTTTATTTATTTTAGAAAAAAAAATTTGTTTTAGTATATTTTATAAAAAACTTGTAATAACCGATTTTAGACAAATTTGGTACATATACATAATGATATCATTCGAATTATATTTAACTAAAAAAATCTTGTTTCAGTATGTATTTTTATAATTGAATGGTATGAATTGGTTTGAGACAATTTTAGAATATTTGTAGTGTTAATATTGAGATTATATGTAAATAAAATTGGTGAACCTATTATGGAGCCAAAAATATATATTTACTTATACTGAGAGCTAAGGATTTTTAACCAAAGGGTATTGTTGTATATTCAGTTATATTTGAATATGGTCATAAGACTGTCAGTTATGGAAAAAAAAGATATATGGATATGGTGTGATTGGATGCATCGGATTACGTATGATTATGCACTTGCATTCATGGCACGAGCATTGCATTGACCTATGTGTTGTGTGGCCCTATGAGGTGTGTGATCCTGCGGGACGTGTGGCCCTATAAGACGTGTGGTCCTACGGGACGTGTGGCCCTATGAAGCGTGTTGTCCTACGGGGCGTGTGGCCTGAGGAGGTGTGTGGTAGGATTACCTTGAGGTTCATGCATTGCACGGTAGAGAGACATGCATTTGTGTGTTGAGATCTCATTACATGTGACACAAGCATGCATCATGACATCGCATAACTGTTGTGCTGTGCTTTTATTTACTTACACAGTTCTTCATGTTTATACATGTATTACGTGTTATTTGGTGTCATATATGAAATTATTCGAAAAGAGGCGGGAACCTACTGGGTGATATTTATTATCACTTATACCTTTACTTTTCCCCAGCTGAGCAGGAGTATGATTATATTCGTTGATGAGATTATGTTGATTTGACTTATATTGTTGTTTGACAGTGTAAGTTATTTATCTTAACTTTATTTGCGAACGAGAAACGGTATGTTTTATTTAATTTATTTTTATTATGTCTTTACCCCGTCCTCTCGTATATGATTCCATAGCGAGTACAGGTATGTACTTACGGGCGACGCAAAGCGCTCATAAATAGTTGTTTCTATTTTTCTTTGCACAGGATCCAGGTTATGATATGTTATTCATAGAGGATGATGCCGAGTGGGCACAATGGGAACTAAAGTGGTAGACGTAGTATTTGTTGAAACAGAATCGAGATCAAACAACAGTGAACATAGAGGAAAGATGCACGAATTTGAAGAAAAGTTCTTTTAATTGCAGAAACTTGACTTACATTAATTTCACTAACTATTACAAACTATTTATAGAAGAAAAAACTTAACTAGAAATCCGAAAAAGAAGGGCCACTAACTTGCCCAACTAGTTCCTATTCTTGCGCTCCAATTTCCTATTCTTGCGCTCCACTCTTGGAGCACGTTCTGGACTTCAGCTCGGCCTCTGCCGACCTCAGCACTTCGGCTGTCCTCAATCAGTTCGGCCTCGGCCATCTTCGTCAGCTCAGCTGGTGTTGCAAATCTCAACACTCCCCCTCAACACCAGCCTTGATCATTCCAGCTTTGACCGAAACGTTACCATCCTCACTCCACTGAAACCTTTTGTAAACACATCAGCAACCTGATCTTCTGAACTCACGTGTTCCAACACTATCTCTTTTTTCAGTACATTTTCTCGAATGAAATGATAATGAACTTCAACATGCTTCGTTCTAGCATGAAACACTAGATTTTCGGCTAGCTGAATAGAGGAAATATTATCACAACGTAACTTTACAACATCTTTAACTGACTGATTCAAATCCTTAAGTAATTGAACAAGCCACACACATTCTTGAGCTGCTGCTGCTGCTGCTCGGTACTCTGCCTCAGTTGTAGAAAGAGAAACAGTTGGCCGCCTTTTACTGCTCCAGGACACAGCCCATGTTCCTAAGAAGAAAACATAACCGGATGTTGAACGTCTGGTATCATGATCACCTGCATAGTCAGCATCACAGTACCCAGCAAGCTTGAGCTCGGCTCCTTTCCTGTACTGCACTCCGAGACCAGACGTTCCTTTAACATATCTGAGAATTCTCTTCGCAGCTTCTAAGTGTGGTTTCTTAGGACTCTGCATAAAACGATTTACTACTCCAACTGCACATGAAATATCAGGTCTGGTCAATGTTAGATATATTAAGCTTCTGACCAGTTGTCGGTACACCACAGCATCTTTCAGATCTTTCCCTTCATGAGCGCTCAAACTTAGGCTCGGCTCCATTGGAGAAGTCATAGGCTTACATTGATCCATTCCAAATCTTCTTAGTAAGTCATTTGCATATTTTTCTTGATGCAACACAATCCCCTCTTCTGCCTGTTTAACTTGAAGTCCGAGAAAGTGATTCAAGTGGCCGATTTCTTTCATTTGAAATCGTATGGATAAGTTCTCCTTGACCTACTGCATTTCTTCACTAGCATCTCCTGTGATGATCAGATCATCTACATATACGAGCACTACGGATACTTTGTCTTCAACTCTTTTGACGAACAAGCTTGAGTCTGAGCTTGTCATTTTATAGTCACAATGAACAAGAAATTCAGCAAACTTATCATACCACGCCCTTGGAGTTTACTTTAATCCATACAGTGCTTTCTTTAACTTGCAAACAAAGGTTGGATTTGATTGGTCTTCAAACCCCTTTGGTTGTGCCATGTAGATCTCATAGTCCAGCTCTCTATGCAGAAATGCATTCTTCACATCCATCTGCAACAAGTTCCAACTTTTGCTTGCAGATATAGCTAGTAACACCCGAATGGTTGTTAACTTGGCTACTGGACTAAATGTCTCGTCATAGTCCAAGCCATACTGTTGAGAGAAGCCTCTGGCCACCAACTGAGCTTTAAACCGTTCAATGGAACCATCTGCTCTTCTCTTCAACCTGTACACCCATTTGCATGAAACAGGTTTCACGTCTTCAGGCTTTGCTACCAGCTCCCATGTCTGGTTCCTCTGCAGAGCTGACATCTCTTCCTTCATAGCATTAATCCATTCAGATTTCTTTGCTGCATCATCATAGCTCTCGGGCTCAGCTTCATCTTCAATGATGGCTGCATTTGCATACCTGAGATTAGGCCTCCTGATTCTATCAGACGTCTAAGATGATGCTGCTCCTCTTCTTCTTGGTGCCGAGCTGGAGCTTCTTCTTGAGCAGATTCCAGCTCTTCTCTGCCATCCTCGAGAAACACTTTACTTTCGCCCGGCTTGGCCTCTGCTTTGTTGAAAGACTGATCTCGGCTGTCTGATGTCCACCAAGCTGAGACTTCATCAAACACCACATCTCTAGAAGTGTAGCATCTTCCAGTTGCAGGATCACATCACCTCTAACTTTTCTTCTGATCGTCATACCCTACAAAGATACACCTTGCTGCCTTCTTTTCCATTTTAGTCCTCAGGTGATCAGGGATGAATACATAGCACACGCTTCCAAACACACGGAAATAGCTTACTGAAGGAGTTTGATTCATCAATACCTCATATGGAGATTTGAAGTTCAACCTCTGCTGTGGTAGTCTATTTATCACATAGGCAGCTGTTCACATCTCCTCGGCCCAAAATCTGCCAGGAACAAGCTTTGCATGAAGCATGCTACGACATGTCTCGGCCAAGTATCTATTTTTCCTCTCAGCTACTCCATTCTGTTTTGGGGTGTACGCACAGGTCAGCTGCCTCTTGATTCCATTCTTCAAAAGAAATTTAGAGAACTCGTCCGGGGTGAATTCTCCTCAATTGTCCGACCTCAGGCAGAGGATCCTTCTGCCGAGCTTGGCTTCCATCTCGGCCTTGAAATCTTTAAACTTAGTAAAAGTTTCTAATTTCTCCTTCATAAATTTGACCCACACAAACCTGGAGAAGTTCATCAATAAAGGTAACCATATATTTCATACCTTTTATTGATGCTTGCCTTTACTGGTCCAAACACATCTGAGTGAATCAGCTCCAATGCAGCTTTGACTCTGAACTTTGACTCTTCATTGGTAGTTGATGAGCTTTACCCTATTGACACCCTGCACAGACCAAGTCTTTCCTCACCTCCAAACTTTGGCAGACCTCTCACAATGACTTCTTCATCATCTCATCCAGCTTAATATAACCGGACGTGACTCAGCCTTTCATGCCATAGATCTGCTTGTCTCTGACTTCATTGTTTTGTCAAACATAAGCAGTCTCAGCAGACATTACATATACTGAGTTTACCTTCTTCCCTTTCATCACGGGTTTTTTCTGTTACTTTAACATGGTGAAATACTTTCACGTCTTCTGGCCCGAGCAGCACATAATTTCCTGCTTGTGTCAATTGAGGAACTGAAAGAAGATTCTTTTTCATACCTGGAACATGATAAATGCCTTCTAGTGGAATATTCATCTCGGCCTGCTGAGGTGAAATCGTTGTTTTTCCAACATGAGTTATCTACAGTTTGGTGTTATCTGCAGTAGCTTCAGTAACTACCATCCGATTTCCCTTGTATTCTTCACATCTGTGAGCCTTCTCCTGTCTCCAGTCATTTGATTGGAACAACCGGAATCCACAATCCAGTCAAGTTCATAGTTAACTTGACTGGTTTTAGCCATAAGGGGCGTGCTGCTCTTCCTCTGCTGACAGCACCTCTTCAATGACCAATAGTGCTTCTGCATCCCACTCCATCTCATTCCTTTAAACCTGCTACATTGCTCTCAACTGTTTTGGTCTTGACCAACAGTTCCGAGCTCTATGGCCCTTCTTTCCCGCACTTGTAGCACTTCCTTCAACCTCTTCTTGTTGCCACCTTTTTCTTTTTCTTCACCTCGGCTTGGCTGCTCTGCACCCTGACACCTCGGCTCATTATCTTCCCCTATCACTTGAGCTCGTCTGCTGAGCTCGTTGCTTTGTGTTCCACCTGCCCTTGTTGGAAAACAAGGCCTGCTCATCAGCCTTTATGGCCACATTTCCCATTTGTTTAGTCAGAGCCTCCTGCCTGGCTAACCAATTTTCAAACTCAACAAGTGATGGTTGTGTAGGACGTCCCTGTATTGCAGCAACGAACCCCCTATATTCTGGATTTAGTCCATGAATAATAATTCTCTTTGTCCTCATGTCTCCAATACGAGCTTCTGGATCCAATTCCGAAATCTCTCTACACAGCAATTTCACCTTATGAAAATACTGAGCAATGGATAGATTTCCTTGAGAGAGACAATAGCTCACTTTCAAGCAACTGGATTCTGTGTCATTTTTATTAGAGAACAGCTTGGCAAGTGTCTCTCAAGCTGTCTTTGGAGTTTGAGCATCTCGGATGTGCTCCAACACTTCCTCTTCCAACATTGACTTGAGTACAACATAGCCTTCCCTGCTTTGATCTTCCATTTTCTTAATGCTCCATTTGTATCTTCAACCTCGAGTGGTGATACTTCGCTACCATTTACAACTTCTCATAAATCTTGTCCCTGTAAGTAAGAAGACATGCAGGTCTGCATGTGTTGTAATTTTGATGATTTAATTTCTTAATTCCTCCGATTTGTAACTCACTCATTTTTATGGAAAGAATGGATTTTGAGAGTTTTGGAATATAACCTGGCTTTGATACCAGATGTTGAAACAGAGCCGAGATCAAAAAACAGTGAACACAGAGGAAAGATGCACAAATTTGAAGAAAAGATCTTTTTAATTGCAGAAACTTGACTTATATTAGTTTCCACTAACTATTACAAACTATATTATAGAAGAAAAAACTTAACTAAAATCCGAAAAACAAGGGCCACTAACTTGCCCAACTAGTTCCTATTCTTGTGCTCCAATTTCCTATTCTTGCGCTCCACTCTTGGAGCACGTTCGGACTTCAGCTCGGCCTCTGCCGACCTCAGCACTTCGGCTGTCCTCAATCAGTTCGGCCTCGGCCATCTTCGTCAGCTCAGCTGGTGTTGCAAATCTCAACAGTATTGACTTTTGGGGTGGGTACATACATGGAGTTTGTTTATTATTATTTCTGGTTTATAGTATTTTGTAAGTTGATCTAGACTTTCCAGTGACCTTGCTTAGACCTGGTCAGGCCTTGATATTACAGTTTGTTATTTATGTTAGGAGATTTGTATTAACGTTTTAAATTTCATGTCGTTTCCGCGTATTGATTTCTACGTCAATCAACAACGTGTAAGAAATTTATATCGACGCTTTGTAGTTCTCGTTGTAGACTACGGCGGATTGCACCGTTTCCGATGCTAGGGTCGGGACGGGACGCTTCATGCAATATATAACAATACCCTCACATATTGTGTTTAACTTGGTTACTGGAACAAATTTTTCTAGATACTCAATGACATACCTGTGAATGAATCCCTTAGCCACAATACCTATTCCATATACTATCAGCCATGACTGTAATCACTCATTCAAAGCCAACAACTTTCTTAAATCCTTGCAAATCAGCTAGCATCCATGTCCCATTTCTTTCTAGAGCCTTTAGCGCGTCCAGAACCCCCCTATCCATTCAGGACTAGCAAGAGCCACCTGCACATTTTTCAAGTATCTATACACTGGACTGTTGACAGTTGAAGACATAAAAAGTTGGGAAAAAAAGGGGTTTTTTGTGAACACATAATTATTGGTATGATAATCGACACATCTTTTGATTTATTTTATGTTGGATATAGGTAGGTCAAGGTCTGAACTACTCAGTTCTAGTTGTAGGGCTTCCTCACCTTACGGGTTTATTGGTTGAATTTGTTTTGCTAACCGATACGACCAGGCATAGGTTGAGGTTCAGGTGCTTGAAAGGGCTAAAGAATGGCATCCTCTTGCCTTTGAATTTGGTTCTTCATTCTATACACAAATATATCCTTTGCACTTTGTTGTCTATTTTTGAGTCACATATTTTATCAATTAGATTATCTGCGTTATTTATACCTAGGTGTTCTTTATTACAAGAAATTATAAGATCTGGCATTTTTTAGGAGTTTTTTTGATCTTCCTCTAGACTCTTCCTCTGAAGATGAGTGTCCAAGTACGGTTTAAGACATAAAAATTGACATCCATTGCGGTAACTAGTATTCTTAAACGAGAGTTATAGCACTTGTTACCGTTCTTAATTATTAAGGGTATAACATATTGACACTTCTTAGCTCTGGCATCTAATTTGCCTCCATTTGAAAGAAAGAAAAAATTCTGCACAAAAGCACTAAAACCAAGTACATCGGAAGGAAGATCTGTAGTTAACTTAGTGCTTCAATATGTTGCTGTTATAAGCACAGTTACATGTTTTTGAGAGATTTAAAATTTTAAAGGGCATTCTGTTAATGAGGTCTTTTATAGATAGAAGGGTCTCATCTATAATTACTCACCACAAAAAAAAAGTCATATAGCGACAAACATATTTCGTCGCCAATGGTATATAGCGACGAAATGGCGACGAAATATGTTTGTCGCTATATGGCTTGTCGTAAAGTGATTTTCGTCGGTACGGCGTCGTTATATTGCGACGAGAGCAAGGTCGTCGGCGGTTCGTCGTAAAATTGCGACGTAAAACTGTCAGGTCTGCGACCTGTTTTTTCCGTCGTCGGTTCGTCGGTATATCTTTTTCGTCGCTATTTTAAAATTTTTGATTTTTTTTATATGCCCGGACTGCGACATTTATGTTTCGTCGCAGGTTCGTCGCTATATTTAAATTAATATTAAATATTAAATTAATATTAAATATAAATATTAAATATTAAATATTAAATATTTATAATTTATTAATAATATCAATATATTATTAATTAATAGTTTTTATTATTATTTAATTTTTATAATATATTTTATTTTGTATATAAAATCATTTTTACGAATATTATACAGAAATACGGTATTTGCGTATTGAAATTCATATAATTAAACAACACAAATGAAATGGAATCCGTATATAAATTTCAGATAAAATATAAAAGAACAAAGAATATGTCAATACAATAAATGAAATAGTCAGTACGAAAAAATCAAAAATGAAATACTATGCAGAGGAAGTTGGAGGGGGATCATGCGGAGAAGGCTGACCATCCTGAGGGCGAGGCTGAGGCTGCGAGGAGCTGGAAAGGAAAGAGAGAAGGATCTGCGATAGCTGCGAGATTTCCTGCTTCGTCTCCTGCTGCGCCTGCTTCGTCTCCTGCTGAAGCGACTGCTACAGAGCCTGGTGGGTCTGAGTGAGCTGCGACCGCAGTGCCTGTACACTCTCCTCATGCTACGCCCTGATGGTATCCATCTCATGCTGCAGTGCCGCATGATCTGCGTCCAGGCGCAAAATATCCTCTGGCGTCGCAGAAGGCGCGGAGGGTGCTGGCATCGGAGGAAGCACCTGGATGCAGAACTTCAGGGAAGAATCACGGCCGCTGCTGATCCAACCCCGTAAACCTCCCTCTTCTTCTTATTCTGAGGGCCGATGGTCCGAACCGCATCCAATAAACACGGTTTTTGTCGGCCTGTTCTCCCCTCTCTGCCAGTAATCTGTTGTACTCGTCCTGAAATGAGAATAAGAATTGTTAGGGTTTAGGGTTTAGAATAAAACAAACTAAGGAAAAAAACAAATGATATCGTAGACTACTTACACTGATGTCGCAGGGCCTTCGCCGTGATCCAGTCCTTCGTCCCGTCGGAGGCTTTCTTCCGATGCGTCTTGTAGAAGAGATCGTAGAAGGCTGACCACTTTCCCCGTCTCCGCGTGCTGAAAGAATGAAATAAAATATGTTAGTGAAATCCAGAATTTTAAAAATTTCGGCATGGACCTATTCATTTATCGGAGGTATCCCCGGCCTTAAAGGCTCTCTCCCAAGTCAATCAAAAAATAAAAAGAAAAGGCAAATGAACACATATACTACTTACATTAACCATATACGAATACCAAAAAAACAACAGCGGAACATAAGAAATCAATGAATCTAAATAATCACTTAAGTCAATAAATCTAAATAATCCAATAAAATCAATGAATCTAAATAATCTAATATTAAAATACTTACCATAGCACGCATCGTGGTGGCGTGGGGAAACCGAACCAACTGAGTGTGTGGCAGGTGCTGGGGCCTGTAGATTGCCGCTGCGCCGGTTCGCCGCGGTTCCAGGCGCTGCAGGTTTGGTTAGTAGGGTCCAGCCACCCTTCTATCCACCCCGCCCAGGTGGCCTCGGATACGTAGGGAGGCCTCACAGGAATGGGGTCACGCTCCCACTTGGTCTTGAGCGAGTTGACGAAGTCCTGTAGCGTTTGGCGGTCCTCTGGCGCCAGGCCTGCTCCCACGTCGTGGCGATGTCGGGCTGGCCAGCTGTACGCCTTCTGCAATTATGATACGGAGGAAAAATAAAAATGTGGTTAGAAAAGTAATGATCGATTACGCATCAAAAAGTGAAATTCATCAAATTTGAATATCTGAAACTCATCCCAGTAGAACCTACATGTCTGCAGGGTGACACGGGACCAGGGCATATCCAGCAGGGTCCTGCCTCAGGTGGAATGACCGAGTGATGACAACCGGAAATCTGGCCCGAGTCCGATGCAAAACCTGAAAGAGGTTGAAGTTGTTAGGAAAAAATAACTCGTGAAATATATTTGAAAACGTGTTAAAAAAATAAATCATTACTTACGTATGGGTAGCATGTGACCAAGGGAGGTACAACGTCCTGGTATGACACCCTCGTCCGAGTGCCGCATCAGATGTCGGATGATGGCTGAACCGGTGGGTGTGGGTGGCGTCGGAGATCTGGGGTGCGGACCTATCGGCAGGCCCTAAAAGGTCCGCGTCCGCAGCCAGAGCGGCGGTCGACACCGAACCCAAGCAGCTCATGCTGAGAAACGAACAGATCGAACTCTCCTGAGAGGGCCTGTCGGCTGGTGGGTAGGTGGGTCGAGTAGGTAAACCCTCACTAGCCATCAGATCTGCAAGGGTGAAAAATTTAAAAGGCACATTCAACAAGTTTAGGATTGGTTGGCCAAACAAATAAGATGTCCAAAAAATGACAAGTGTTTACATACATTTAATGCAAGATATTAATAATTTTGAAAATTTCGGCATGACCTATTCGTTTATCGGAGGTTTCCCGGCCTTAATGGCCTCTCCCAAGACAAATCCAAATCCAAACAACATGACATGATTAACCAAACTACATAATCAAACTTCATCATCAAATTATACTTCAAAGTATACATCACTTGAACTTGATACTTAAAGCATAAATATGCATCACCTATAAACAAATCACACTCTAAAATATACATCACCTCTACATCCTTATGATACATCACTTGTAACATGAATAATGCATAAAAATGGTAAATTTAAGGAGAATTATAGGCTGCCCAAAGTAAACACAACCCCGCACCACCCAGCCCCACCCAGCCCCACCCAGCACAAACCTGCACCCACAGCCACCCCAACCACCACAGCCCCCCCCAACCACACTGCCCCGCCCACAGCCACCCCCACCCACAGCCACCCCCCAACCACCATAGCCCCCCCAACCACCACTGCCCCGCCCACAGCCACCCCCAACCACCACTACCCCCGCCCACAGCCACCCGCACCCACAGCCACCCCCCAACCACCACTGCCCCCCCAACCACAGCCACCCCCACCCACCCTGCCCCCCAACCACCACTACCCCACCCACAGCCACCCCCAACCACCACTGCCCCGCCCCACAGGCCCTCCCCATAGTCCCCAACCTACCACCAACACCCACAAACCCAAACCCAAAACAAGAATTGAATCTATAACTAATTAAAAGCATTAAAAACGAAATAGGAAGAAAAACTAACCGGGGAAGGAGGTCACCGGAGAATGGCGGAAGCTGGAGGAGCGGCGGTGGAGAGATTTCGCGGGGAGGGAGAAGTCGCGGGGGAGAGAGATTTCGCGGGGGAGGGAGAAGTCGCAGGGAGGGAAATGGGCGGGGGCTGAAATGGGAAGAAGAAGGGGGATTTCTGGTTTAATTTCGAAATTTTGCGACGAAATAGCGACGGGTTTTCGTCGCTATTTCTTGTGTCGTCGTTATTCCAAACGTGCGACGACACGTTTCGTCGGTAAATCGTTGGCGCTCTTCAGTATTATAAAAAAATAATAGAAAATATAAAGTACTTACAGACACACATTATGTATATACATATGTATAAGTACATCAACACATACACACTTTCACATAAAGAGGTACATAAAAATTTTGACTAACGTCAATCTTCATTTTCATCCGCATCCTCATACGCATCTTCATTTTCATCTTCATTTTCATCTTCATCTACATGCTCGTCGTCCTCTTCATTCTCGTATTCGTCTTCGCCTACATCTTTAATATTGTCAGCCGGTTGTATGTTGAGATGAATTTCGATGAAACCCGCCGTTGGGGTCATTTAGAGGGAGATTGTGCAGTTCAACATGTATTGTATCCACAACGCGCGGGTTTTCTTCTTGAAATGCGGCATCCATGCCATCTGAACCCGACTGGATACTGACATCAAAATTGCTCGATTTCACTTTGCACACGGCTCGCCAGTCTTTTGAGCTCGCATTCATCCTCTTCGTCGGATACGATAGATAGTACCCCTGGGACGCTTGACTAGCCAAAACAAATGGATCGTACTTTCTGTACCGTCGCCCTTGGTGTATGTCTACCAACTTATATCGGTCGTGAACCTTTGTGCCAGCGCGATAACCTTCTCGAGTTGGATCGTACCATTCGCATTTGAATAGCACCACCTGCTTTATAGGCAATGCGGGATATTCGAGCTCAATGATGTCAGTAAGGTAGCCATAGAAGTCATCCTCGTCCGGGCTATTGTCATACCGCTTGACACACACTCCGCTGTTCTCCGACGATTTTCGGCTAGCATGGGAGACTGTGTGGAATCTATAACCATTCACAAAACACATGTCGTAGCGCGTGACTCTGTTCAATGGACCCTCGGCTACTGGTGTCAGAATGTAACCGTACTCTTCGTCAACCAGATGACCTTTGCTCGCCTGTAAAACGACAAGTAAGTATACATAAGCAGGGCAATAAATGCGTATCACATGACGTACACGTAACCAGCAAATATGTAAACTTACATGCCACCTGAACCAATCAGCAAACTTGGCATCTAACTCATTTTTTATTGCATCGCTCGATATACCCGGTGAACGTTCTTGCAATAAATCAACGAACAAGCTGAAGCAAATTACAAATGAGTACCCTGTATACCTTTGTAATATAATGGATAGAGTAGCGCAAGGTATTTACAAATTAAAATTGGATATCGTTTATACCTCTGGAAACGGTCAACTTGACGGCAGTTGCGCAGAACATAAGAATGAGCAATCTTCAGATCGCTGTCCTCCAATATCATTTCCTTTCCCTGTCCGTGAAATCTGATCGGATGTGTGAATATCGAGAGGACACCGGGTCTGGAAATGCCGTCGTCATTCCAGGGAACATCTCTGCACCTCGACGGGACATCTGGCTCGAAGTAATGAGACACGAAGGTCAAGGCTTCCTCTGTCAGGTAGGCATTGCACATCGAGGCCTCAACTTTCGCCTTGTTCTTGATGTTCAGCTTCAAATGCCTGAGATATCTGTTCATATAGTGAATACTCCAACGTCACATGATGAAACAAATTGGTAAGCATGCTCGCGCTTAGACACATAAGAACGTCACGTAATAAATAAGAGTACCTCTCGAACGGATACATCCACCTGTACTGAACAGGACCACCAACGCGTGTCTCGTATGGTAGATGAACTGGCAGGTGTTCCATTGAATCAAAGAAGGCCGGAGGGAATACAGTTTCCAGCTTGCATATGATCACTGGGATTTCGCCCTCCAGCCTTGACATATCATCCGCCCTGAGTCTCGTGGATGTAAGACATCTGAAGAACAGACTCATCTCGGTAAGTGCTTCACATACATTGGTTGGAAGCAGCTCGCGGAATGCAATGGGCATCAACTGTTGTATGAACACGTGACAGTCGTGGCTCTTCATTCCGTGCAAACCGCGGTTATTCACGTCGATGTTCTTCGACAAGTTCGAAACATAGCCGTCAGGAAATCTAGCCGTCCCCAGCCACGCTAACAACGCACTGACCTGCTCCGCAGTCAGCGTGTACGAGGACTTCGGCATGTAGGATGTGCCAACAGGATGCAGCTCCGGTCGCATTTTGAGGTCGCGCATATCAAGTCGTGCCTTCAAATTGTCTTTTGTTTTTCCCGGCACATTCAGCACTGTATTAAAGATGTTGTCAAACATGTTCTTCTCAATGTGCATGACATCCAGGTTGTGTCGGATCATATTGCTCTTCCAGTACAGAAACTCCCAGAATATGCTTCTCTTCTTCCACCCGATACAGTCACGGGCCAGGTCTGCGTTGTGGCTGCCGTCCGGATCATCAGCGACCCCCACTAATCCACAACTGTCTATCTCCTCCAACACCTCCGCACCCGTGAGAAGCTCGGGCTTCGTGTCCTTCTCGACGATGTCAGGCATGAACGCCGTCATGTCTTTTTTGTACAAATGACATCTCGTCAGGAACTTCCTATGGTTGTCGAACCAGCAAATCTTACGTCCATGTTTCAAGGACATCATCTTCGCTTGCTTCATGCAGTAAGGGCAAGCGTATTCCCCCGCTGTACTCCACCCCGACAACATAGAATAAGCCGGGAAGTCGTTGATCATCTACATCAGCGCAGCACGTAGCTGGAAGTTTTGTTTGGTGGATACATCGAACGTCTCCACGCCAAACTCCCACAACCACTTCAGCTCCTATATCAATGGCTACAGGCATAGGTCGATCTTCTGTTTCAGATTCCTAGGCCCCGGTGCGATCACAGTCAAGAACATGTACGGCTTCTTCATGCACATCCAAGGTGGCAGATTGTACGGCGTCACGATGACAGGCCACGACGAATACTGCTCTCCCGACTGTCCGAACAGGTTAAACCCATCGGTGCATAACCCCAACCTAACGTTCCTTGTCTCCGACGAAAAACCCGGATGTGTCGCATCGAACGTCCTCCAAGCTTCGCCGTCGGATGGATGGCACATCTCACCGTCTTTCGTGTAGTGCTCCACGTGCCACCTCATCTGGCTAGCTGTGGCACCGGATGCATAGAGCCTCTGCAGTCTAGGGGCGAGAGGTAAATAGTAGAATTGCTTTCTTGGCACGTTCCGGTTTCTTTTGTTCGTTCTCCACCTGCGTGTCCCACAGACCCTGCACTTGTCTTCGTCCTCGTTGATGCCCCAGTATATGATGCACCCCTCCGAACAACAATCGATCTTCTGAACCGGCAGTCCCAACGCCTGCAGCTGTTTCTTCGTCGAATAAAAACTGTCGACCATCGTGTTCCCTTCGGGAAGAGCTTCCCTCATCAGCTGACACATCCCATCATAAAATCTCTCCGTCATGCGGTGCTCTGCCTTCATGCTCATCATCCGACCGATCATGGACATCTATGTGTGACTACCGCAACTGGGATACAGCGGCGTGTTGGCGGCGTTCAGCATCTCAAAAAACTGTCTCGCCTGAGGGTTCGGATCATCCTCCACGAATATACGCGGCTGTTCATCCGGATCCTGTGCACGTTCGTACCCGACATGCATCTGTAAGTACTGATCTCCCGTAAATGCGCCGGCGGCTGCGTCTTGCACTATCAGCACGTACGGGTTCTGAGATCTCTCGCCTATTTCTTCGACATCAACCTGACCGGGTCCCCCTTCGACGTGAACAGTTGCAAATGTAGACGCCCCCGCATATTCTCCGTGGCAGTACCATGTATGGTAATTGTGCACGAAACCTTGTTTCAATAAGTGAACCCTCACATCACCCGGATCCATATATTTACGGTTCTTGCATTTCTTACACGGACATCTAATCTGTGTCCCACCTTCATTACTCGTCGCAAAATCCACAAATTCTTCGAGACCTCCAACAAATCTAAGATTCCACTCCCCGTTGTTTACTCTCTCGTACATCCACTTTCTATCGCTCCTCCTCGGATCTATTTTCTCGATATACCTTCAAAATAACAGCAGCTATCTTTTCTCGGAGTGGAAAACCTCAAAATCCCATAAAATAAGATATCTTCCTTCTACATTTTCGTTGAAAGGTGATGATTTATGTGTTTGAAATGGGAGAAGAATGGGAGAAGAGTGGAAGAAGAAAGATGGTTTTATGGTTCTCTGCCTGCAACTTTACCGACGACTTAGCGACGCCATAGCGACAAACAAAGAAACACAAATGCCGACGCTTACAAGGAAACAAACAAACACAAATACCGATGACTTAGCGACGCCTTGAGCAACGAAACACGTCGTATGATGTGCGTGTATTAATGTCTGCATTCGTCGCTATTAGCGTTGCTACGGCGTCGCTATTTACCCAACGGCCGTGTCCGCACAGTACCCGAGTGTTACAACATACGATGACCTTACGTCGCTAAGTCGTCGGTATGTTGTCGCTGATTTATCCTATATATACAGCAAACTGCCGTGTCTCTCCTAATATAAAAGAACAAAATCTTCTTCTAATCATACAAAAGGAGACAAATATGGTTCGTACTAAGGCACAGGCAAGCCGTGGTAGAGGTCGTACGAACCCAGGACGGGCTCTTCAACCACCTGCACCCGCACCGGTTCCTCCACAACCACAACCACCCTCACCGGCTGACTCCTCCGAACCTTCTGTAGAGGGGCCAAGGCGGCAAGAGGATCGCCAAATTGGCGATCCTCGTGTAGAAATAAAGGAGCTGTGGAACACAATAGAGGAGATGAGGGAGGTGCTTAAGCAACAGGATCAGCGTCTCGAGTACCTAGACAGAAGGCAGATGCGGATCAAAGCCAAAGCTGCGCAGCTGAGACGCCTCCTGAAGGCGTGCGCGGAGAGTGTTGCTACTCTCTGTTCGGATGACGAACAGTGAACGGCTCCTCTCCGCTCTTCTTTTAGATTTTTTTTTCAGTTTTTTCTTTATGTATTTTGTAATTTTTAATTCTATATTAATGAAGTTTTTTTTCCCCAATCATCGCTTTCTTTTTCTTAATTTAAACATGTGTTTAATCCCTTACGAATCTTGACGACGCTAAAATACAGACGATGCTAAAATACAAACGAAATGTAAATCGAAAAAATTTGCGACGACTAATTCACCGACTAAACAGCGACTATATACTGACGAAACTTAATACAACGACGAGAACCTAATAACCGACGAATTTATTTCCTATTTCTGGGAATTACCGACAAAATAGCGACGCACACCGTCTCTTCACACTATACGATGTGTTTCGTCGCTATTCACCCAACGGCAGTGTCCGCACAGTGCCCGAGTGTTACAACGTACGATGACCTTACGTCGCAATTGTCTCGCTAATTCGTCGCTTGTTCAAACGAAGTGTCACGCCTGCACATCTTCCGATGTTGAGTAACGGACGATAAATTCGTTGCAGATTCGTCGTTATGTCGTCGCTATTTTTACTATATATAACCCCACAGCCTTACATTTCACATAAACAAAGTTATAAAACTTTCTAAACAAAATACAAAGTATGCCCCGTCGTTTTAGAAGAACCCCAAGGCGTGGAGGGGCAAACAGTGCACCTCCACAACGGCCTCCTCCTCAACCACAACCATCGGTTCTGCAGGAGGATTCAATATCTGTGCATGACCCAATGCCGTCAGAAGATCCTCAACAAGAAATGCCGGAACCGCAGATCAACTACCGTACGCTTATATCAAACATGCAGCAGCAGTCGAGGCAACTGCACAGCGTGAACAGAAGGCTGCGCAAGTTGAAAGCCAAATATTACAATCTGAAGTGCCTCCTCAAAGAGTTCGCGGAGAATGGGGCGGCCACTCTTTCCTCCGATGACGAAGAGTGAACGGCCCCTCTCTGCTTTTCTTTTAGATTTTTTTTAAATTTTCGTCTTTATAATGTAAATTTTTATTTCTAAATGAATAAATTTTTTTCCAATCATCGCTTTCTTTTTTCTTAATTCATACACGTGTTTAATCCTCGACGAATCTGCGACGACACAGCGACGAATCGGAATATATAAAATACGAACAAAAAGTAAAACAAAACATTTGCGACGACTAATTCATCGACTAAACACCGACGATATACCGACGAAACTTAATACAACGCCGAGAACCTACTAACCGACGAATTTATTTCCTTGTTTATGTTTCTGAAATTTTAGCGACACATTAGCGACGATATAGCGACGAAACGCTACAAACTAAATAGCGACGAACAAAAGATACAGATTAGCGACGAACCACCGACAACACACCGACGAAATTGTAACGAAAGGATTAACCTGACTACTTTTTTGTTAGCGACAATGTATTTTCATCGTAGTTTCGTTGCAATTAACGACGAAACTTTGTTTATCGCTATTGCGTCGCAAATTAACGACGAAACATCGACGTGTCTCGTTTCGTCGGTGAGTTTTTCGCCGGTAATCGAAATTCTTTTTGTGATGACTTTCACATATTTATTTTTTTTTGTCACGCAATTTTGTTGTAGTGTATCAGAGTATGAACTCTGATGAACTATATAATTTTTGAGAAAATAATCCCAAATTATGTCATTAAAGTATTTTCTCACATTATCAGTTCTCACGAGCTGAATGTCTTTTCAAATTGAGTTTTAATGATTTTGTGGAGGATTTAAATGTTTTTTGACTTTGCTTTGTCTTTTAACAAATAAAACCATGAACATCTAGAATAATCATCAATAAAGCTACAAACCATTTTTCCATACATAGCAGAGAGTCTTCAAACATCACTATGAATTAGAAAATTTGTTTGCTTTATAAGGCCTGAGAGGAAAACTGACTATGATATTTCCCTATTTCACAAACTTCACATTTGTAAAATCAAGGACTTCTACTATTGAAATTAAAGGTGAGGCGTTGAAATGCTTCAAATAAGAAAAATTAGGATGTCCGATGATGAAGGGTTAAATCTGTTAACTCACATTTGAAATGCAAACAAGTGCAAGATATAGCACTTGCAAAACAGGCAAATGATTAGACCAATTTGGGTAGGCTAAAGCCCTCCCATGCTAATGTATAAGGAGGAATACATTGTGAGAGTACTTCGGTTCGTTTAAATATTGGGAGATGAAACATCACATTTTTTTTATAAATGTAGGATACCATCTCATATATTTAAAAACTACACAACAATATCCCACTAAATTATCGTAAAAGATATACTGTCAATAAGTATTCCTGCCAATTAATCACTCCACACACAAGAAATTATCACTAGATTTAAACATTCATATAATATATATGACCTAAAATTTGGAGAAATTTGATGGTATTTTAACGACTAGACCAGTACATTTTATGATGAGGTCCATAACCCTCATCCATGTCAAGATAATGAGAATGCACATACTGCTACAAAAATCTAAGATCAAGGACTCTTAACAAGAAGTAAAACTAAGATACTAATGCATGAAGTGGCGGCCTTCCTATTTAAACATGTGCAAGATAAACCAAGGAAATTTATACATTGGGTTCACCTTATTGAATCGATAACAAGATTTATAAGAATTTTTTAGAAACATTGTAAAATATCATTCAGATAGAATGTATTCTTTATTTTGCTTTTTAAATGTTTATGTTGTATTAGTTTAGGCCCATCTCGGATTGTGAGTTTCTGCAGGACTAGTTTTGGTTGAATTGACGTATCTCTCCAATCACAAGGCCAAATTAGGAGTTATAAGATGCGTTGGAAAGCTAGGATAAATATCTACAACTTTCATGTTTTGTACTTTTCCAAAATCGATCGTCTTGATAGCCAAAATGAGCATGCAAATGAAAATACTGTTTCTACCAAATTCTGTGGCATACCTTCAGTAATTTGGATGTATCTGCTCAATGGTTGGGCCAAATGCAAAGAACTTTATATGCTTCTTTTCTACACTCAATGGACTACAATTATCTAAGAAAGATCAAGGCCTAGTTCGGGTTTGAATATGTCTAAAAATCAGTCGCAAACCAGAAAAGATTTCAAGTTGAAGACAAATCCTTAAAGTCTTCCATGAATAGTACTTGAGGGACCTACTTTAAAAATCATCATTCAATACTTGCAAGACTAGTTGTTATGGAGCCTACATGAATAGTTTTAAGAAGTGTGTAGTCTTTTCAATCATTATTTCAATTTGTAAGATAGTTTGTTGTCTTGTGATATTTTTGCCTATAAAAGGCACATAAGAGAAGCATTGTAATCTCACACCTTCAATGAAAATTTCTTCTTCTTCAAGAGTAATTCTTGTGTGTTTTCTTGGTTCATATTCAAAATCAAGGCTAGAATCTTTCAAGGCTTGAGCATCCTTGTGAGAGTTGTCCAATTCCGGGGAGGAAAACATCCAAGAGGGAGGTATCTTGCTTGGGTTATGTAGAACTCATCAGAGGACTTATGTTCAAAAGGTTTTCTTAAACTTATTTGCAAGCAAGGTAAAGCTATCTTCATTATGCCTAAACCATATTTGGAGGAGAAGCTTTAGAGTTAAAGAAAGGTTCATTCTTGCACCTATCAAAGTGGTATCAGAGCGAAGATTTTTCTTTAACTCAAATTATCATTTCTATGTGTCAATTTTTCTTTTCTTTCGTTATTCTCTTCATCACCATTCAACCATCTTCTTAGATGGTTGAATTCTATTTGGTTTAGTGTCTTCTTCTTGTTTTGAATTGTATAATTCAGAAACAAAAAGAAACCAAAACCAAAACAGTTTATCCGTGTGTTTCCTAGTTCATTGTTTTGTCTATTAAAAAGAAGTTTGATATTCACTTCTTTTTCTGTTACATCTTGTTTTCTTTGTTGTCCATCATTCAAAAAAAAGTGTCGTCTTGTTGTTTATTAAGTTTCTTTGTTTCTTCCGATTCAATAAGCAAAAAAAGAAAAAACTCAATCAAATCGATATACAAGCTTACCGTATCATTTGGTGATATAAGGTTGGATTGGACTCTGGAAAATTACCGTAACGCTGGACCTACATGAAATTGATAATATAAGGTTGGATTGGACTTTGGAAAATTACCGTAACGCTGGACCTACATGAAATTGGTGATATAAGGTTGGATTGGACTCTGAGAAATTATCGTAACGCTGGACCTATATGAAATTGGAAAGGACTAAGGACAAACATATCATAAAACACTTAAAGATTATTTCTTTGTGATGATTTATGGTTTGTTTATTTCATTTGGTTGGATTTCAATTTCTTTATGTTTAGACACTTTCTTGGACTTTAAGTTCTTTGTTTAGAAGCTTTTCCATATTACTTATATTCAGTCCATTGCTTATATATCTACCTTGGTCTATCCTATATTCTTGTTGTTATCGAAGCTCTTAACTTGTTTTAGACTTTGTATTTGTTTAGTTGTATTGTGTGGTGAGCTTAGTTACATTTTCTTGTGTTCAATATCTGATTTGGCAGCCTCGACAAGAAACAGAATCAATTTGTTCATCTTGAACAACTTGACAGCCTACTACACACAAAAACATCAATATATCCATCCAAAACAAACACACAAAGCCTTACCAATCAATTTTACCAAGATATATACACCTTGATTAGCTTTGAACAAGGAAAAAAAAAAGAAAGAAAGAGAAGGTTATTTCAAAAAAAAAGTTTGCACAAATAATCGAAAGTTCAAAGAGCAAAAAGAACTGGTCTTGTTTCCTTCATAAACCCAAAGTACCCATTTGTTTTCACTTTTGAACACTTGAATGCTTCTAATTCATTCATACTTGCATCTAGCTTGCATAAAGTCTAAGATTAAGTTAAGGATTGCCTAGGGAAACCCCTTAGCATTTCTTTGGCTCAACCTATTACATCAAATTTGGTTTCAATTCTCTTTGAATCTTAGTACAGTCCAAGTATGTTGTTTATAACATTGGAATTGTAAGTGAATTGGTGGGAGACTTGTGAAGAAAGTTTACTTTACATGATTGAAGTTATCGGAATTGATACTCACATGGCAAGTTTGCTTTGAATTGTTCTAGCTCAGATTCTTCAAAGAGACACAAGATTGTGTGAACTACAAAAAGAGAGAGAGGAACAAATACTTGTTTTTTTTTGTTTTCCACTAACATAATCAAGTTTCTTTTGTCTTTGTGTTAGTTTTCCTTTTTCTTTATTTTTTTCTTGTTCAATTTCAGGTAATTGTACCTTGGATAAGACATGTGAGAGTACCATGGGCCTTAACAAAGAAGGAGAAATATTGCCCACAAACGTGGACGATTTAGCACAACTAATGCAAAAGATGTTGTGGGAAATGAAATTGATGAGTAGCCGTGTAGAGAGCCTAGAAAAATAGTCACAATCTCATTCAGAAAATCCTTTACACGAAGGACAAACATCACATGTACCGGTACATAGGCTTGAAAGTCGTGGGTCTTTTGCTTCGGAAAGAGGAAGAGGCAGAGGCAGGGAAAGAGGGCTTAATAGGGATTTCATACCTATGAGGACCTTTGATGAAAGAGAAGAAGAACCAACCAAAGGTTTGATGACTATAACATTGAGGAAGAGTACAACCAGTTCCGAAACCGTGGTAATCAAATGAATAACCCACAAGAAGACGAATTCATCAAAACAAAAGTGAGCATCCGTACATTCCATGGAAAGAATGATGCTGAGGCATATTTTGAATGGGAGAAAAAGGTAGATCTCATATACTCTTGGACAAATTATACTGATTTGACTAAAGTGCGCTATGCAGCTATAGAGTTTGTAGATTATGACTTAATTTGGTGGGATCAACTACACAACGTAAGGAGAAGAACCAGACAAGCACCAATTTCTACTTGGGAAGAAATGAAAATTAAGATGAGAAAAAAAAATTCATTCCTTCAGACTATGAAAGAACCATCTACCAAAACTTGCAAAAACTCACTCAAGGAAGCCTTAGTGTAGATGAGTATTTCAAAGAGTTAGAGATCTCATTGATAAGAGCTAACATTGAAGAACCAAAGGAAGCTACCATGGCTAGATTCCTAGATGGATTGAACAAGAAAATTGCAAACAGAGTTGAACTTACCACATATATTGATATGACTTCCATGGTTCATAAAACTGAAAAGATTGAGAGACAACTCAAGGTAAAACCCTTTCAATCTAGTTTATCTTTTCGAGCTAATTCTTCATCCTATCCAAGAATGTCGTCTAGGACAAATCAAGGCACAAGTTTTAGGCCAACTGCACCTTAAGGCCGTGGGTTCCAAGGCAATACTCAACAAAATCAAAGACCACCTTAACCACCTCAACAAAACTTGGATAAAGTGAAAAATAAGGTTGAAGGTAACATTTCTAATTCCACTACTAGATTTAGAGACATTCAATGCTTTAAATGTTTAGGTAAAGATCATTTTGTAAATCAATGTCCCGACCCTAAACGTATCATGTTCATTGAAGAGTCTAATGAATATTATTCTGATGATGAGGAATTGGAACATGTTAATGTTGAGGAAAATCATGATGAAAATGAGGTAAGTTTGAGTGAGGATGAAGAGCTTGCAGCAAAAGAATTCTTGGTTGTTAGAATACCTCTTAGTGTACATGTTAAGATTGATGAGCAAGATCAACACATAGACAACATTTTTCATATCCATTGCATGGTTAAAGGAAAAGTTTGTACTTTGATTATTGACTCTAGATCATGTACTAATGTGGCAAGTGTTGAACTCGTTAGAAAACTTGATTTACCATTACTTAACCACCCACACCCTTATAAACTATCTTGGTTGAATGATTGTGGAGAAGTGAGTGTTAGCAAACAAGTTTTGATCTCATTGTCTATTGGTGGGTATAAAGATGATATCTTATGTGATGTAGCGCCTATGCACGCAAGTCATATCCTTTTAGGTAGACCGTTTGATAAGAAAGTTACTTATGATGGATACTTGAACAGGTATTCATTCAGGTTTAACAATAAGTTGTTTAAGTTACATGCATTACCCCCACACAAGGTATTTGAAGATCAAAAGAGAATGTGTAAGAACAGGAATGATCCTAAGGAAAAAGAGGAAGAAAAGAAATTTCTGGAGTGTATTAAGAGTGAAAGAAAGAAAAATGAGTCTAAAGGGAAAGAGATAGTAAACATTGTTGAAGACAAATCTCAAAAGAAATTTGCTTTCTTTGCCAAAGCAAGTGAAGTGTCACATGCCATAAACTCAAAGAAAATTGTCTATGTTTTGACGTTTAAGGAGTCTCTGTTTTCTATGAGTGACTTACCCTCCACTTTGCCCAATGGAGTTGTATCTTTGCTTGATGAGCTTTCAGGTTTGTTTCCTGAAGAAGAACCTTTTGGTTTGCCGCCTTTAAGAGGATTTGAGCACCAAATAGATTTCATACCTGGTGTTGTCCTGCCTAATAGACTAGCCTACAGAGAAAACCCTACTGAAACGAAAGAAATTCAACGCCAAGTAGAAAAACTCTTGTCCAAAAGAAAAGTGAGGGAAAGCATGAGTCCTTGTGTTGTTCCTGTGATCGTTGTACCAAAGAAAGATGGTACACGGAGAATGTGTATTGATTGTAGAGTCATCAACAAGATAATTGTAAAATACAGGTATCCTATTCCTAGACTTGATGATATGCTTGATGAATTGCATAGTGCTAAGTATTTTACCAAGATTGATCTTAAAAGTGGCTACTTTCAAGTACAGATTAGAGAAAGTGATGAATGGAAAACTGCATGTAAGACTAAGTTTGAATTGCATGAGTGGTTAGTCATGCCATTTGGTTTAACTAATGCACCTAGTACTTTCATGAGATTAATGAATGAGTCGTACGTGCATTCATTGGAAAATTTGTTGTTGTGTACTTTGATGATATCTTGATTTACTCTAAGACTTTGCATGAACACAAAGGCCACCTAAGAAGCGTTTTTGAAGCGTTGAAGATAGAACAATTATATGAAAATTTCAAGAAATGTTCTTTTTGTATGGAAAAAGTTGTGTTTCTAGGATTTGTGGTTAGTGCAAACGGAATTGAAATGGACCAAGATAAAGTGAACTCAATTTTAAAATGGCCGATTCCCACAACTGTTGGAGAGGTGAGAAGCTTTCATGGGTTGGCTAGTTTCTGTAGAAGATTTGTTAAGGACTTTTCCACTATTGCTGCACCTTTGAATGAGATTGTTAAAAAAGACGTAGGATTTCAGTGGGGAGAGTCACAACAGAAAGCCTTTGATGAACTTAAAGCAAGGTTAACTTCTGCACCTATTCTAAGACTACCTAGCTTTGATGAAACATTTGAAATTGAATGTGATGCTAGTGGTGTTGGTATAGGAACTGTACTATCTCAGTCTAAACAATTGATTGCTTATTCTAGTGAAAAGCTTAAGGGAGCACAATTGAATTATTCAACCTATGACAAAGAGTTGTATGCACTGGTTAGATCATTGTAGACTTGGCAACATTATTTGCAACATAAGGAGTTTGTGGTTCATACTGATCACGAAAGTCTTAAGTTCCTTAAAAGCCAAGGAAAGTTAAACAAGTGGCATGCCAAATGGGTTGAATTCATTGAACAATTTCCTTATGTGATAAAATATAAGCAAGAAAAAGATAACATTGTAGCTGATGCATTACTAGGAGATATTCTTTGATTACTACATTGTCTCATTTGCTTAGATTTGAGTGCCTTAAGGAATTGAATACATCTGATCCTGACTTTCAGTCAATATTTGATGCATGTGTCGATTCTCCATTTGGTAAGTATTATTTACATGATGGATATTTGTTTGAAGAAAAAAATTGTGCATACCTAAGTGTTCTGTCAGAGAGATACTTGTCAAAGAAGCACATGGTGGAGGTTTAATGGGCCACTTTGGCATCTTTAAGACATTAGAGATGCTAAAGGAACGTTTCTTTTGGCCCCATATGAGAGTTGATGTAGAGAAGGTTTGTAGAAGTTGTATAACTTGCAAGAAAGCTAAATCTACATCACATCAACATGGTTTATACACCCCATTACCTGTCCCTATGTCACCTTAGATTGATATATCTATGGACTTTGTCTTGGGATTACCTAGATCAAAAAATGGAAGTGATAGTGTGTTTGTTGTCGTTGACTGATTTTCTAAAATAGCACATTTCATAGCTTGTAAAAAGGTTGATGATGCATCTCATATCGCAAACTTGTTCTTTCAGGAAGTTGTACGTCTACATGGCATGCCTAAAACCATTGTTAGTGATAGAGATACTAAGTTCTTAAGTCACATTTGGCGTGTGTTATGGGGAACAAAACTCTTATTTTCTACTACTGCTCACCCCCAAACAGATGGTCAAACTGAAGTTGTGAATAGAACTTTGTCTCAATTATTGTGTGTTATAATTCAAGAGAACCTTAAGAATTGGGAAGATTGCTTGTCATATATTGAATTTTCTTATAATAGAAGTGTTCACAGTGGCACCACACATTCACCGTTTGAAGTTGTATATGATTTCAATCTTTTGTCTCCACTTGATCTTGCGCCTATTCCTGTTCATGAACGTGCAAGTATTGATGGTAAGAATAAGACTGAACTGATTAAGAAATTGCATGCCAAGGTTAGGCAACAACTTGAAAAGAAAAACAAACAGTATGCAAAACAAGCTAACAAAGGACGCAAGGAAGTTTTTTTTGAACCAGGTGATCTTGTTTGGCTGCATTAAGGAAAGAAAGGTTTCCTAGAGAAAGGAAATCTAAGCTCATGCCAAGAGGAGATGGCTCTTTCAAAGTACTTCAAAAGGTTGGAGATAATGCTTACATTCTTGACCTTCCGGAGAGTAAGTATAGATCAATTTCTCATACTTTTAACGTTGTTTTACCCCTTTTGGTGATGATTTAGATTCGAGGTCGAATCCTTTTGAAGCAGGAGGGATGATGAGGTCCATAACCCTCATCTATGTCAGGATAATGAGAATGCACATAATGTTACAAAAATGCAAGATCAAGGACCCTTAACAAGAAGTAAAAATAAGAAACTAATGCATGAAGTGGGGGCCTTCCTATTTAAACATGTGCAAGATGAACCAAGAGAATTTATACATTGGGTTCACCTTATTGAACCTATAACATGATTTATAAAAAAATTTAGAATCATTGTAAAATATCATTAAGATAGAATGTGTTCTTTATTTTGCTTTTTAAATGTTTATGTTGTATTAGTTTAGGCTCATCTCGGATTGTGAGTTTCTACATGACCAGTTTTGGCAGAATTGACGTATCTCTCCAACTACAAGGCCAAATTAGGATTTTCAAGATGCGTTGGAAAGCTAAGACAAAGATCTACAACTTTACTGTTTTGTACTTTCCAAAATCAGTCGTCTTGATAGCCAAGATGAGCATGCAAATGAAAGTACTGTTTCTACCGAATTATGTGACATACCTTCAGTAATTTGGATGTATCTGCTCAATGGTTGGGCCAAATGCAAAGAACTTTATATGCTTATTTTCTACACTCAATGGACTACAATTATCTAAGAAAGATCAAGGCCTAGTTCGGGTTTGAATATGTCTAAAAATCAGTCGCAAACCAGAAAAGATTTCAAGTTGAAGACAAATCCTTAAAGTCTTCCATGAATAGTACTTGAGGGACCTACTTTAAAAATCATCATTCAATACTTGCAAGACTAGTTGTTATGGAGCCTACATGAATAGTTTTAAGAAGTGTGTAGTCTTTTCAATCATTATTTCAATTTGTAAGATATTTTTGCCTATAAAAGGCACATAAGAGAAGCCTTGTAATCTCACACCTTCAATGAAAATTTCTTCTTTTTCAAGAGTAATTCTTGTGTGTTTTCTTGGTTCATACTCAAAATCAAGGCTAATTCTTTCAAGACTTGAACATCCTTATGAGAGTTGTCCAATTCCAGGGAGGGAAATATCCAAGAGGGAGGTATCTTGATTGGGTTATGTAGAACTTATTGGAGGACTTGTGTTCAAAAGGTTTTCTTCAACATATTTGGAAGCAAGGTGAAGCTATCTTCATTGTGCCTAAACCATATTTGGAGGAAAAGATTTCGAGTTAAAGAAAGATCCATTCTTGCGCATATCATTTTAGGTCCAAACGAAGATGGTGACATAACAATTTACCAAGATCTTAAATGACTTCTAAAGACCACTCGAGATCTTCTCTCAAACAAACTCTCTCTCAACCTTCCTTAACCAATCAATATTTAACACGTGTCGTATATCACTTTGCCACTTCATTACACCAAACCTCTGAGAAACACCACCCCCACCTCTTGCACCACCACTCCTGCTCTTCCATCACAACCACCCCACCTAACACGGCTACCAAGGAACAACCTTCTCCCTCACTAGACCTCCTCTCTCCCACCCTCTCTCTCTCGGCCCATCCACCTTCTTCCACCTCCCTCACCCCCTTTTGCACCTTCAGATTCACCTCCAACCTACTCCACCTGCCCTGCCCTTCCCCCTCCATCTTCATCTCAACCCTCCTGATCCTCCATCATCGTCGTCCACAACCCCCAACAACTCTAGATCCACCATCTCCAACTGCTCTAGATGCACCACCCCCAACAGTTCTAGATCCACCATATTAACCGTCGGCACACACCTCCTCCTTAACTAGAATCTCCATCTACATCTTCTCTCCTCTGCCACCAAATCTTCTTACTCCACATCCATATCTACCATCTCGAGAACCAAATCATCTTTTTTTGGAGGGGGTTGAGGCACATAGTAGAGCGGAGGCCAAGGTAGAAGTCTTAGCAGGTGGTGGAGGGTGTGGGTGGAAGGAGGAGGTGAGTCGGCAGAAATGGAGGTGGTGGTCTAGGGTGTGGGTTACCAAGGGTTTGGTGAAATGTGGAGTAAGAAGATAAGAGACACATATAAAATATTGGTCGGTTAAGAGAGTTTAGGAGAAGGCTGGGAGGAGGTTTGTTTGGAGAAGATCTGGGCTATCTAAAGACTATATGAAGACTATTATATGCGGCAATGTAGTACCGTTGTTTATGGGTTCACTAACCATCTCTTATCCACACACCTCATACCTCATCACCTCAAATGATATAAATAATCTAAAATTAACAGATTGTAAATAAATAAATATTATTCTCACAAGTATATACATCAGATCACTCGATGCATTTTCTGTAGCGACCTATCCTGAGCCCTACCACTTTGAACGACTCACCTACCATATTTCGTTAAGAAAAATACAAGGACTCGATACAAACCAATTACATGTCAGCAAAATGACGTAAACTCATATCAGTGAAAGTCATAAAATAAAACCTCGAAATAATCAGCATCATTATCATAAATGTCTACTCAAATCTAATTTGATACAAATGTCAAACATAGATAATAAATACTAAGTCTCCAAAAATACATAAACCTCGAATATCAAAAACATCTATCTCAACTAAGTCCTCATCGAATCTCATCAGAATATCATCGGACCTCAGAATCTCCACTCCTGATCATCCTCGAGCTATACTAACTCATATTCCTGTTTGTCTGCAAAACAACATTAGGGTATGGTATGAGCGACAAAACATCGGTCAGTAAGTAGTCTCATTGTACTTACTATGTGATCATACACGAAGAAACAAGTATTATCAAATAAATAACGATATATAAAATAGCATGTTTTCGATGCGCAAATAAAATTATGATTATACCCTTATAATAATCAAGCAACAATGTTCAACGATTCCAACCAACAAGTCAACTAATCGATAGTCAATCAATTGTTAGTCTAATCAAAAACCGATGATGCAATTTTCAAATCGATGCGATACAAATCAAATCAAATTTTCATTTTCCAAATTCAATTTCCAAACGATCAATTTTTGATGTGATACAATGTTCGATACAATACGATACGATATTCAATATGATGCGATTCGATATTTCGATATTATACGATGTTTCGATGTTCGATGAACGATACCAAATCTGATTTCAATGCGATGACCATGACACTTTTTCTTACGAATGCTTATATCACAAGACTTACGAATTGATCCTCTAACGGTCAAATGAGTCTATGCAGCCTATTAAAATAGTCAAATGTGTCTGGACAACCTAATTGGCAGTCAAATGTGTCTGAGCGGCCTATTACGACAGTCAAATGTGCTCGGACAGCCCGTTTGTTCAGAACAATCCAGCTTAACGATATAGTTTCCCTGTAAGGATTAATTTCAAATATGCGATGCATGATTTCCAAAACGATTTTCAAATATCGATTTTCCAAACGATCAATTCTGATTCATTCCAATCATATCCAAATACAAATATTCAAATACTCAAATATGATCACATATCAAATTCCCATTTTCGAGGTCCTAATAACCACCACTCACATGTACGTATATACATATACATGCTCATATCCATACATGTGTATATACACGTCTATATATACACGCGCCTCCCTCAGTCTGCTTTTCCCCAACCCACTACCTAACTCACCTCACCCCTCACAACAACACCCTCGGCCCACACTACCCAGCCCCACTAGAGCTGCCGCGAACCCCCACTCCCTCGGCCCAACCCCCTCCCCACTCTCCAAAACCCTAACTCTTCTTAACCCACTTCCTACCTCTAATTCTCTCTCCAAAATACACACCACCCACATCTAACACCTCAGGAAGCAGCATAATTCATGCATACCACATTATCCCAAAACACTCGCCGCCACGTGCCATTCTGAGCTGCCTCATACGCCACCACGCGTAGCCACTCGACGGCGTGTATGGCCCATGCGCTGCTTCTGTCCGTCAGCGTCGACTACTGGAATTTATCTTTTCTCATTTCCAACCTATTCCCATTATCAAATCATACAAATTCTCAACTTGTACCACTATCAAATTCATCCAAAGTCGATACCGATTCACCAATTTATTCAAATAAAATCATAACATATAAACTATACATTTATCAAAATTAGGTCATAACCTATGCCTCTAACAGTCTTGTTCGAACATATAAGCCTCTTCCAACCCCATCCATTGATTCGGCCATGCACATACAAATCAACTTCTTATTCACATATATTTATGCATACATATATATACACACACATTATATAAAATATATTTTACCATATACATAAAAATATTACAACTCAAATATTAGCCATGTAAGGGTCGGCTAGTGTTCAAATATAACACAACAACACTTACAATTTTCATACTATATGCACACACACACACACACATATATATATATGGATACATATATATACATACGGCTCCAGCGATCACGGGCTCTTCATCGCGATCGCGTGACCTGCGGCCAGCGCCGCCGCCGCTGCCTCCGTTCAACTCCACCGACGAACTGTTATCACCGGATGATTACTCCGCAATTCTTACTGCCCTCAATCCCGTTTTTTGATTAATCCACTTATACCCGTGCCTTGCAATGTCCACCGATCAACAGCCTTCTTTTGCGGCTATCGTCACCGGAGCCTCATCTTCACAAGCGATTAATATTGAGTCAAAAACAGTCTCTCGCTATAAAGGTATTCCTTTAATCTCTTTTTTGGATTCAGAAATTGAAGAACTTGCTGCGCCATTCAAATACTCTTTAGTGGGTACTTTTTGGTATGGTCGACCACATTTGAAGGTTATCAGAGATGTATTTGAAAAAATAGGATTCCATCATGATCTTCGCATCACCCTCATTGACGCAACACATATTTTGTTAAATTTTCGGAATGAGGCAGATTACCTGCGTTGCTTTTATCGTCGCTCATGGCATATATCTGGCTGTCATATGCGTATAACCAAATGGACAGTTGATTTTGATCCCACCACTGATGTGCCCATTGTACCGATTTGGATTGCGCTCCCTGGACTTCCCATCCATCTACACCGAAAGGAGGCTTTGTTTGAAATTGTTAAGCCAATTGGAAGCCCCATTAAACTGGATGTAGCAACCACGGATGGCCTACGACCCTCGGTGGCACGTGTATGTGTCGAAGTTGATGTTTCTCAGGAATTGCCTCAAAAGATTTATCTCCAGGCAAAAGGACGATTTATACTGCAATCCATTATATATGAAGATTTGCCATTATTTTGCACATCCTATCGACGGTTAGGCCATGCCGTCTCGTCCTGCTCTCCACAAGCTGCTGCATCGATCCCGCCACCACCACCACTGCCTCCACATAGACCACCAGCCCAACGGTGGACTCCGGTGAAGAAGAAACCCGACGCGCCAGCTGCTCCTTCCGTGCTCCAACCTACGGCAGACGCACCAGACCCTCAGGATCAGCCCATCCAAGATGATCCTGCTATGGTACATTTCGCTACTGACGAGCCGACTGAACCACTCCAGACGAGTCATGATAGTGGCGATATTGGACATTCATCCGACAATGAGTTGCCGGTAACAGATACTTTTGACATACCTACAGTCCCAGAAGAGGTTTCTCGTCGCATGCAACGGCTACCTCCCTCGCCCGACACAGACACTTTAATATCGCGGCTACAGGAGTCCACAGAGGAGTTTATTCCAGTTGTTCCATGTAGAAAGCGTCGTGCAAAGAAAGATATTCCCCTATTGCCGCCATCTACAATTCTTACACGTAGTGCTTCACATGCAGTTCAGGGAAGTGACTCTAATCTCTCTCAATAAATATTATGATATGGAATATTAGAGGCATAAGCACCTCTCTGACTAGATTACATCAGTTAATACGTGATCATCACTTACATTTACTTTCTTTGATAGAACCTAAACATCCAGCTTCTACTATTTCTCGTTATGCTTTGAACTTTGGGTTTACAGGACATTTTTCTTCACAATCTGAACGAATTTGGGTTTTCTGGCGTGACTCAGATTATCAGTTGATGACAGTTCAAGATGATGACCAAGTGATTCATTTTACGTTGCTCTTTCGTCCTTTACAATATTTGTTCGTGCTCTCTGTGGTTTAGGCAAACATACGGGTTTACACGGAGACAATTGTGGCATGCTTTGAGTACTTTTTCGGAAACATCTCAATTGCCTTGGATAGTAGCGGGGGATTTTAATACCTTTCGTTCATTATCAGATCATGAAGGTTGTTCAAATCCATCACTCTCGGCTTTGCAAGAATTTAACGATTGTATTGAGACATGCAGCTTGATGACACCACAATTTCATAGATCAAAATTTACTTGGACAGATGGCCGAGGACTTGGCAGAGTACGTCGAAGGTTGGATTGGCTATTTCTAAACTCCGCTTTCAATGATAAGTTTGATGATTTACAACTCTCTCATTTATCTCGCACTACTTCGGATCATGCCCCTTTGTTGTTTCTATGTCGCATGGGGCAGCCCAACCAGCGTCGTTCATTTCGTTTTTTAGACTCCTGGCTGCTCCACCCGGATTTCCACACTTATGCCCACGATGCTTGGGTGTCTTATTCAACTACGGGAGGCATGTATAGTTTCTACTCCAAGTTATTCAGATTCAAAAAAGACATCCAGCGTTGGAACAAAAACATTTTTGGCAATATCTTCTCCAATGTTCAGCTAGCAGAATCGAAACTGACATATGCCGAAACTGCATGGGATGAGTCCCCCACTGAAGCGAAAAGGATAGAGTATCATAAGGCAAAAGCGGAGTATCTGCAGGCATCCTCCTATGAGCTGACTTTTTGGAAACAAAAGTCCCGCATAAGATGGCTAAGAGAGGGCGATGCAAATACAAAGTATTTTCATTCTATCGTCAAAGGAAAAAGGTTGCAATTGCGGATTCAACGGATACACACACCAGCAGGCACTATTTGTTCTACATCGGATGCAATAATGTCGGAGGCGGTACGTTTTTATACGTCGTTATTTGCTCGGGAACAAACTCAAAATTATGATGCCATTCTTCGTTATATTCCGTGGGTGGTTACTTCTGAGGATAATATTTCATTAACTCAAATACCTATGGAACCAGAAATTAAGGCAGCAGTTTGGCATCTTGATCCTGCGAACGCAGCAGGCCCTGATGGTTTTCATGGTAGATTCTATCGCGCCTGTTGGTCTATTATTCGTACAGATGTAGTAAAAGCAGTGCAGGAATTTTTCTTGGGCATTCCTCAACCTACAGTGATGGCAAGTGCCCTTATTATGTTGATTCCTAAAAAATCATCACCTGATACATTCAGTGATTTCAGGCCAATATGCTTAACAAATTTCCTCAGCAAAGTTTGCACAAGAATTATTGCTACTCGCTTAAGTGCATTACTCCCACGTTTAATCTCCCCAGAACAAACGGGATTTCTGCCTGGTTCAGATATTTCCTCTCAAGTCCTTATGGCTCGTGAGATGATACACATGCTAGATAAAGGTAGGTCACAGGTATGCCTCAAACTAGATATGATGAAAGCATTCGACAGGGTCCGTTGGGAATATTTGGAGCTTTTACTACGTGCTTTTGGTTTCTCTGATTTCTTCATTCGTATCATTCTGAACCACCTCCGCGCTACCACTTTAGCAGTTTTGATTAATGGTCAGCCTTCATCAACTTTTCGGCCGTTTCGAGGGGTTAAACAAGGGGATCCTTTATCACCACTACTTTTTATACTTTCTTCTGAGGGTTTTAGCAGGGGATTGAAAGCTTTAACGGATGTTGGTCGATTGCAGCCATTTCGTTTGGGGAGGATTCCTTTTAATATCACACATTTGGCATATGCGGATGACTTGTTAGTATTTTTGCGAGGAACACAGCGAAACTTACGTCACTTTCATACATTTCTCACACAATATGAAACTGCTTCTGGACAGGAAGTAAACTTTCAGAAAAGCAGTATGATCACTTCTTCTCGGACTTCAACGCAGTAGCGCCGAAATGTTGAGAGCATCATTAACATGCGATGCACAGAGCTGCCTTTTAAATATCTTGGTTCTTATTTGCACAAAGGTATTCCTCGTGCTAGAAACTGTATTTCTTTATTGCAACATATAGATGATAAGTTCCAAGGATGGCACACCAGACTACTTTCCGCAGCGGGACGATTAGTGCTGTTATGCTCTGTCATCGCAGCCTTGCCACTCCATCTATTCGCGTCAGGAGGATTACCTAAATCCGTTATCAAAGTCATTAATCAAAAAATGGCTTCTTTATATTGGGGACCACGACATCACTGGATATCCTGGCAAAATATTACTACGCCACAGCCAGAAGGTGGACTGGGGATTCGAGACCTAAGTACGTTACAAAAAGCTTATCACTGCCGAGTTTGCTGGTCATATCAACAAAATAATACGCTTTGGAGTCAATATATGCACGCCAAATATGGTCATCGTGGAGACTACTTGCCTCGTTTACCTAATTCTCCTATTTGGAAATTAATTTGCAAGATACACCCTTTCTGCCTTTCTCAAACTACTGGTCAAGGTGCGCATTTAACATGGCTGCACACCCCAACAGGTGAATTCTCTTTAAGTAGTGCTTACGACGTTAGCCGCACACCACATCCTCAACTATTATCCGCAAAATTCATATGGTGTAAACAAAATTCCCCAGTTATACAGATTTTCTTATGGCGACTATTTCATTCGGCATTACCAATGGAGGATTATATAGGTAAATACATTACATCTCGGCCTACACGATGTCCGATGTGTAAAACTGCTTCGGCAACGGTTGATCATATCTTTCTTCATTGTACATATGTGCGACCGATATGGCACTATTATGCTGGGGAATTAGACTGTCCGATGCCATTGTCAATGCATTTGCGCCAGTATATTTTGGCCTGGTGGTATCGCTCTTCTTTTTCGTCACTACTTGGGGTTTTCAAAATTATAATTCCAGCGATAATACTGAATAACATCTGGCGGTGCTACACTTCTTTAGTCTATGGGGACCGATCTAGCATTACACTTACATCTCTTCAAGCGTCAATCCGTTATGATCTTATTATTTGGTGCAAAAGCAAAGCAGGAACAAAAATAGCCACTGATCCTCGACGTTTCTTCTCTTGGTTACCTTCTCTGCCAGGCCCAAGGCCTTGCCTGATTCGTTGGCTAGCACCACCACCTGGCCACCTTAAATTGAATGTCGATGCGGCGGTTGGTCGGCGGTACACGGCAGGGGGAGCTATATTGTGTAATCATATGGGATCGTGTGTAGGAGCAATTTCATTCAGGCTACCGGCAAGTACTCCGTTACATGCGGAAATACAGGCGGCATTATTTGGACTGTTATATTTTCTTCCACTACATCGCATCATCATATTAGAATCTGACTGTGGCCAGATGATTTCTCGTTTGGCCCGCCCACAGCTGGTACATGGGAATTACTATCTTCGCATGCTTCACAATCTGGTTCATCTTCACCGCCTTGATTTTCATCACATTTATCGTGAAGCAAATATGGCAGCACACTATCTTGCACAACAGGCAATGTTGAACCCAATCACGCAATACTATTCTCCACATACTCTCCCCTCATTGGTGCGTGCATCCGTCTCCTTGGATCTCTCCTCCCCTCACCTGCGGGTCCCTTGATACTCTCAAGTCTTTCACATGGATTGGCGTAATCTATTTCTTTCTGCCTGTATCCTAAGGGACACAGGCAGACTCGGTATGCATTGCTATCCTTTGGCCTTACAATTTTTCTATTACACCATCAATAACTTTGTGTTCTATTTGCTTGACGCATGGGGTCGATCGTCTACGCTACTTGCGAGAGTGCTCACGGTACCACAACGCTTCCCGTATGCATTGGCGGTCAATGTGGTGCAGTCTCTAATGACACAACAAAACATCGTTGTGTCGCCTTGGCATAATCTGGGCCAAGGCGACTACGGTATGTGTTCGGTTTCTCAGTTTCATATTCACTTGCTCATTGCTATTGTTTGTATAACTTCCTCTTGCATGTTCACCGAGGTATGCCGGTTCCGGAAGACGTATCATCCAGCTTGCCATACGGCTCTATGGGGAATGCAGCCTGCATCAACCACTGCTTCAACCGTTGATTATTACTCCTTTTTACACTCTTTTCATATCAATGACAGTCGTATAAATATATACGCTTTTTCCTTCGCTAAGGTTTTATCCACAAGGGTGGTTTTACTTAGCAAGGTTTTAATGCGGCATATCATATACAACTGGAGATATGACATTATTAGTTCTTTATTTCATTTGTTCTCGTACGATGACTTATTTCTGTAATATGGTTTTCCTCCGCCATAAGTGAGGTTTATTCTTAATAAAATGACTTTTTATATAAATATATATATATATATATATATACATATGGAATACTTACAGTGTATATTTAGAGGGCCCGAAGACACAGAAAATAACTCTACAGCAACATCTCTTGCAATGGTGGATGTCTACAAAAGGGAAATCATTCAAAGGTATTTTATGTATTGTTGCTCCATCAATCATCATTTGGGAAATTTGGAAGATCTACTCCTCCATTATTTTTGGAGAGGGTCGCTGGCAACGACGAATTATTCTTGAGAACATCAGACGTTCCATATATGAATGGTCGAAAGCACAGAATGGTAAGAAGTATGCTATAATGGATCCATTTTTGATCGAATGCGGATTATCACCACTCATAAAACCTTCGCGTTGCTTGGTTGTTCGATGGACGACTTCTCCATCTGGAAGATTTAAGTTAAATACAGATGCAGCACATGGGCGTACCGCGGCCGCTGGAGGAGCAATCTTACGCGATAGCAATGGTGTTTTAATTAGGACACTCTCTTTTTACCTTCCATTGACTACTCCTGCGACAGCGGAATTTCAGGCAGCATTCTATGCTTATTTATATTTTGTACGCTACTGGACTACAAATAGATGTAGAGGTGGATGCACAAAGGGTCATCTCTGAGGTACAACAAAGTAGATCTACTCAAGCCGTACTATTCTGAGAATTGTTGATTTCTTCATCTTCATCATTATCATATGCTCCACGGGAGGCAAATCAACCGGCACATTTCTTAGCACAATATGGTCAAACACATCATGGTCTATCGTTTTTTCGTACCATAACAGACTTACCTCCACTAGCTCGAGCGAGTTATCAGACATAATCAACACCTCATCTTCGCTATGGATAATCTTTTTCTATCACATGGTTGCCTATATCGTAAGATATGGGCAACACGAGTACGACTACATGCTTCTCTTCCACTCAATGTTTTTATATGCGCTATATTATATCGGCTCTTCACATATTTTAGGTTGCCTATATCTCCGGATATAGGCAACAAGGATAATCAGTCTACAGCTCGTCTTTGCTAAAATGCCACTGTTGATACAGGAATAATTTCACTAACTACATTTTTCTTTCTTAAACGCATGGATGCATGGTTGCGAATAGCTTGGAGGAAAACTGTCGCAGGGCTCGAGCACCAAGATCAGGGTACTACAAACATTGAAAAGGGAAATCACATGATCACTTGGCAACATCGAACATTTTATTATTCATTGTATTCATGTAATTATTCCAATCGTATAAATATGTACGCTTTTTCCTTCGCTAAGGTTTTATCCACAAGGATGGTTTTACTTGGCAATGTTTTAATGCGTCATATCATATACGATTGGAGGCTAGAAATTATTTACTCACTATACTATTATCATTCCTTGGATGAATCAAACTGTATGAAGGTATTCCTCCGCCATAAGTGAGACATAATGAAATATAAGCTTCTTCTGTTTAAAAATAAATAAATAAATATATACATATATATATATATATATTTGGCCACATGCAAACATATATATACATTCATTTACGCATTTACATATATTTATGTACGGCAAAATTTGTCCTTCCTTCGTCCTAGTGGTGGCTGGCCGAATTCTTCCAAGGATGTAGTAGGGCTAGCCGATTTTTCTCTTGGGGTGCGAGAGGTAGGATTTAGTTATATGGGTATGTGAGTGTGTGTGTGTGTATGGATATATATACATATATATATATAATAGATTAGGATTTGTGGCAAAATTTTCTTCTTCCTCCTCCAAGAGGGGTGGCCGGCTGGTGTATGGGTTTTGGGAGGGGTGGCCGATTGTTTTTGCTAACAAAGGGGATGTGGGTTTTGATTTTTGGTTAGGTTAAGTATATGTATGTATATATATGTGTGTGTGTGTGTCTATATACATATATATATATATATATATATATATATATATATATATATGTATGTATGTATGTATGTATGTATGTATGTATGTATGTATGTATGTATGTATGTATGTATGTATGTATGTATGTATGTATATGTAGAGTTAGATATAAGTTTAGTAATTTCCTAATAGGTTTAAGAAATAAATATAAGGTAAATCTTTTATAAGTAAAGTCTATCCCTATTTTATCTTCCTATCTTGTAGTACTAGGATAAGTAAAGTCTATCCCTATTTTATCTTCCTATCTTGTAGTACTAGGATAACTATTACCCTACACTTAGTATTTCTCTTTTCCTATTATTTGTTTTCCTTTGATTTTTTTTATCTCTCCTTTTTTTCCTTTTCCTTTGGCCGGCTACTCACACATATATACATACTATTTTCTTTATTTTCCCTTTTCTTTATTTCTCTTTCCCCTCAGGACACGGGATATAACATTCATCTTCTCTTACAAAAATTTTCGTCATCGAAACTTGAGTATTATGCAGTCATTAACTTAGTATAGTTCTACTTAATCTATTGCCCTTCGCTTATTAAAATCATAATCTATTCTTTTTATAATTCTCGAATCCAACTTAAAAGTATTGTCACCATACTGAGGATTGCATAACCCAATCGTCAATCTATATGGTACTTATATATGCTGCCATGAGCCACCATTATTTATTTGTACTACAATCTTAACCTAACGTCTTATTTACAACTAATCCCTTTAACCATATGTACTTTTAGAACACGTTTTTATGCAACAAATTTTGTAAGGCCTTTTTTAGTTTTTCTTTCTTCTAAATTCTGCATACCTTCTTTAAGTTGTGCTTATCCTCTTTATAATTTCTAGATCCGCCCCTGTTACAAACATTGAATCTTCTGTGGTTTCATCTTTTACCACCGCATCTTGCCTTAGAGCATCAGCTTCTCCACCGGTCTTGATCACAATACGATTCAAATCAAATTGTTCGACCCATATGAGAGATTTGGCAGCTCTTATATATTATTTTCGTAATGACATGAATTTCTTTGTCTACAGCTTGCATAAATATATCCGCGTTCGGAAGGGGCGAACAATAATATATCAACTCAAAAGACATGAAACATTTAATTATGTTTTATAATGTTTTGACAACTTATATATAAAGAACCTTAATTCTTCCTCTCTTTTTTCCAGGCCTGATCTCTAAATACTCATATGGCTAAAACTATGAGAATGTTTTTTTTTTTCCATTTGCACCTTCATTCTTATTTATTAAGCAACAAAAAGTGAAATCATTAACGTAAAACAATATCTCAAAAAAAAAAAACGTAAATACAGAGAGAGGTGTGAATAAATTTTCTTTGCTGCGGACTAAAGCAATTCGTCACGCAGTTTTATCCGTTACAACCACAAAAGCTTGAGGATCCTATGGCCACCCCATTCCATTTCTTGTAAAGAAATTGTGGCCCTTTTAGATTTTTTTCTTTTTCATGGTTTTCTTACATGCAAATGACTCGAAAGCATTTACCCTTTCAGTCCCAAGAAACTTTTTCATGATATTTTCATAATAGTTGGAGCAGATGAGGGGAGAGGGAGGGGGGGAGGTTCAGAAGAATTGGTGTGACTATAGTTTTGTGCCGGAATTAACAGGTTGACCGATATTGAGATGCGGGCATTAGATGGACTGTCCGAAGCTAAGCCATCAATCAGTTTTTACCAGCTTACGATAAAACCTTAGAACCATTTTTTTTAACTGCATTTAACATTTAATCTGAATATATTAATGAAGATCAGTTGTGCAGCATATCTAGCAACACCTTAAGTACAATATATAAATCTTAAGCTAAGAGTTGGGAGATCATTGCAACGGCTGATTCGCGTCCGTGATTATTGACGCTAGGAATAATTTCTGCAGGGGATATGAGCTTCACAAAGTCTTTGAGTTCTGAAAAGCTGCTATGCTCACTGTATGGTACTTCATATCTAAGGATAAGAATGTCTTCATCAGTTTAAGTTGACATGATATATTTAAGATGCGCATGAAGAAAACAAAATAAACTTTTACAACAATGTAAGACATTGTACAACTTACATACATGTGTATCTATGACCATTTGTGTGCCGTATATATATAGACTCTGTATACTTTTGAAGGCTTTCTCTGCCACCTATATATGGCTCTGAGGATCCATGTAATCTTGATTCATTTGACATATACTCCTAATCTTCGCTCACTCCCTACTTAGTCTCTAGATTCCATGATTACTTCTCTGAGATGATGAAAACCCAAGCATAATGAAAGCTAAAATTTCTGTTTTCTTGCTTTTCACCAACTATGTGCTTTCCAGAATCAATAGAAATATTACTGCTCCCACAAGTACAACCAGGAAATAGATATATGACGTGAGGTACCAGGCTGGTAGGTTTACACTCCAGGGACATATTTGACTACATAACTCGATACCCCTGGATCTTTAGATGTCCATAATCACATCCCTTTTTCTTTATTACATTTTGTTTGCTTATAGTAAGTTTTTAGCAAGAATTATATTTCCAAAGTCGTTTTTACATATGTTATGTTAAGTCTATAGATGTGCATGTAAATGGTAATGTATAAATCTATATGTTAAGTCCATATGCCACTTCACACGTGGCAAGTCTACATGTGGGTGAGGGTTTGTTACGCCTACAAATGTGCAAATTGCCCTTCTCTCTAACAGCTTAAGTTTATAGATGATATAATAATTTATCAGTCAACATAGCAGATCTTAAGCAAGGTTGTTATCAGTGAAAACTTGTAGCCTTTCCTAGCCAGCCATAAACACTTTTGCTTGACAGGAATCTCAGAGTTCAGTTGTATAGAAACTTCAAAATTCAAGATCTCACCTTATGACGGTGCCCTGCTGCGACCTTCTTCCAGGAAATTTCTTTCTTCCCTTACCAAAACTCCAACCAGTTGGAGAGAAAGCAACAATGAGGTTGAACCTACCCTGAACAGCAAGAACAGAGCAAATTAGGTTACACCAAATAAAGACACAGGACAGTCTCTTAAGTTCAGCAACCAAAGAAAAACACGACCCTAGGTAGGAAAAATGGAGGTATCAAATTCCCACTACAGCTTTTCTGTATAAGAACTAGTTCAGGACTATTAAACTTGAAAAAATATTCCATCTCTTGTGGGCGCAAGAGAAAGCTTGTGTTGTTTGGTGATTAATCATCCCATGAAACATAAAGCCGTACACGACCGGTGTTACCACAAACATTCAGATCATGTGATTAGTCAGTCTCAATGTCACAAAATCAAGTATCAGAGTCTCAATCAGTCACCATGCGGCTACTTGGTTAACTCTGCAGCAAATATTGGCCAGGAAAGGTTTTTTTTTTTTTTTTATAATATATTGGCCAGGAAAGTAGAGAAAAACAAATACTGAATCTTTCTTTTTTTCTTTTTTCGCATGTGTCAACAGTTTGTATGTTTCCTGTTTCCATTTTAGTGCCAACTGTTTATGCTTAGATTACAGATATAAGATAAAGTCCATATTGGAACATTATTTCGGTAGAGCTAAAAACTATGAGAAGTTGCTATCATGTTTCTGCTGAATTATACAACAACATATGTCTATAGGCCACGTGCAAATTGTCTATAAATTTCAATGCATCCCAATTTTGTAACAGTAGGGGATAAGAAGTTACTTGGACACTCACCATGTAGTGGTTAGCTATATACTTCAATCTCTTAAAGCTTGCAACTGACCACATTGGCACTACATGTATGTGGCTTTCAGTATCATTTAAAGTAAGCCGCTGCATATCTTCCTTTGGAAATCCAAGGCATTCGAGAAGCCGCAATTTGGGTGCACTAACATAGATTTTTTTATCAAGAACACGAGCAACCTCCATAAACAACCTCTCCTTTCCTGCCAGTAAAAGGAAAAATAATGTGGATACCTACAGAACCTATCAAGAGAGAGAAATGCAAGCATCAAATAAAGAGGACAGAAACCTACCAATTGAATAGCTGCCAATCAAGAATAAAGTTTTGGGGTTGAATTCTTCTGCTTGAATGGCCTCAATTACAAACTGAACTACTGACTCTTGTTTTGGAAAGTCATACTACATAGACAGCAGCAAAATTTGAGTCACTTAGGTGCACAGATGGGAAGTGTATCTACTGCATAGCAGTGGTCTTGTTCAAGAATTGCAATTAGACAAACAATGAACATCAAAACCAGTTGGAAGCAGCTAAAATACAAAAAAGCGAAATTACAGTTGATCCTTGAAATGTCATTAAAGCAGAGTTGATATAAATTATATTTCAGCATCTACGAGGTCATACACTGTAGGTTTTGACCATAGGCAGTGATTAGATAAGACCCCCTGTTTTAGCAAATTCTCATCAAGATGAGGATAAGTTTATGTACTCCCTCCGTCTCCGTTTCGTAGAACAGCTCAGAAAATTTCAAAATGTTGTCCACTGTCCATAATAAGACTATAGGCAGTGATTAGATAATGCTTATTGTTCTAGCAAATTCTCATAGTTTTATCAAATTCTCATCAAGATGAGGATAAGTTATATACTTCCTCCGTCCCATTTTCATAGTACAGTATTTGCCTTCAGAAAGTCTCAAAATGTTATCCACTATCCACAATAAAACTACTAACTTATGTTCAGCTCCAAACTTGTCCATGTAAACGAACAATAAAGAAAATGCACTAAGTGATAAGCAGGTAATGTCTACAGAGGGTAAAAGTGATAATTGGAGATGGTTCTAATTACCAAACAATAAATTGAATAATGTCTCCTTAATAACTTACATTTTTCAAGTTGGACTATGAAATGGTGACGGAGGAAGCAGTTCATATAAAAAATAAAAATAAAAAAAACTACAGCGACTAGCCATTATATTCATTAACAACTCACCTGAGGGTTGCAGTAGGTGGTGTCGAGAATCAGAGTGTGGATATGATTAGTCCGGAGAGCAGATATATGAGCTATTTCATCACAGAAACGAAAATCTCCTGTATGTAAGACAGTCTAGATGCATAACAAAACATGGGGATCAGAATCAGAACAGCTCATGGCTGTAAATTGAACCAAAGGAACATAATTCAGTTCATACCTGACCACATGGAGGCTCGAATAGAATTAATATGGCACCTGGACAGTGGTTCGCATCAAAACAAGTCACATCAACTCCTGCGATGGTGATCCTCTGGTTAAGAGGTAAAACTTGTATTTTGTCCCATGAAATGCCGAGTTTCATATTCACAAGCTTAGCAGTGATTGAGGAGCAATATATCTTCCCATGAGAAAATGACTTTGTTAGACCTCCATAATCTGCAACAAAAATGATGAAATTTTCAAAGATGAAAGAACGAAAAACATCCAAAATTGATTACTTTCGAATCCCTTTCATCTGGACTTGAGATGAAGCATAATCCTGAACCCAATATCAGATAGTACAGAATTGAAGAAATAGAAAATGGTTAATCCAAAGGCTGATGCTAAGGGCAGCCCAAGAGAAGTAATATATGATCTCAACCCAAGAACCTGTTTGACCTGTCTTCTTGAGCTTCTACATTTTGGCATTCTTTTCCATTTTTTATAAGACTAAAAGGCTGCTTTTTAGCAAATGGATACATTTACCCACAGCTGCTCTAATTCTGATGTATAAGGAAAGCCTTATTTTTCGTTGCACAACAGAATGTACTTAAGGTACATAATATTCTGAAGAAAGATGCACGCACCCATATGACTATAATAGTAAATTAATAGATAGAACATTCTTTAAAAAAAATGCCTAGCAAATTCTCCCACCCAAAAGCATACCTGCTGAACCTGCAACAAAGAAAAGAAGTTTTCTTCCATACCACCCTCTGCAGCCACAGTGAATACATGAAGAAAAAGAAAGTTTGTTCGATTCAACCAATTCCAATTCAAGTATACGGTATAGTGTAAACTCATCGTGTAAGTAATCTTGCTATACTTGCTATGCTTTTGCAAAACCTACGTGTTTATTTTGATATCAACATTGGATCATACATAAGTATTATTGTTTTTATAGATTGTTGTATCTATACATGTATTCATGGAGGCTAGGCCGATTTTACATGCATGTGTGCAAGATGAATATTTTCTTGAGTGTATGGCCAAAACTTTGAAAGCCAGGGCCCTTACGTAGGTAAAGAATGTATATGCATAATTGATAATTGGGGAAGTATTTTCATGTGAAATAATTAAATATGTATAGATTATGGATACATATGTAAAATTTCCTTGGAATTGTGCCTTTGGCCGAATGTTTTTGGAATTTTTGGGGATTTGGAATTTCGGCCAGTAGGGTGTTAAGGTTGGTATGACTGAATTTGCTGAGGGTTAGAAGTATTTGATATGATTTCATGTAATGTGCATTAAGGGGATTTCGGCCCCATCCACTGATGTGGTAATATGAAATTTCAAAAGATATATAAAATTAAAGAAATTGTACGTTGCTATATATTTGAAAAGTGAAAGTATGTGAAAAGTGACGAAAATGCACAAATGCATCGCGGCTTCAGTACTGGTGGGCAAAGCAAATATATAATTTTTAAAGTCAAGGAATTTTTCGTAAGTTCATATGTTATAGCCGTGTATTTAATTATATGTCTATGAAAGTCTAATTTTGTATCGTATATACATATTAAATCTGAGACTTGTATATGGCAGTGCGGAAATATGTTTTGACTTTTTTGGCAATAAGTTATGATTTTAGGAGATATAAATTGGCGTATCGGTGTTGATTTTAGGAAGAAGTGGGCCAAAGGAGTCGCGTGTACATATATACGTGTATATGTGCATGTATGGGCGTGGACATATATACGTGTATGCTTACACGGCTGAGTCGGTGATGGTTTGGTATTTTGGATTATTTTGTCCTATTTGGATTATTTGTTTGGAATTATTTGGTATTTGGAGAGCATTTTGGTAATTTTAACAAATTTGATAGTTTGGCCCATTTTGGTAAATTGGACTAACTTTGGTACTTGGAAATGATTTTGAAAATTTGCATTTGCATATTTTTGGAAATTCACCCCTACACTCGAAATATATTGTTAAGCCGGATTGGTTCCAAACAAGCGGAGCGTCCGGGCATACTGGCTATTTTGGATATAGAGCGCCCGGACATAGCCGCCATTAGGGCGCCCTGGCATATTGGCTATTGAGATATAGAGCGCCGGGGCATATTGACTATTGGGGAACCAATTCGTAAGTCTTACAGTACAAGTCGTTTGTAGGGAAAGTGCTATAGCCATTGCATTATTTTGGACCGTTTTAGCCGGGTTTTGAATTTTGGACACTTTGATATTTGGATTTGGACCGAGTTATAATCGGATTTGGAAACTTTGTACTTTGGAATTTGGACCTTTGACTTTGGACAATTTTGGCATTGCATATTTGAAAATTTGCATCATCGATTTTGCTTTGGACTAATCCTAATCGGACTTTGTTACGTACTTGATTAGACTGTGTTATGTACTTTGTTAGGTTATTTGCTCTACTTGCTTTTGGATACTAGGGACAGAATTGTAAATTTACTTGCGAAGAGAAGCATGCTATTATTTTATGTTATTATATATTTTTATCAAACTTGCTTCTCCGTGTATGATCTCATTGTAAGTATAGTGGGATTACTTACTGGGCAACTTGTCGCTCATACCACCCCCTCCCTATTTTTTTCCCAGATGATCAGGAGCTCGAGTGGGTTTTCGTAGAGGACGACCCGGAGCAAGCAAGTTGATTGATCGTGACTATTGAGGAATTTCTGTTTAGTTCTAGACAGAGACTTAGTTATTTGTTCATTTTGATTATTCTGACATTGTATCGGATTTGACCTAGACTTTTGGTATTCATCTATGATATTGATGATTTCGAGGATTTTTATTTTGACTTCCGCTGACGTGTATACGTTTTGACTTTGACGCCTTGTATTTTCCTTAGCGAAATACGGCGGGTGGTCGTTTCGAGTATTAGGACTCGGGACGGGTCGCTACAAAAACGTTCCCACATAAAAGTATAATAGGCCATTGACATTGTCATGATCAAAAAGCTGATATTTCCATGCAGTGGGAAACTATACAAATTAATCTAAGGCATAAAGCAGATGGAGTGTATATGAAGGCAGAAGCGAGAGCAGGATAAGCCACAATACATTCGTCAAATTTGAAATTTTACACGTGAATTAGTCGCTTTTGGTTTACAGAGTGGAGGTGGCGGTTAAGTGTAGGAACCCACCTATATTAAGAAATTATGTGACTAAGATCTAAGACAATGCAAGTACAACATGCCTTCCATAGTTTGCTCCATGCACGCAGACCAGATCAACACCAAAGTTAAATAACTTAAGTAGAAACATGAAAAACACAGAAAATCATTACTTGAGCTTTTATTTCAAACTAAAATACATACTCAGATAAATGTGATGACCTTTCATGCATAGTTGATAGGAAGAGTCATCCATGCAGTTACAGCTTTGCAGTCACTATAATGATAAACAACAACACTAGATTTCTTTATTTGTTGCTGATGGTGTAAAACGGACAAAATAATTTTTAATTAGAGAAAGACAAAAGAAGAAATAAACAAACTACACTTACGATCCATATGGAAGTGAGTGAGGAACCAATGAGAGCAATCTCTCCGAAGATATTTGAATGCATCCTGCAGAAACATAAACAGATAGTCTCACCATGTGCTAGTAGGTTTTGCTTTATGAAGGACATAAAGTGAGGAATATGTCGGGCAGAACATAGCTTTCCAAAAGATCTTTGAATGGATTAAAAGCTCCCGTAACCACTAGTTCTGTGATTAACTGATTGTGGGTGCATAACCAAAAATAAATAAATAAATAAAAACCATGTGATCACTGTATCAAGTCTGTATTTTTCTTTCAGCGGAATCCTTTAGTGAGCAGATTTGGGGAAAACCAGGTAAGAAACTGTCAAAAATCCCCCATCCGCATTTCCAGGTTACGAGAAACTTTGAGGAACAGTAAATCTGGATTCTGAAAAAAAGAGGCCAATGCACATGCCTTTTGAAAAAGCAAATCAAAAGAAGCCTAGTAGTTTTCTCTTTATGGGATGGATTAATATCCCTCTATGTGTGGTTCCAATACCAGCATTTACCAATACCAGAAGGAAGTATACCGAAGGCAGTAATTGTAAAATTATTTGAGGACAGAAGCTGCAAATTAAGGGGGAGACCCCAGCTATGCCAGCGTGCCTGATAAGTTGATATTAAACCATAATTGCTGATTTTTTCAGCCTTACTGTCTTTACAGAAAATCCTTGTATCAGCTCGTCCAAGAACTTCCTTCTTGAATACAAGCAACAAAAGAGACACCATCAGATCCTATTGTACAACTTCCGAGATCTAATGCAAGAAAGAAAGAGAATTCAGGGAAGTACAAAAAGCAGATGCTGCTTACAACTCGAAATGGTGTTGCTGGTATTATACACCATGATGGTGTATAGTTCTGCCTCACATTGTTTATGCGCCTTTTCTCCCGCAAACCCCTATTAGCATAACATGCCCGACTTTTCTGAATCTCCGGTACTTTGGGAGCCGTGCTTTTTCCTTTCTTGGTGACGACAGAGCCTGGAAAATAGTCAGTGATTAACTTGTTTATTCCAAGTTTACTGATCCCATCAGCTTCGACATTTGGGGCATCAGTCTGCTTTCCAACTGCACCAGAAGCGTCATTTTTCAGCTCGCTTAGAGCATGCACAAGCTTTTTTCTGGGACCCAAAGCAGTTATACCCATGTTAAACAGATTCTGCAGAGACATCCATGTGATGGATTCATGAGGAAATGAGACCACAAAGAAGAAAAACAACTCATATTAGTGCAGGCGCAGATGAAGTGTAAAAAGATAATCTTCTATCCATGCCACAGGAAGCTTCTTTTACCCAATCCGGCAACTGAACTTTTTGGTGAATATTTATGCAGAAAAGGTCATCTTGACGCCCTTCCCATACATAATTTGACAGTGTGCAAGCAGAGAATAACTCAAAGAAGAACCAGATGTAGAATGTCATTTATAGTTGCCTTACAAGTTTCAGGTGGAAAACCGGGGGGGAGGTTCTTCCAAGAAAAGCGTGGAATGCATTTGACCAAAGGCAATGCCAAGTAAACAGAATACATAACTAAAAGTAGGAGTACTTTACGCGTGTCCTTCTCAAGATAAGTATCACCAAGATATCTCAGAGCAAACTTAAAGCAACCTGAAGATACAGAATGACATGTTTTTGACAGATATGTTTGACTAGAAAGAGCAAGACTTGATGCGTTTTGTTATGACTGATTATTAAACCACATCATTTCCATATCTTTGAGATACGTGAACCCATATCCTATCATTACGTCACTCTCAACGCATTCCCATTTGTGTGACTAGTAGTAATTCTGACAATGTGGAACAGTTTTTGCACAATGCTTTCTCATGCTCCACACTTAAAAATAGATTTTTGCTCTTGAGATTTCACAAAAGAAGGCCGTTGTTTCTTACCTCTTCGGATAGCCACTTCAAGGAGTCCCAGTCAATCTCCTCCTTGACAAAAATTTCTTCGTATTTAGCAAGGCCCAGATTCCGGAGCCATTCTAAGACGGGCGACTCATTAATGGGCTTCTTGGGAACATTACCCGGAGAGCCATCAAGAACCTGGCCAAGACATTGATTCGTTGCAGCATCAGGGGAAGGAACAGCCTGCAAAAAACAGCCTATTGTAGGATAATGACAAACTTTTAATAGATAAAATCTGCACAGTCACTTCAAGTACATATACAACAACACTCAAGCACTATGTAGGGTCGACTACACGGATCAAACATTACTCTTGCACTTTATTTATTTGATTTTTGGTTGAGTTATAGCCTAAATTCGATTATATCCTCTAATACCTAATGCATAATGCGCCTTTAGAATACGGCTCTTTCAAAAATATCGTATCATCTCAACTGTGATTCCGGCCCAAGTACCTAAAAAATCCTCACTTAAATATTATACCTTGTATGTAACATCGGCTACATAAATCAATTGTCTCCATTGTGCTCTATCATTGACCATATGCTCTCCAATTGTCATATAAGTCATATCCTTCCTTATTGTTTCTCTCTATATCTTCTTTGGTCTTCATCTTCCACGTTTAACATGCATCTCATTCATTGTCTTACGCCGTCTAACATTAGCGCAATTTCTTGCTTGATCTATAATCATGTTTAGTTCTACCCTGGTTGCTAACCTAATGCGATTCTCCTTATTTACCCGAGCTTGAGACCGGCAAGTCGAAAACTCGACTAGACGGAGTCAACTTAGATAGATATGATGAATAAAAATCATATAGAAATTCAATAACTTACAAATGAACATTGACTTCAAAAATCCATTCAGTATAAACAAGAGACTCTTGAAGCACACAAAATTAATTCATGATCCAATAACATCCACATGGCACTAACTTGAGCAAAAATTTTCAGCACTATGAGAAAATAAGTGAGATGCTGATCTTGTATGTTTAGTGATATTCCTATCAATATATCAAAGCACTATGACGTCAAAACAGCATAACCTTTTGATAATATGCGAATGTGGTGATTTAGAAATATAATAGTGCTCCAGACCTCCTGCACAAGGTATCTTCAGTACTTAGGAGCTTACAACATGCAACCGAGGAAGCACTTATTGAGCTTCTACTTCTCAATTTCGTGCTTCAGACCCTATAAACTAATCCTTTTAAGATTAATAATATCAGATTTAGTTTGCACAAGAGAAGACAACAAAGAGAGCATTAGGATTTAGGATAGATAAAACCAAAGCCAACAAGGGAATTGATTCTTTAACGGGATACTGTCCAAAGACTTGGCTAATGGCACACAAATACACAGCATTTCAAGAATACCTAGATTCTTTTGATTACAACATACGTAGGTCTATCTTGTATCCACATCCAACATATGTCCTAAATTCAAAAACCCCATGCTCACCAACCCTGGGCACATTAATCTATGCTAACGCATCCTTGCAAGTATCCGTCCCAGATATTGAGTGTGCTTTATAACAAAGAGAATACCATGCCACAGATTCCATAAATAGACGCTACCATTAAGATCAAAACGCCCAAATAATATATATTTACAAAATTCCAAGTAAGAAGCCAAAGAAAATGAATATCAGAAGAATATAGCACACAACCCAAATATGGTAAGGAAAACAAACTAGAAGAACATCATAGCAAAGAAAACCAATCTACATACATCACACAATTTCTCGTCTTTGTCGAGACATTCGTTAGTGTGAACTTGCCTCATCTCATCGCTCAGCTCAGACATATCTTTTCCACAGAGAGGACACCCGACCACCCCATCATCCCCTGCTTCTCCAACCTCAAAACCAGCATAATCTTCATCAAAATTCAAGTCATCGCCATCTCCAAATCGCATTTCCCCCTCTTCTCCCTCTTCGTCAGCATCACACAACTTAAGCAATTCATCAAGCTTGGTTCCCCCTTCAAATTCCTCCTCAGAATCATTACATCCATGAATATCTAACCCCATTCCCATCGAACTTAACATCGGCCCATCTGATTCATGTTTCACATCAACCACGATATTGCTAGTATCGGATTCCCCATCCGCCTTACAATCTATACTTGATTCGATTGAATCCAATCCTCCATCCAACAAACCCATCTCAAATGCCTCCGCATCCCTTTTACATTCTTCATTAGCAAGTGAAGGCACATGCAGGATCGATGGCAGAAAGCTATTTTCTTTCCCTGGATGAACGAAGTGGCTCTTGAGCTTCTTGGATGGGCGTCTGGCGCAACTGCTGGAGAGTCTAAGAGGCTTTTGTGATTGGGTGGTTTTGGAAATATAAGTAGAAGGAAAAGGGTCCTCAAAATCGTCATTTTCAATACCGGCTGCCGTTGATATACGGAGGTTCGCGGTCTGTGAAGATATGATTTTCTTCGCTCTGCATTTGGAGCTTTGGGGGGAGGCCATTGAATAATCAGGGAGCTCAAGATGTTTGAATTTTTTCTATGGTATGAGGTGAAAGTGGAGGGAAAATCTGAAATAGTATTGTATACATTAAGTGGATACATGTATACAGACCATATTCTTGGCAAATGGTTGAACCGCAACCAAAAGGCCCCACTCCCCTAGTGTCAAGGAGCTGCGTGGATAATGTAAATCAAGAGTCCAGTAGCCTTTTAGATTGAGTGAGATCTTACGCATGGAGAATGTAAATCTGGAGTCCAGCGGCCTCTTAGAGATCTTACGCGTGGAGAATGTAAATCAGGAGTTCAGGGCCTCTTAGATTGGGTGAGATCTTACACAGTTATCCACACAAGATGTCCCCACAAACCAGACCTTTGGCATAGCAGCAGAGGAACACCTACACTGTTCGCATCTCTGAATTCGAACTCATGACCTCTTGTTGGCAATCTCCAACTTGAGTATCAACTGGACTATGCTCTGAGACGTATATAGACCATATTGAATGTATGTAGCGTGTATATGCAATGTTCCTCGGAGTTGAATGTAAGGTTATGCCTTTGTTCTTCTATTTTTCTCATTTTCCATTTTATATGATGTAAACAAATATTTATCTTTAATTTTGATTTATCAATATTAATAATATAGAATATCCATAATGATATTTGTTTCAATTCTTATAACATGATCTTTGATATAAGATAATCAGTTTTTTAAAATGATGTCACTATTTTGTGTAAAATTTATTTTTCATATGATGAAAAGTAAGATTAAGGTTAACGAGGTATAGGTCATATATAGGGACACTTTAGAGTATAAGTCAATATATAGGGACACTTTATTTTATATTTTGATATCGAAAGCATCTTCTTTGTATTTCCTGAATTTTCTCACTAACATACTAACACATCATATCTCTATTATTATTATTATGCAATCTCTGCAGGTACATATAGAGCCGGGAGTCTCACTAGAAGCAGACTCTTTATCCCTTGGACAGAGGTATTGTCTGTCTACCACTTACCCTCTCCAGACCTTAACGATAGCTTTTGCTGTCGTTGAAATATACTGGGTACGGATGATGATGATATATGATGAAAAGTAAAAAAAAAAAGTGAGTAAACTTTCTTTAGAAAGTGTGCAAAGTAAAAAAAATGGGAAAAACAAAATAGAAAAAACAAACACGCCCACATTTTCATTCCACTGGCTCACTCTAAGCTTTTGGGTGCCAACAGAATTCACAGAATACTTTTATACTAATCACCTGATTTCAGACGTTTCCAACATAAGAAACAAACAGAAGTTTGAAAAACATAACAAAAAGAAGCGAGAAAGACCATTACCAGGGCAGCCAACGAAATAATTTTAACGACATGTAAGTTGTATGAGTGTTTGTATACGTTTCATTGACTTTTACGATGCTAATATAATGACCACGCTTTAAATTTCTTATTTGTTGTTGAGTTAGGATGGGAAATACTCATGCATATTTTTTTGTGTTAAATATAAATTTGTATTAAACAAGGGAAATCATATAGAAATACATCGGACATACTTGGAATCCGGTACAGACAAAAATCCTTACTTACCCGATTATCAAGCCTTGACCATTTCGAGCTTGGGCAATAGATATCATTGGACTATCCCAAATCGTCAAGAGCTCTTCCAACAGAACGTACACGAGTAAGAGGAGATACGACATCTTTTAAGCGGGATACGTTATTTAGGATCCCTACTCTTTTTTTTTAATTTTCCCTTGTCGAATACCACGCCTACCATATAAAAAAATGACTTGATCAAGCTAGCAAATGCGAAGATAATGTGTGCATGATCCTAACTACATGCATGGGAATTCTATTAATTACATTCCCAAGTACAAAAGAGAGCCCATCAATATCAAACCATTCATGGCATGTGAAATGTAACACATCAACAACAAATGCAATCCTAACAGCTTTAGTGTTGAATCCCCTACTCTCGAGTTGTGTTCTGCCCCATTCCAAGTCCTCTGCAAAGTGAGAATGCTTGCTAAATGTGAAGCCAATATGAAATGTCCCTCCATACTGGCAGCTCCTTAGAACACTGAAAGAAAAGATGCTGACCAGTCTCCACATGTCTTGAACAAACAGAACTAGTGTTGTTTTCCAAAAAAAAAAAGGGTAATATGTCTTTTGTTGACGGCTTGCCGAGTGCTATCAAACAGAAAACAAAAGAATGATTAGGTGATGACATTATCCCAAGCCAGTCTGCTCCGTGGCACAACTGTTGCTTTGTTCCTGAAATAGTCACAAGCCAAGTTGGCCTTCAAGTTATCAGCTGCAACCCAACTTGCCATCATCAGTTCGTTGCCTCAATCGAACCCTTCTTAGCAACAATAATGTCTCTGATTTCTGGCAACTTCTTTAATAAAGGAGAATCTCCTTTCCTAGCTTGCGTTGTCCAAAATCTGTCTTCCATCTTGTACCTGTGATTAATCCATTTGATCCAAAATGTATATTTTTATGATGAATGTCCAAAATATATTTGCACGTTAAAGCCAAGTTCCAGGCTCTCAGATCAAAAACTCCCAAGCCACCTTCTCACTTTGGCTTAGTTACTATCATGCTACCCGAGTCTTCTTTGATATTGTACCAGTATTGCCCCAAAGAAAGGGCGTACATATTCTGTCAACTTGAAGCCTCACATTAGTTGGTATAGGTAATGCAATCGGTCAAAAACAATAGATACTTTGGAGTACTGATTTGATCAACTCCAACTTTCCAGCATAAATCAGAGATGAAGTGTTCTAAGCATGCACTGTTCTCATTAGCTTGCACGCATAAGCTGGACAGTGTGATCCCTGCAACCTTTGTCCAACAGTAAGAATCCCAAGATACCTGAATGGTATAGAGCCAAGAGAAAGATCAGAAATACCATGTAGAGCATTGCCATCTTGAGGGCCTAGACCTGCATAAAAAATTTGAGACTTAGCTAAATTAGTTTTTAGTCCAGAAGCATCTCCAAAGTCTATAAAAATATCCAAAAGATTTTGAACAGAATTTTGGTCCCGTCTAGAGAATAGAATCAAGTCATCAACAAAGGATAAATGAGTACTCAATTGATCAACGCATTTAGGGTGATAATTGAAGTCTCCATCAGTGTGAAGCTGCCTTAACAACCTGGAGAGATATTCCATTATAATGACAAATAGAAAAGGGGACAAGGGGCCTCCTTGTCTAGCTTTCTTTGTCTTTTGAAGAAACCATCAGGTAAATAATTAGTAGATACTGGATACTAGATAGTAGATGCACATTCCATAACCCAATAAATATAAATCTGCGGGAAACCAATATTTGAAGCATTCTTTCTAAGAAAGCCCAGCTAATAAAATCAAAAGTCTTCCTTATATTCACTTTTAGCATACATTTTGGAGTTGTCCTCTTTCTACCACATTCTCTAGCCAGTGCTTGTACCAAGTAAGTGTTTTCCATCATTGATGTGCCTTTAAGGAATCAAGATTCTGCTTGATTCATGAAGTCATTCGGAGTCAATCTAGCCACCAGAATCTTGTGACAGCTTCATAAACCACATGGCAACATAAGATAGGTCATAATACTTCATTTTTGTTATATTTGTAGACTTAGGAACTAAAGCAATTAGAGCATGGTTCAATTGCTATAAATGCCAATCATTGTCAAAGAATTCCTTGATGACTGCAATAGTGTCACTTCCCGCAACATCTCAAGCTTTTACAAAGAATCAAGATTCATACCCATCTGGACCAAGTGTCTTGTCCTTTCCAATGCTAAGTATGACAACTTTGATCTCAGCCTTAGTGATAGGCACAAATTTGCAGTATTTCTTCGGAGAGTTTTGGATTCAAGTCAATGATTTCCTGTTTGATTTCAATAGGCCGATATTCAGTGCCTGGGAGGCCCTTGAAATACTCAACAACTGTGGCCAACTTCCTCCATAGAGCTAGTCAAATTCCCATCATTCAGTTGGATACTTGCAATATGATTCTTTGCTCTATTCATCTTGATAATTGAGGGATAAAACTTTGTACTTCCATCACTCAACTGAATATAATTACCCTTTGCTAATTGACCATAGAATATAATTAGCCTCTCAGCTGTAGGAAACTATTCAAGTTAGACAAAATTGACTTCTGTACAGTAATGGCCGACCTACTGAGCTCAGGGTAGGCTGAACTGATCTGCAGAGTCAAGACAGTTCAGATAGCACAATTGAGTTTGCGTCCTAAACAGTCAGCCGACCTGCTGGCCTGAACTGAAAACACTTCAGAACAGTGGTTTTGTACTATCAGCCTTGCAGCCGAACTGAACTAAAGTCAGACAGATCAGATCAGTCCAGTGAGCGCAATTGTATTTGCATTCTGGGATAATCACTGACCTGCCAACCTCGTCACCTCAGCACGACAAACGACAGTTGTGCTCTCAGCCGCTTCAGCCGAGCAGAGCTCAGCACAACAGTGCTGTAGAACAACGAATGTCCTCAGCTAAACAGCAGAGCTCAGCAAGACGATGCTGCAGAACAACGAATGTTATCAGCACAACAGCAAAGCTCAATACAAAGTAGAGCTCAACACAGCAACACTGTACAACAATAGAGCTGCACTATTCCACGGTCAGCTGAGCTCAGCACAAAGTATAGCTCAGCTCAGTAATAACCTTCACAACTCAACTGAGCAGAGATCCGAGGTGAGTCCAGGACTCTGTCCTTAAGACGTATTGCTCGGGTATACTGTGCCATCCAGAGGAGCAATCGTCTCCCAAGATACAACAGAGTTAGTTCAGACGAACGGCACTACAGCGTTGAGCTCTACGAACCTGTTAAGATGTCCTGAACTTCTTGGTATACTGATGCAGAAATGTATATGAGGGAGTGAGTATGCAGAAGAAGATTGCAGAAAGAGGGGAAGAAATTCAGATTTCTAAGTGAGTGACCACAGAAGTCAAATAGACCGCTATTTATAGGGAAATTCTAAGGTCAATCTGTTACAGTCAGTCCAATCTCAGCCGCACGATCAGATACCAACTCAGCCTGAACCATTGGATCAGATAACCGCACCAGTTATACCCTCAGCCATAAGATCAACTAACTGTTCAGTCTGAGTCATCAGATCATAACAAATTCAGGTCAACTGAGCTGGTTAAAGTTCAACAACTTTTTAAAATTTAACCTTAGCCTAATCTTAACAACCTGGAGAGTTTGAACGGAAACAAACTCCTCTTTGGCTGATAAGATCCAACCTGGTGCTACAAGACCCGGCCTGCAGTCTGCAGCCCGCAGCCCGGCCTGTAGCCTAGTCCGCAACCTGAGCCCATTAGCTCAGTCCGCTACCTGAGTCCATCAGGTACGCAGTTCAGTCTGCTACCTAAACCCATCAGGTATGGGCCGAGCTGAGCTGACTTTCCCTTATACTTTGACCATTAATTTCTCATTCACCCAGTATCAGAATTGAGTGATTCAAAAGCCTAAAATTATCTACTCGTCACGTAGATAATTAAGGACTCATTAGTTTTCACTTATCACTAGTGAAATAATCATAACTTAGCTCAAAGCACGTTTCTAACCACCGTTTGCAACTTGGCCCGTTTCAAATTCTCCAATTTCTCCAACAATCCCCCACATGAATGAGAATTAATGCAGAGTGTTTATGCAGACTCTACCGAGAAGTCAGACAAGAAAATGTTACATCAGATAAGGTAGCTTTTGGCCTTGAACATATCTTAGTGAAATATTATCAGATCCACTCGGCTAATTAGTGAACTTAATGTCTTGAACTAACTGGCCTTTAGTGTGAACCTAGACAATAGTACTCAAACAACATTTCCTTTAACACCTTTTTGGTTCTCATGATTGTGTTCGTTTTGGTCATGAACCACCTGTTTTCAGAAAGTGTGCTAAAGAACTTTGGCCTTACAAAATTCTCATAGAAGCGGTCATACTTCACACTTACATAAGTGTTTTCTATCAAGAGTATCTTGTCATACTCCACTTGATATATCAAGATATAGGAACCATTAAAAGCCTCAGTTTACCCTCATTCCTCTGCAGACAGCACTTTTATTTAACACAATGGGTAAGTGCTTAATGAACTTCATAACTTAGTTGTCCTATTGAACCAAAATTCTGGGATCTTCAGTCAACAAGGTTGGGTTACTGTTACAAAGATTCATGCATTATAGGTTTTAGTCCCATTCCGTTTGTCAATATTGACGTCCGATCTCTAGGCAAACATTTTGTAAGCGGATCCACAAGATTCTCCTTTGATTTTACATAGTCGATGGAAATCACACCATTAGAGATCAACTGCTTAATGGTATTGTGTCTCCGACTCATGTTTATAGACTTACCAATATAGATGCTGCTTTGTGTTCGTCCTATAGCTGACTGACTATCACAGAGTTTGCTGATAGGAGCGATTGGCTTAGGCCAGTAGGGCACATCTTCCGGGAAATTCCGAAGCCATTCAGCTTCTTCTCTGGTCTTATCAAGTGCTATAAACTCTGCTTCCATTGTGGAACGAGCTATGCACGTTTGCTTCGTGGATTTCCATGATACAACACCTCCACCAACAGTGAATAAATATCCACTCGTGGACTTTGAATCTTTACTATCCGATATCCAGTTGGTATCACAATAGCCTTCCAACACTGCTGGATATCTCGAATACGTAATCCAAGATTCATTGTATACTTTAAGTATTTCATCACTCTATGCAGAGCATTCCAGTGATCATCACTTGGATTACTTGTAAACCTGCTCAACTTGTTTACCGAGCATGCCAAGTCTGACCTTGTTCAGTTTGTTATGTACATCAGACTTCCGATTACTTGCTAGTACTCCAATTGAGCTACTGGCTCGCCTCGGTTCTTCCTTAAGTGTATACTTAAGTCGAGTGGAGTTTTCACGGGTTTCACATCATGCATATTGAAACGTTTTAGAACAAATTAGATATAGCAAGTTTGTGTCAACCGAGTCCTTCGGTTGTCCTAGAAATTTTAATTCCTAGAATAACACTAGCAACTCCCATATCCTTCATGTCAAAGTTCCTCGTCAGCATCTTCTTTTTACTTAAGATGATATCACGAGTACTTCCTATGATTAGCATGTCATCTACATAGAGACATACTATCACATATGTATTCTGTGTGTTCTTGATGTAGACACACTTGTCACACTCATTGATCTTGAAACCATTAGCTAGCATAGCTTAATCAAATTTCAAGTGCCATTGTTTATACGCTTGATTAAGTCCGTACAGCGACTTAACGAGTCTACATACTTTCGACTCTTGTCCTGGAACTACAAACCCTTCAGATTGTTCCGTATACATTTCTTCATCCAACTCACCATTCAGAAAAGCAGTCTTTACATCCATCTGATGAATTTCCAGATTATAGACTGCAGCAATAGCAACTAGCATCTTTATAGAAGTGATTCTAGTTACTGGTGAGTAGGTGTCAAAAAAGTCAAAGCCTTCCTTTTGTCGATAGCCTTTAGCTACCACCTGGCTTTATACTTTTCAATAGACCCATACTCTTTCATTTTTTTCTTGAAAATCCACGTGCACCCGGTGGTTTACTTCATGGTGGAAGGTCAACCAACTCCCAAGTGTGATTCTAAAGAATCGAGTCATCTCACTGTTAATTGCCTCTTTCTAGAAAGGAGCTTCTGGAGTTGACATTGTCTCAGAAAAAGACCTTGGCTCGTTTTCTACCATATAAGTTAGAAAATCCGGTCCAAACAAAGTTGGCACTCTCGCACGCTTGCTTTGACGAAGCTCCTATCCTCTTCAGGAGTCGCCTCATGCATTCGCTTACCAATTCTTGTTTCTTCTTCTTGTTCCTTGTCATTCCTCAGAATGACATCTTCGAAGAACACTGCATCCCTTGACTCCATGACAAGGTTTCATGTATGTCAGGAATGTTCGACTTGTGCACCAAGAAACAATATGCACTACTGTTAGTTGCATATCCGATGAATATGCAATCAACCGTTTTAGGCCTGATTTTAACTTTTCTTGGTTTAGGTACATCAACCTTTGCTAGACACCCCCACACTTTCAAATATTTGTAACTAGGCTTGTGGCTTTACAAAGCTCGTATGGGGTTTCATCCATCTGACTGGATGGAATTCTATTTAAAATGACGTTAGTTGAGAGAACGGCTTGCCCCCACAAATTTTGAGGTAAGCCCGAACTTATCAACATAACATTCATCATCTCTTTTAGAGTTTGGTTTTTGCGTTTAGCAATACCATTCGATTAGGGTGAATACGGTGCAGTTGTTTGATGAATAATGCAATATTCTGAGTAAAATTCATTAAATAGTGTATCATATTCGCCACCTCTATCACTATGAATTGCTTTAATTCGTTTGCTAAGTTGATTCTCAACTTCATTTTTATAGTATTTGAAAGCATCAATGGCCTCATCTTTGCTACTTAGCAAATAGACATAATAGTATCTTGTGCAATCGTCGATAAAAGTTACGAAATACTTTTTGCCACCTCTCGTTTGCACAAACTTTAAATCACACACATCGGTATGGATATCCATAGGTTCATTGTTCCTTTCTATTGAAGGAAATGACGCCTTTGTCATCTTCGCTTCAATACATATTTGGCATTTTTCATTATCAAAATTTGTTTAGTGCAACAAGTCAAGATTAACTATATGTTACACAAACAAAAATGCCATAAACAAGAAGATTCAAGTATGTAAACAGAAGAGGAAGCAATATCATTAGCCTCTGCGGGCAAATCTTTCTTGGGTACAATAGTGATGACATTTAATTTAAACATTCTATTTGTCAAGTACCCCTTCCTCAAATACATGCCATTTTTCGAAATAATAACCTTATTGGACTCTAACATTAGTCTAAACCCATGCATGACTAGAAGAGATCCAGATACTAAATTATTTCGAATGTCAGGGATGTGCAACACATTCTGCAGAGTCAGATGCTTCCTTGAGGTCAGCTTCAGGACAACTTTAGCCTCATCTTTATGACTTAACAAATATGTTTTAGTTTATCCAGAAAAGTCATTAATAAAGGTTACGTATGTCTCTTGTCAGCTTTACTTATATAATTCTTAAAGTATCCTAAATCATTATGAATAAAATCCAACTTTTCTAAAACTCATTCAATTGTCTTTAAAGGTCCCTTATGGTGTTGTGCTTCAACACAAAAATTTATCGAATTTATCTTCATTAGAAACAAAGATCAAATTTGTAAATTTCAGTCTTGTTAGAGCATCTATGTTAACATATCCTAATCTAGCATGCCACACATCAAGAGATTCAACAAGATATATGGAACTAGATGCATTCTTATTGACAACACATGTAGGGTCAATTACAAACATTCCCAATATACTCCCTATTCCTAGAAAGTACAAGTTTATCAGAATAAAAAACAAGCTTAACTTTAGCCTTGTTGAGAAGTACTCTGAAAATCAAGTTGCTAAGTATAGTATGGACATGAAGCTTATTGCTCAACTTCAGCCTTTTGCCAAAGTCAACTTAAGAGCACTTTCCTTCCCAAATTACTTGGGTTTCTTGGGCATCCGCTAAGAAGACTTGTTCACCACTTTCTTATTTCGTGATAATTAATAAATAGATCTCTCATGGTATAAATATGCTTGGTGGCTCCAGTGTCTCTCACCCGTTCCTTCGCACCACCAACAAGGTTTATCTTAGAAAATATAATCGTTGCGATGATTTTCTCATCTACAGGATTGTCCTTCACAAGGTTGGCTTGACTGCTTGATTGTTATTTCTGCTTGTTGCAGTTGGCAGCCGTATGTCCGAGTTTTCCACACACCCAACGCACTCCTTTGGTATTGGTTTGATTTTGTCCATGCACCTTGGCCTTACATTTGTGACCTTTTGAATTTTTGTCCTGGATCCTTTGACTCTTCGGATCGTACTCCACAATATTGGCATTTTCCTCTTCATCATCACTAGCATCTTCCAATCTGTTGTTTTCCTTAATACGGAAGTGTTTAGTTACACTATCTATAGAGAGTTTATCATCATGTTTCTCTCTCTTTTTGTACTTGCTCCAAAAATAAGGAAGTTTTTCAAGCAAGGAGGTGGCTTGGCATGTTTCATCGATCTTGATGCCCTCTTACTCAATATTTCTATCAATTGTTCAAGTTGATAGATTTGATCATTGATAGGTATGTGGTCCACCATTTGAAACTTCAGAAACTGACTGAACACATACTGCGTTTTCCAACATCTTTGGAATCATATTTATTTTACAGAGCCTTACAAATCTCCATTGCTGGCTTAAATTTGACATAGATGTCAAACATAGAATTGGAGAGAAAATATAGAATATGTTCTCTGCACGTAGTATTGTTAGAATCATACTTGAGAGCTTCTGCTTTTTCAGTTGGTCTATCTTTTGTGAGTACGTAGGAAACAGAGAGCATCTCATGAAAGAATATAAATTTTTCAGACCATCTTTTATAATGCTTGCCATCAAAAGGCTTTAATTAGCACATGTCAGGAAGTGCAGATTGTTTGGTAGCATTACCAACCACAAAATTGCTTTAAGGTTGTTGGAAATATAGCAAAATATAATAACCAAACAATAAATAATCAAACAAATAAAAGAGAAAAGCTGAGACATAACTCAAAAGAGTAAATTGCAGTTAGCACCCAAACGTTGGTCACATTTTTCAGTTACCATTTAATCGTTATGAAACCTCGGTTGGCAACCAAATGTGGCCAAAATTGACTCAATTAACACCAAAAACCGGCTGCTAACCTGCTGCAGCCGGTCTCAGCGAATTTTACCGCCAAAAAACGATTCCCTCCAAAATTAACGTCTTCCTCTTCCCTCCCTTCTGCTGCTACTGTTCCCTACTGGTTTGTCTCCATAAATTATCCCTCCAATTCACAAAATCACCCAATATACATCAATAATTCACATTTCTCATTCTTCCTCCCCCTCTCTATTGTGCTTTAAGATGTCTTCCTTACAATAATGTCATGTCCAGTGTGTTGATCCATGGTTAAGGATGCACCCTACTTGTCATGTTTGTAGAACGACTCCGATTCCGACTCCGGTTTGACTCCTTTGGCCGAGGTGGCTCCGTTGGATAGCCGACCTCAGGCATGAATGGAACCAGTAATTTTATTATACTTCAACAGGAATTGTTTATTGTTTATTGAAGACCTTACCAGAGAACTTGCCTCCCAGAAATCCAGGTAAGAAGAACACCACAAAACGCGGTAGAGACTGGAAATCCAGGCAACACAGGAAAGTAATTGGTGGCAAGGACATGATGAGTTCCAGTTGAGGATGAGAAAGACATCTTAAAGTACAATAGAGAGAGGGAGGAAGAATGAGGAATGTGAATTATTGATGTATATTGGGTGATTTTGTGAATTGGAGGGCTAATTTATGGAGGCAACCTAGCAGGGAACAATAGCAGCAGAAGGGAGGGAAGAGGAAGACGTTAATTTTGGAGGAAATCTTTTTTGGCGATAAAATTCGCTGAAACCGACTGTAGCAGGTCAGCAGCCGGTTTTTGGTGTTAATTGAGTCAATTTTGTCCACGTTTGGATGCCAATTGAGGTTTCATAACGATTAAATGCTAACTGGAAAATGTGACCAACGTTTGGGTGCTAACTGCAATTTACTCTAACTCAAAAATTACACCGTTTTAAAGCAATTTTGCTTCCACTAGTGAGCAACGTGAACTACTAGCAAATGCTCTCAAGGATATGACGGCTTACTTCTGTTCGCTTACATTGCATGGAGAAATTTGAACTTGCATTTAGAAGTATTTGATATTAGAAAAGAATATAGAAAGAAGAGGAAGAGAATTCTATAGTATTTTTCAAAGACTTTTCACAAGTTTTTCAAATATACCGTTCAAAACATTGGATCCTTGTATTTATAAATTTTTGTTTCAGAAACGATGTGTTAATTCAACACCTTTATGTAAAATTCAACTTTCAAAGTTGGTTTCTTACCGTTTAAGAATGAATGGAGATGTCCTATGATACAAAAGTTGCATTATTTTATAAAAAGACACATTATGAGGTTACTGAACGCTGTCGACGAACATTCGATGAATTTTCACCAAACGTTTGGTGAAGCATTCACTAAGCCTCAATGTTTTACTGAACTCAAAATACACATCATCAAACTGTGGAAACAAGTCCAACCGAGCTGTGCTGAGGTACGCCGACTTAATCTAAATAATCTCCTTGCTGGAAAATAGTGAAGTCAGTCAGCTGAGCTGAGCTAAACTGAAGTGAAGGACGGACAAAAGGAAGGCTAAGATGAACTGAAGAAAAGTTGAAGTAAAGGATGAAGAATGACTCTACTGAACTAAAGAGAAGCATAACAAGCTGAAGATAAAGAAGCTGAAGTAAAGAAGATGCTGAGGCGAGGTGATGAGGTGAAGCACAAAGGCAACTATACTAAGACAGAGCTGCCATACTTAGTAAACGTTGCAACATATACACATAAGGCAGATCTGCGCAGGTAACTAGCCGTTACCTTAGACAGAAAACACTTTAGATGAATAATGACCACTATCCAAGTGGTAAAATAAAGCCGCTAGGAGTAGAATTCTTCGTATAAAAGGAAGCAACATGTAAATTTTGACTCAACTTGAACGAATTCTTGAATTTTTTCAATCTCGTCATGGTATCAGAGCTTATCTGATTCTCTATTACTACATTTACCTACTTTGTTTTCTGCAAATTCTTAGAATCCATTCAAAATGACTACACCTTTCAGTCTTGCTGAATATACGGAGGTCACCTCCACTTCTGATTAAGCACCAGGAATAGTGCGTGTTCCTCAAATTACGGATGATTCCCCCATTGTCATCACCAGCCACAAACTCAATAGAGATAACTACCTCTCGTGGTCTCAGAGGGTAGAGATGTTCATAACAGGCAAAGGCAAGGAGGAATACCTGTATGAGACAGTCCCTATTCCATCTAAAACTGATACAAACTTCCGAATACGAAAGTTAGAAAACAACATGATTATGTCATGGTTGATACGTTTGATGCAACCTGACATCTCTGATGATTTCATGATGTACAATACTGCAACAGAAATCTGGGCTGCAGTCAAGGAGATGTTTTCCAAGGAGGACAACATCTTAGAGTTATATGAAATCGAAGATCATCTTCATGAGTTTAAAAAAGGTAGTCTGACTATTTACAAATACTATACATTACTGACAAAGGCATGCCAGCAGATTGATTCTTTCGAAGCACATCAGTGGTCTTGTGTCACTGATGCTGGATTACATAAAGAAATAATGGAAAGGAAGCGAGTTTTTCGCTTCGTGACTGGTCTAAACCCAGAATTCGACAGTGTCTGAAGTCGGGTTCTAAGATAAAAACCACTGCCGACCTTGAACGGTGCCTTCGCCAAAATCAAACACGAAGAAAGCCAAAAAAAGGTCATGCTTGGAGGTACTTAAACTTTGGAGTCCTCTGCTCTGCACACCGAACAACCAGCAGAAGCATCTCTGCTGGCTTTTAAAAGACACTTTACCTCCACTAGAGGTAAAGTGTGCAAATACTGCAAGAAAGAAGGTCATACTGTAAATGACTGTTGGAAATTGCAAGCTAAGCTGGTCAGAGAAGGAGAACCACCTCTGAAGACCAGCAATGCACCTTGGAGGCCTCAACCAAGACCATTCCTTGCTGGACAAAGTGCTGCTCATCAGGTGAGATATACACCTGGCTCGGTGCAGCTCAGCTTGAGGTCCCTATAAAGGACCAGATTACTACTCTGATTGATCTGCTGAGCAAACAAGGTAGCCGAGTTGATTCATGCCAAAATACCATGGCATGCTATGTACAACCAAGCTCCAGCAGTTCATGGATCATTGACTCCAGAGCAACTGAATACATGACAAACAATAGTAACCTCCTGAACTCATATACTCTGTTTACAATACCAAAGAAAGTGAAAACTGCTAATGGAACTTCATTAGAAGTCATAGGTACAGGCTCAGCTGTGATCAAAAATAAAATAATCCTAAAAGAGGTCTTGCATGTTCGCAGCCTAAGTTTCAATCTGATGGCAGTGGGAAATTTTTTGCTAGATATAGTAATTGCATAGCCTGCTTCTTAGGAACATAGCTGGTTTGTGCCTACTAGAGTCAGACAACCGAGTCTTAATTAGCACAGCTGAGCTGCCAAGGGACCATAATACCATGCACCATAGAACATCTTGTATATAGGATATTTTGCTTTGGCATGGTAGACTGGGTCATCCCAATTTTGTGTATCTTAAATGATTAATGTCAAAATTATTTTGCTCAGCTAATCTTACAAACATCACATGTGAAACCTGTCAATTGGCTAAACAAACAAATAAAAGTTACCCAGCAAAACTATACAAGTCCTCTGCACCTTTTAACCTTGTTCATTCTGACATCTGGGGTCCGTCTAGAATTGCTAATATCAATAGAGCAAAATGGTTTATAACCTTCATAGATGATCATACTAGAGTAACTTGGGTCTATCTGTTAAAAAATAAAAGTGAAGTTGGATAAACTTCTATGAGATACTCTGCACTTGTTAAAAACCAGTTCAGCTGCAGCATTAAAATGCTAAGAACAAATAATGGGCCAAAATACTTAGATAGTGCAGTTCAAAATTTTATGATAGAAAATGGTATCCATTACCAAACTTTATGTACTTATACTCCTCAACAAAATGGTATAGCTGAAAGAAAAAATGGACACTTTCTTGAAGTCACCCGAGCCATTATTTTTGCCATGAACGTGCCTAAACAATACTGGGATGAAGCTCTGCTGACTGCCACATACCTAATAAATAGGATGTCGTCCAGAACCTTATCTTTCAAAACTCCTAGAGAGATACTGCTTAGACACTTTCCACACTCAAAGCTACTTTCAGAACTACCACTAAAATTGTTTGGATGTATAACCTATGTATACATTCAGCCAAGCCTTAGGAGTAAACTGGATCCTATATCTATCAAGTGTATTTTCTCAGGATACTCTAATTCATAGATGGGCACAAGTGTTACTGTCCGGATAATAGACGAATGTATGTAACACTAGATCTTAAATTGATGAAAAACATGCATTTTACAAATCCATTAAAGAAAAAGAAGAATTAAGGGACAACAAATATGAGTCTAGTTCCCAATCACCAAATCTGCCAAGCTCAACTGCTCAGCCGAGCAACACACCACAGCTCGGCTGCTGGGCACCTCATTCCGGCACAACTAACTCACAACCCATTATCGATTCTCCTATCATTTCCAATGATCAGGAAGATCTGGGATGTGGCAACCGACCTGATACACCTGAACAATCACCTTTGACTGAATTAGAGAAAAACCCTTTAGAGGACACCACTGAGTATGACCACAGAACTCAAACTGACGACATACCAATAGCCCTAAGGAAGGGGAACAAGAGAATGTACTAAGTGTTGAGAAATATGTTTGGATAATTTTCAAAGTCATGATTTTAAGTGGTGAATACTTAAAAATGTCACACATGGTGTTATGTGTGTTTAAAAGTTGAAAAATTTAAAAAAGTTGACATCGATCTCTCAGGTTGTTGCACATCGATCGATCTATGTACATAGATCTCTCACATCGATCGATCTATGTAAGGCAGAAAAGTTTAAGACCTTTCTGTGAGACATCGATCTCTAAACCTAAGACACATCGATCGATCGATGTACATCGAACCCTCACTTCGATCGATCGATGTAGGTCAGAGGCAAACTCTGAAACTTTCTGTGAGACATCGATCTCTGAAGTTGAGGCACTTCGATCGATCGATGTCTAGGGTTTTTAGAAGTAATTTTCTAAAATGTGTTAAAATGATTGTTTTCATTTGTATATGAATTATACATGTTCATTATGTGATTATTATGTGTTTTTGGTGATTATTATTGTATTGTGACTAACGTGCCTCGGAAGTTTCTACAACTTACCAAAAAGGGCAAAATTGGTATTTTAAGTTTTGTAGGAACATCATATGGTGAAAAATATTTCAAGGGTGTATTATTATCTTGGTTATCATGACAAAGGTGTTATTGTGATTATTTCTGACCGTCGGGGTCATTTCTGGAGTTTTCTCACACCAGGGGTATTTTGGTCATTTCACCCCCAAGGGTATTTTTGGTATTTTCACTCAAGGAATCTCTTGAGCATATTATTATCCTCATTCTGGAGCTGTGTTATTATTATTTTGAAGATAATATGGTGATCTTATATCTTATTCTCTCAACCGATGATATTATTGACTATAGCTGGATATGTGACGATTTGAGATGTCACATTCTATTTTCTCTTGAAGACTCTCTTATATATGTTATAAGAGAACATTTATCATCATTATTCAGAGATACTAAAGGTGTCAAAGGTGTGAAAATGTTATTGACACATAAGAAGAAATATTGGGGAATTTCGGTGTTACACGTTGACATAATCTTGTCAATTGTTTTCTATTTATTTCTTCTTCAAAAATCTGAGTTGCTACACTTATATATATGTTGAAAAATGTGAATATGTTGGTGGATATGATGTGGAGTTCATTTTATGAGTTGGAGACAAATGGACCAACCAAAAAGGAGCTAGTTGGCAAAATTACCAACTTGGAATTTTCAAAAATATACCCAACGGCTATGTGTCTTTCTTGGGTATTTTCAGCAGATTTTTTGAAGTCAAATGGAGCTCTCACATGTCCTATTATGGTGCTTGAAGTTGGGGATAATTTGATGGTATTATCCTTTCTTATTTTGTTAAAGAAAATCAAAAGAATTTTTGGAAAATTCAGCCTTAAAGTACGGCTGAATTGGGTGATTTTTGAGCTGTTTTGAATTTGAATTCTTCAAAGTCCACATGCCTATTCTTGTGCCAAGAAGTTGAGGGGATAGTGGAGTATTATCCCTTGCTTTTATCTTTACATTTTCAAGATAATTCCAAGTCATCTTTGAGCTGAAAATTTCGGCCAACATGGAGTGCCAAGGTGGACCAATCATTGTGTTTTATTTTGCCAAGTGGACAAGACCAACCAATGATGAGAAGACATTTGGAATTGATGATGAAGATAGTGATACATGTGCATTCTTATCTTCAAGGCTCAAATTACACTATAAATAGAGGCAAAGGTGAAGAAGATGAAACACACTTGAACCTCACAAGCATTTGTTGAATTGTTTAGCTTTCATCTTCATCTTCTTGTTGTTATTGTTTTGTTCATTGTAGCAAAGATGTTCTTGTTGTATTGTGGTAAGCTACAAGCCTCTTGAGCTTCATTTGTAAGATTGATTAGCCATCTTTATAAGGCTACATCAATTGGTTGTTAGAGGAGTTGCAACTAAGTGTTGCTTAGAAGGTGATTATCCAAGTCTTGAGTAGGGTTGGTGTATAACCCAAGGATCAAGCTTGGTTCTTGTTGTAAGGTGTTCATTTCATAGTAAAATCCAAGGAAAGGTGTTCCTTGGGGCTGGAGTAGGTCATATTGACCGAACCAGGATAAATCCTCGGTTTTCTTCTCTTGTTTCTTTATTTCTGTTTTCTGCCCGTTTTTGACTGCAGATTTCACACAACTTCACACAATTTGAAAAAAATAGCTAAACATTTTCAAAATTTGTGATTTTTGGTGGAGTTATACTTCAGTCTGTTAGCTTTCATTTGAAACAAGATTCACTTGATTTGAGTAAGGGAAAGTTAGTCTTTCAGTCTTTGCAAGATAACTGCTCCAATCTGGTTGCAATCTGACTAGTTTTGAGAAAACTTAAATTATGTATTTTTCAAGAATTGTTTAAGGTCAGGGCCTTTTGAAAACTTCATCTACACATCCTAAGGAGTGTTTTGATATAAAGATCAACCTTTTTGGTTGAGTATTCAAAGAGAAACACGTTTTGCAAAATCCGCAACATTCTGTCCAATTCTGTCGAGATTGACCATCTGAATCTTTTTATTTGTTTGAACGGTCAAACGATCTTATTTTTGTCTGATTTTTGGACAGAGTCTTTTTAACTCATTGAAGTTAAATTATGGAAAGTTTCATAATTTTTAGAGTTGTGTAAAATTATTTGTGAATTTTTTCAAAACGGGTTCTGAATCTGAGGTGGTTTCAGATTCTGTTTTCAAAGGGGATTTTAACAAAGGTTTATAGTGTAATTTCCACTAACCACTATTCATCCCCCCTCTAGCGGTGTTCATTGCAGGTGCACGGTCCAACATTTGGTATCAGAGCCAGACCAACACCACTCAAAAGAAGCAAGATTTAACACCGTACGAACAATACAAGGCCAAGAAACAACGATTCATTATATAGTGCTTGTCTCAAATCCAAGGTACATACTATGGCTATTGTTTCTCACAAAGGTGAATTGGAAGGTATGTCTACACAACGCCCTCCTCTTTTTGATGGCAATAATTTTGTTCATTGGAAACTAAGAATGATGCTATTCTTAATGGCTATAGACATCGATTTATGATCTATAGTTGAAGATGGGTCATACATTCCAATGAAAGTTATACAAGTTAGTGGAGTAACTCAAGAGGTTGAAAAATATAAAAGTGAATGGTCATCAGATGATAAAAAGAAAATGTCCATGAATGCTAAAGCTATGCAATTACTTTTAAATGGACTTACAACTTCTGAAGCAGGATATGTGTCAAATTGTACAAGCGCACACGACATGTGGAAATTACTTGTATTAAAGCATGAAGGTATTAGTGGTGTTAAAGAGTCAAAAATAAACATGCTTATGACTGAATTAGAGACTTTCAAAATGTTGCCAAACGAATCCATAACATCTATGGATTTGAGGATTACTAATATTTTCAATGCCCTTGAAGCTTTAGGGAAGTCATTTTCGAACAGTGAAAAGGTTCAAAAGGTGCTACGAAGCCTCCCTGCTGAATGGGATCCAAAGGTGACTGCAATCGAGGAGACAAAGTCACTCACTAAAATGGATGAATTGATCGGGTCTCTTAAAGTCTATGGGGTAAAACTGAACCAACGAAAGTCTGAATCGTCTAAGTCATCCGGTAAGTCAATAGCTTTCAAAACAACCGAAACACATGCTAGTAACGATGATAGTAATAGTGATACTGAATTAGACGATGACTTGATATTGATAGCTAGAAAACTAAGAAAGTTTTTCAAGCGTCCAAATAGGAATAGACAACGTAATTCTTCTTCTTCTTCTCAACCTAGGAAGAATAACACAAACAAATGGTATAATAAAGAATTAAAGTGTGATGAATGTGCTCAAAAAGGACATATTTCATACGACTGTCCCACGAAGAAAAATAATAATAACAACAACAATAATAAACAAGCCAAGGACAAGGAGGCTCAAACGACAAAGACAAAGGAGTCTAAGGTAAGAAAAGGGAAACGAGCAATGAAGGTGAGCACATGGAGCGACTCATCCGACTCAGAATCCGAAACTGAGGAAGCTCAAGTCTGCTTCGTATCCAACGAGGTATGTTCTTCTTCTGATAGTGATTCTGATAGTGACATGACATTTGATGAAATGTATGAAGAATTCCTAAGAATGCATGCTCACTGTAAGAGGCTCTCTAAAGAAAAGAAGAAACTAGTTGAAGAAAATGACAAGTTGAAGACGTCCAACTTGGAATTTTCCGATCAACTAGAATCTCTTAAACAAGAGTCTTCTAATACTCTTGATTCTTTAGAGAATAAAATTGAATCATATAGGAAAGATGAACAAAAGTTGCAAATGGAAAATAAAATGTTAAAATCCAAGTTAGAAAGTTGTGAAAATGAAATAGTGCAACTTAAGTCTTCTAAATTTACCAAGAAGATGACAAATTAGATAAAAAGACTAAGTTTGTATCATCAACTACGAAACAACCTTATAAAGTTAACAAAACAAACTTGCCTGTTAAATCTTCTTCTACTCCTTCTTCTTCTTATTCAAAGATAAAGATGCAGCATGCACCCATAAAAACACACACGCATAACTATACATCTAGGCCAAACTTTGTATCTAGACAACCTAGAAATTATGCCTATATGTATACAAATGCAACGAGACAAAATAAAATGCATTCAACATATTATGAACCTAAGTATATGCAACACTCTTATAAGTCTTATAGAAATGCCTATGAACACACTTATACTCGGCCATCCTATAATGATTATCAACCATGGCACAACATGTATAACAATGCATCTTCACTTATGTGGAATAATCATCTTTATGCTTATCCTTCTTATTTTAACCATGCTAAAAATGTGCCTAAAAGGTATATTCAAGTTTGGATACCTAAGGGATATCTAAACAAGAATAGTGCCCCTAACATTCAAGGACCCAAATAAAGGGTACCTAAAACTTTGTCTCCATTGTAGGATAAACGCAAGGAATGCAAGAAGGAGGCAAAGTCAAAGAATCTAAAAACCAAATGGTTTTTAGATAGTAGATGTTCGAGGCATATGATGGGGAACCCCAAACTATTCATCGAATTGGAACATATCAAAAATGGAGGAAAAGTGACATTCGGTGACAACAACAAAGGACAAGTTGTTGGAAAAGGAACAATTGGGGACCCTAACACATTTCAAATACGAAATGTGTTATTAGTAAGCAATCTATCTTATAATTTACTTAGTATTTCTCAACTTATAGATTGTGGTTATAATGTCTCCTTTCTTCCCGATTCTTGTGATATAATAAATGAAAAAGGAGAAACGGTTTTAAAAGGGAATAGAGATGGAAATATTTATACTCTTACCTTAGATAACATGTTAGATGCTAAGGTTAAGTGTCTAATATCACATGACTTAGATGTAAATTTATGGCATAGAAGATTAGGCCATATAGGAATTTCAACTATTAAGAAATTGTCTAAGAAGAATTTAATTAGAGGAATGCCTAAGTTAGACTTAGATAATTTTCAAATGTGTGAAACATGTATTAAGGGAAAACACATTAAAGAAACCTTAAAACTGAAACATGAAGTGAGTACTAGTCATGTACTAGAATTGCTTCACTTAGACTTATTTGGTCCAAGTAGGACAAGAAGCTAGGTGGACACTACTATGTGTGTGTCATAGTAAATGATTACTCACGCTACACATGGACATTGTTCTTAACACACAAAGACGATGCTCCATTAGCAATCGAAACCCTTATCAAGCAACTTGAAAACATTTACGAAGAAAATGTCAAAAGAATTAGAAGTGATAAAGGTGGAGAATTTAAAAATAAAGACGTAATCAAATTTTGTGAACTACATGGAATAAAACATGAATTCTCACCACCTAGAACACCACAACTCAATGGAGTTGTTGAACGTAAAAATAGAACGATTCAAGAAGTTGCTAGGACAATGCTTTGTGAAAATAAATTACCTAAATATTTATGGGCTGAAGCTGTTAGTTGTGCATGTTATATTATAAATAGGCTCACTATTAGAAAGAAATTAAATAAAACGCCATATGAATTGCTAAACAATAGACTACCTAAAATAGATTATCTTAGAGTATTTGGGTGTAAATGCTTTGTGCTGAACACTAAGGATAATCTAGATAAATTTGAACAAAAGTCTATTGAATGCATATTTGTTGGGTATTCAACTAACTCAAGAGCATATAGGTGTTATAATCCTGTATCTAGAAAGATAATTGAATCCATACATGTAAAATTCAATGAAAATGCATGCTTTGAAGTTAGTGATAAACATCAACATAAACAAGAAACAAATGTTGAAAATATGTTTGATGATGATGTATTACTTGAGCCTGTACTTGATCATCTAGAACCAACTCCTCCTGAACAAGACATGCATGAACCCTTAGATGATATAAATGAAGAAACTTTGCAATTGGAAGATAATGTAACTAATGATCCAATTATATATGATAATGTTCACACTAATGAAACATTTGAACAAGATGAGGGTGAACCTAGTCAATCTAGAAATTGGTGGCATCCTAGAGAATTAATCATTGGGGATCCAAGTGTTGGGGTTAGAACACGTAGAAATATAAGTCAACTTGAAGGACATAGCTTAATCTCACAATTAGAACCTAAGAACGTAAAGGAAGCCTTAGGTGACATGTCATGGATAGTGCTATGCATGAGGAATTAAATTAATTCACAAGAAACAACGTGTGGGACTTAGTACCTAAACCTAAAGACAAGTCTATCATAGGAAATAAATGGATCTTTAGGAATAAAATGGATGAACAAGGAAATATTACAAGGAATAAGGCTAGACTAGTCGCACAAGGTTATAATCAACAAGAAGGAATAGATTATGAAGAAACTTTTGCACCCGTTGCACGACTAGAAGCAATTAGATTGTTACTTGTGATTGCAAGTCTTAGCAATATTAAGCTCTTCCAAATGGATGTCAAGAGTGCGTTCTTGAATGTATACATCCAAGAAGAGGTGTTTGTCAAACAACCCCCTGGATTCGAAGATCCAAAGAATCCTAACCATGTTTACAAGCTTAAGAAAGCTCTATATGGTTTGAAACAAGCTCCAAGAGCTTGGTATGATAGATTTGCAAACTTTCTTATTGCAAATAATTATCAAAGGGGGACCATCGACAACACATTATTCCTAAGAAGAAAAGATAATGATTTGTTAATAGTTCAAATATACGTAGATGATATAATCTTTGGTTCAACCAACCCTACTTTAGTAAAAGACTTCGAAGAATGTATGAAGTCAGAGTTTGAAATGTCAATGGTAGGAGAGTTGACTTATTTCTTAAGACTTCAAATCAAACAAACCCCTCAAGGAATTCATATTAGCCAACTTAAGTATGTCAATGATATGATTAAAAAGTTTGGTTTTGAAGAGTTGAAACCTACAACTACCCCCATGAGTGTTAGTACCAAACTTGATAAGGATGAAAATGGTAAACCTTTTGATGACACTCTCTATAGGTCTATGATTGGATCACTATTATACTTAACTGCATCAAGACCTGATATTATGTTTAGTGTGTGTATGTGTGCTAGGTTTCAATCTTGTCCTAAGATATCACATTACAATGCAGTGAAAAAGATCTTTAGATATCTTAAGCATACACCTCACTTAGGACTGTGGTATGATAGAAACGCTAAGTTAGAATTACACGCATATAGTGATGCTGATTATGGTGGTTGCAAGTTAGATAGAAAATCCACTAGCGGTACTTGTCAATTCAAAGGAACCAACTTGATTTCTTAGTTTTCTAAAAAGCAAGCTGGTGTAGCTCTTTCTACCACTGAAGCCGAGTATATTGCTTTAAGTTTATGTACTACCCAAATACTTTGGCTTAAACAGCAACTTAGTGATTTTGGCATTAAAATGAAAAAGATTCCAATTTTCTGCGATAGCACAAGTGCAATCAATCTTTCCTGAAATCCGGTGCTTCATTCTAAGGCCAAACACATTGAGGTGCGATACCACTTTCTTCGTGATCATGTTCAAAATGAGGATATAGTGATAAACCATATAAGAACTGATCACCAAATCGCTGACATCTTCACCAAACCCCTTAATCAAGCCACTTTTGAAAACTTACGAGCCAAGTTAGGTATGATGACTTACGATACCATTGTGTAGTTCTATCTTTTGCATGATTTGCAAAATAAAGGGGGAGATAGAATAAGTCATGGATTTTAGTTGGTAAGTCATGATGACTCATATGCTAAGTTTTAATTGGTATAAATGTTGGAGCATAGGTTAAGGGGGAGAGTATGAGTTGAGGGGGAGCAGCATACTATTTAAAAGTTGAAAACATTTGGTTAAACTTGTTAAACTTTTGGTTATAAGTTGTGACATTAAAATCATGTTAGGTTATTTTGAAAATCATCCAAAAGGGGGAGAATGTTGAGAAATATGTTTATAATTTTCAAAGTCATGATTTTAAGTGGTGAATACTTAAAAATGTCACACATGGTGTTATATGTGTTTAAAAGTTGAAAAAGTTAAAAACGTTGACATCGATCTCTCAGGTTGTTGCACATCGATCGATCTATGTACATAGATCTCTCACATCGATCGATCTATGTAAGGCAGAAAAGTTTAAGACCTTTCTGTGAGACATCGATCTCTAAACCTGAGACACATCGATCGATCGATGTACATCGAACCCTCACTTCGATCGATCGATGTAGGTCAGAGGCAAACTCTGAAACTTTCTGTGAGACATCGATCTCTGAAGTTGAGGCACTTCGATCGATCGATGTCTAGGGTTTTTAGAAGTAATTTTCTAAAATGTGTTAAAATGATTGTTTTCATTTGTATATGAATTATACATGTTCATTATGTGATTATTATGTGTTTTTGGTGATTATTATTGTATTGTGACTAACGTGCCTCGGAAGTTTCTACAACTTACCAAAAAGGGCAAAATTGGTATTTTAAGTTTTTTAGGAACATCATATGGTGAAAAATATTTCAAGGGTGTATTATTATCTTGGTTATCATGACAAAGGTGTTATTGTGATTATTTCTGACCGTCGGGGTCATTTCTGGAGTTTTCTCACACCAGGGGTATTTTGGTCATTTCACCCCCAAGGGTATTTTTGGTATTTTCACTCAAGGAATCTCTTGAGCATATTATTATCCTCATTCTGGAGCTGTGTTATTATTATTTTGAAGATAATATGGTGATCTTATATCTTATTCTCTCAACCGATGATATTATTGACTATAGCTGGATATGTGACGATTTGAGATGTCACATTCTATTTTCTCTTGAAGACTCTCTTATATATGTTATAAGAGAACATTTATCATCATTATTCAGAGATACTAAAGGTGTCAAAGGTGTGAAAATGTTATTGACACATAAGAAGAAATATTGGGGAATTTCGGTGTTACACGTTGACATAATCTTGTCAATTGTTTTCTATTTATTTCTTCTTCAAAAATCTGAGTTGCTACACTTATATATATGTTGAAAAATGTGAATATGTTGGTGGATATGATGTGGAGTTCATTTTATGAGTTGGAGACAAATGGACCAACCAAAAAGGAGCTAGTTGGCAAAATTACCAACTTGGAATTTTCAAAAATATACCCAACGGCTATGTGTCTTTCTTGGGTATTTTCAGCAGATTTTTTGAAGTCAAATGGAGCTCTCACATGTCCTATTATGGTGCTTGAAGTTGGGGATAATTTGATGGTATTATCCTTTCTTATTTTGTTAAAGAAAATCAAAAGAATTTTTGGAAAATTCAGCCTTAAAGTACGGCTGAATTGGGTGATTTTTGAGCTGTTTTGAATTTGAATTCTTCAAAGTCCACATGCCTATTCTTGTGCCAAGAAGTTGAGGGGATAGTGGAGTATTATCCCTTGCTTTTATCTTTACATTTTCAAGATAATTCCAAGTCATCTTTGAGCTGAAAATTTCGGCCAACATGGAGTGCCAAGGTGGACCAATCATTGTGTTTTATTTTGCCAAGTGGACAAGACCAACCAATGATGAGAAGACATTTGGAATTGATGATGAAGATAGTGATACATGTGCATTCTTATCTTCAAGGCTCAAATTACACTATAAATAGAGGCAAAGGTGAAGAAGATGAAACACACTTGAACCTCACAAGCATTTGTTGAATTGTTTAGCTTTCATCTTCATCTTCTTGTTGTTATTGTTTTGTTCATTGTAGCAAAGATGTTCTTGTTGTATTGTGGTAAGCTACAAGCCTCTTGAGCTTCATTTGTAAGATTGATTAGCCATCTTTATAAGGCTACATCAATTGGTTGTTAGAGGAGTTGCAACTAAGTGTTGCTTAGAAGGTGATTATCCAAGTCTTGAGTAGGGTTGGTGTATAACCCAAGGATCAAGCTTGGTTCTTGTTGTAAGGTGTTCATTTCATAGTAAAATCCAAGGAAAGGTGTTCCTTGGGGCTGGAGTAGGTCATATTGACCGAACCAGGATAAATCCTCGGTTTTCTTCTCTTGTTTCTTTATTTCTGTTTTCTGCCCGTTTTTGACTGCAGATTTCACACAACTTCACACAATTTGAAAAAAATAGCTAAACATTTTCAAAATTTGTGATTTTTGGTGGAGTTATACTTCAGTCTGTTAGCTTTCATTTTAAACAAGATTCACTTGATTTGAGTAAGTGAAAGTTAGTCTTTCAGTCTTTGCAAGATAACTGCTCCAATCTGGTTGCAATCTGACTAGTTTTGAGAAAACTTAAATTATGTATTTTTCAAGAATTGTTTAAGGTCAGGGCCTTTTGAAAACTTCATCTACACATCCTAAGGAGTGTTTTGATATAAAGATCAACCTTTTTGGTTGAGTATTCAAAGAGAAACACGTTTTGCAAAATCAGCAACATTCTGTCCAATTCTGTCGAGATTGACTATCTGAATCTTTTTATTTGTTTGAACGGTCAAACGATCTTATTTTTGTCTGATTTTTGGACAGAGTCTTTTTAACTCATTGAAGTTAAATTATGGAAAGTTTCATAATTTTTAGAGTTGTGTAAAATTATTTGTGAATTTTTTCAAAACGGGTTCTGAATCTGAGGTGGTTTCAGATTCTGTTTTCAAAGGGGATTTTAACAAAGGTTTATAGTGTAATTTCCACTAACCACTATTCATCCCCCCTCTAGCGGTGTTCATTGCAGGTGCACGGTCCAACACTAAGAATCCCATATGCACCAAATACCCTATTAACGAATACATATCATACAACAAGTTGAATCCTAACTTTATGACATTCATATGGTCACTTGATAACGAGTATTTACCCAACAATATAGAAGAAGCACTCAGCCGGCCAGAATGGAGAAAGACAGTACATGAAGTAATGAATGCCTTATAAAATAATCAAACTTTGGAGTTAACTCCCAGCTCAGCCACAATAAAACTAGTAGGGTATAGATGGATATTTACAGTGAAATACAATAATGATGGAACTGTGAATAATTATAAAGAAAGATTGATAGCTAAAGACTTCACACAAACATATGGAGTAGATTATTCAGAAACATTTGCACCAGTTGCCAAACTAAACACCATTAGGGTCATCTTCTCTATAGTTGTTAAGCTAGACTGGAACTTTACCAACTAGACGTAAAAACGCTTTTCTAAACGAGGATTCGGTAGAGGAAGTTTACATGAGTATACCACCAGGATTTAATAATGAATTAAATAAGGATAAAGTTTGCAAGTTAAGAAAGTCTCTATATGGGCTGAAGCAATCACCTCAAGCATGGTTTAAATCCTTCACTAAAATAATGACCGACCTGAAATTTAACTAAAGCCATAGTGACCATACACTGTTTACCAAAGTTTCACCTAAGGGGGAGCTGACTATACTAATAGTATATGTAGATGATATCATAATAACTGTGAATGATAACCACGTCATAGATAACATTAAAACACACCTATCTGAATAATTTGAAATGAAGGATCTAGGTAAGCTGAGATACTTCTTAGGAATGGAGATTGCTAGGAACAAAGACGGAATGTTTATTTCACAAAGAAAGTACATACTCGACCTCCTAAAAGAAACTGGTCTGTTCGGATGCAGACCAACAAGTACACCAGTAGAGCCTAGACATAAGCTAAGAGATCAATGGGATACTGCCCTAAACCAATAAGCTCAGCTATCAAAGATTGGTTGGAAAGTTAATCTATGTATCACATATTAGGACATATATTTGTTGTGCAGTTAGTTTTGTATCACAGTATATGCATAGTCCTATTAATGAGCATCTTCAAGCTGCTCTAAGAATTCTCAAGTACCTCAAGAATGCACTAGGACAAAGATTGTGCTTCAGGAAGAGCATAGATCGGAGTGTCATAATATTTGCCAATGCAGACTAGGCTAGATCCAAGATTGACATGATATCAACTACAGGCTATGGAACCTTTCTATGGGAAAACCTGGACTCTCGTATTATTTTGGACATAATTCTTGATACAATCTCTTATTGCAAGGCAGAGCAAGAAGAAACTAGTAGTCTCAAGAAGCAGTGCAGAAGCAGAACTGAGGGCACTCGCAATAGGAATATATGAAGGCATTTGGATCAGAAGGGTTCTTGAAGACCTTCATATATAGACAAGATTATCTATCCAAATCTATTGTGACAGTGTCTCTGCAATAAGCATGGCAGAGAACTCAGTTCAACATGACAAGTCGAAGCACGTAGATATTGACAGACACTTTATCTGAGAAAAAATAGAAGAAAATGAGGTCAGCCTAGTACATATTTCCACCAAAGACCAAGTCGCAGATCTACTCACAAAGCCAGTTTCAACAAGTATCTTTCAGTACTTAATGTCCAAGCTTGGTTGTATGAATATATACACTAAGCTTGAGGGGGAGTGTGGAAACAAATCCAGCCGAGCTGTATCGAAGTACGCCGACCTGATCTAAATAAACTCCTTGCAGGAAAACTGTGAAGTCAGTCAGCCGAGCTGAGCTGAATGAGGTGAAAGACAGACAAAAGAAAGGTTGAGATGAATTGAAGAAAAGCTAAAGTGAAGGATGAAGGATGACCGTGCTGAACTGAAGATAAGCACAACAAGTTGAAGATAAAGAAGCTGAAGTAAAGAAGTTGCTGAGCCGAGGTGACGAGGTGAAGCACAAAAGAAGCAATACTAAGACCGAGCTGCCATACTTAGTAAATGTTGTAACATAGAATTCTTTTACTGTACATAAGGCAGAGCTGCACAGGTAACTAGGCGTTAAATTAAATAGAAAACACTGTATATGAATAGTAACCACTGTTCAAGTGGTAAAATAAAGCCGTTAGATTATCTAAATTTTAACTCAACTTGAATAAATTCTTGAATTCTTTCAATCTCGATACAAACGTTCGGCTACTTCAGCTTTTAAAGATTCGGTCAATTCGGTCCATACTTTTTCTATAATCAGAGACCTTCTGTTACGTCAAAATGAAACTGAGGTAGAGGTTGAAGATTTAAATAGCATGGCGGGAGAAATGGATATTGATGGAATATAAAGTCAGAATGGTTCATTTGATAAAAAAGAAAAGAGTGCGCAAATGAAGAATTACAGTAATTCCAACATATTTCTATAAAGAGAAGCGAGAATTGTCCAAGATGGCACAACGTATTGGGCTTTGGCAATAAAATTAGAGTTTTGGCCCATCAAGTGAGTCAAAACTTTGAAAATTTTAACACGCCACGAAAACCGGAGCCTTAATTTGTGAACCGCGACCGGTTTGTTGATTCACGGTCGGTCCGGAGGTCCACACCAGTTTTTCTGATTTCACCTTTTTAGGGTTGTTTTATCATAAACCGAACCATTAAAGGTACATGCTCTCCAGTTTACAAGTCAAACAGCTCAGTTCGGCCAGGTTTATAAAACTCTACAAGTTAAATAGCCTTCATTTAGGAAAAAGAGTATAACCAGGTGGTTATACGCTTGAAAAAGCGTATAATAGTGTGTTACGTAGACTGATTTGGGATAGTCTGGATGCAAAAGGGGTTCCTATGAAGTATACAACAACAACGCATATCCAGTATATCCCAACGACGGCAAAAGCTCTCGCTAGGGTCTGGCCCAATGAAGTATATAGACATAATGTTATACCCCGTGTCCATGGGGTACCAGGAGAAGATATAATAAATAATCCTAATTTACTGATCCTAATTAAAATAGGAAAAGAATAGAAAAGAATAAAGCCTACTTAATAGGAAGTACCCTAAGCAAACCTAGGAATATACATATTTATCTAATTAACCTAACCCCTATACACATAGATATATACAAAACTCACACTCTATTCCCCTCCCTTTTTCTCCTAATCGGCAGCCCCTCTCCATTACCATCAGAATTGCTGCCGCCAGCAACAAACAAAAACAAAAGCCTTGCTCTCACAGCCACCCTCCGCCAGCAACAAACAAAAACAAAAGCCTTGCTCTCACAGCCACCCTCCGCCAGCAACAAACAAAAACAAAAGCCTTGCTCTCACATCCACCCTTTGGCCGCCCCATCTAGGCCGCCCCATCTAGGAAGGAAGAAACACCAATTTTTGTCCGTCTTCATCTCCGTTCTTCGCGTAATATATATAATCAAGACACGAGTCAATTACCATTGCTATATTTGCTATGTTTTTACAAATCTTATGTCTTTATATTCGTATCAGAATCGGATCATGCATGATTTATTTGTGATTTGCATAGATTGTTGTTTATACGTATGTAATTGTTGTAAATATGTATTAGAAATATATATGTATATGCTTATGTGTGTGTACCGAATATATACACATGAGTTATATTTGTATTCTTTTTGTATGTTGTTGCTGTCGGATGAATGAGGGACACAAAAACTAAGGTATATACATATGTATAATATTGGGTACTCGAGACTTAATACATATGTATATTAAATGTACAAGCACAATTTCCGATTGCTTGCTGGGAAACTTAGATATTAAATTGAAAGGGGGGCAATTCTTGTCTGCACTCAGTATATATTTAAAGTGTAGAATATAGGGTAGCAACTAAGCGGTGGTTAATTGTATGCTTCGAAGAATTAAGAATCCGTTAGTATTAAAAAAAATGATCTGTTAACTAAATGTTTTGGGCATTTTTTAAAAGGCGTAAATAAAAGGTGTAATTTAAATAGGAAAAATCACCTTTTGCCCCCTGTGCTTTGGCTAATTTGATGTTTGCCCTCTTTATGTTTGAAATTACATACTTAATACCCTTGTGCTTTTGGACTGATGAGAAAATGACATTTTTATGGATTTTTGTCGCCGGACATGCTGTAAAGACAAAAATGCTCCTCTCAACAACGTCTCTGAAAAACGAGAGAAGATTACATTTGAGGTAAACAATCTTCACAAAACCCAACAAATATTAGCCAAACACTCATTCTGTTTGAAGCTACCTAACACGCATAAGGAGAAGGATAGTATAAGAAGAATTCAACTCAGTTGAAACTTGCGTTTTAGTTGTGTTTGTAAGCAAAGGAAGTTGTTGCTATAGTCATAGAAGGAACAGAGAAGCTATTGTTTCTTCTAGAAACAAAGAATATGCTGTTGATTTCTTGAAGAAACATTGTCTACCATTAACAGGTTAGTTAAAAACGTGAATCTGATGATGTTTTCTTCGTACATTGGCAATTTTTGGTTTGTCGATGGTAGCTCATTTGTGTGTTGATTCATGTCCTTGCATGAAAATTGCATGGATGTTGTTGTTGTGTATTCTGTTACAGCAGGAATACGTGTACATAAATGGATTTGCATGGATGTTGTTGTTGTGTACTTTGATTTGTTAGTCAATCTGTAGTGTAAATGAAATAACTTTAAGTTGATTTGATGGTAGAGTAATGTGTCGAATGGTTGTGTGTGTAGTAAGCATTAAGGACAGTAAAGAAATAGATATAAGGGAGGAATTAAGTCTCCGTGGGATGACTGGAGGTAATAAAAACAACAGGGTAATAGGGTCAGGGAGTAAAGATTTCTCCAAGGTCATGCAAGTATGTGGTAGAAAAATAACCCCCACGAGGAGGAAAAAAACCTTTTATGTAAGGAAAAGGGTCAATGTGCACCCAATTAGAATTGAACTATCACAAGACTCTACAAATATTGCAGCTACAGCCCCAAGGGAATCATCCGCACCATCCGAAGCATTGTTGGCTGTAGAACAAAGGGAACATATTCAATGCACAAGTGTTGAACCTGGTGTAAAATCTGAGAGAGTTATAGATGTGGGTGTGCATGATGAAAATGTGCAGGCAGTAGGTGGTGGTAGTGCTTCTGTAAACGTTCAACTTAATGCAGATCCAGTTGGTACCTTTGAGGGTCTAGATTACATTCGAGATGATGACATCTTTTGGGATTTTGCTTCTAGACAGATCCTAGAACCCACTCGTTCAGGTGAATCTGAAGCACAAAGAAATGATGTACCAGTTGAAGATCCATGTTAGGATCTTGTTAATTTAGTGATGTGATCCTAATTAGTTATTGCTTATTGTTTGGCATAAGTATGTGCATTGTACATGTAATTTATTGTTTTTCCATGAATTTGAAGTACAAAGCCATGAAGTTATACTACATAATGAAACTGGAGGCATAGAGGTTGGTGACTGGAATGAACAAGTAGAAGATGAACTGGTACTGTTGCATAGGATTGAAGAAGATAAGGTGAATGGATTCTGATTTTGAGTTTGAGGAAGAATTTAGTAATACAACGTTTGAATTGAGGGTTGGGCAGAAATTTGCATCTGCTAAGAAGTTTAGAGAGGCACTTATTAAGTGGAATATAAGGATTGGGTATGAAGTAAAGTATCAAAAAATGAAGGGACAAGGGTCACAACTTCATGTGCTAGGGGCTGTACATGGAGGATTCATGGTTATAAGATTGGGAATGAGTCAACCTTTATGATTAAGACATTGAAAGGTGAACATAGCTGTAGGCGGGACTACACCAACAGACACTGTATATCTAGGTGCTTATGCAAAAAATACAAGCAATACTTCATGGACAACCCTGATGCGCACAGTAAAACTCTTAAAACCAAGTGAGAAGAGAATTGATGGTTTATGTGAGCTGGGCACAGTTGCATAAGGAAAAATACAAGGCGAAGGAGGACATTGAAGGTGTGGAGATGGACCAGTTTGCACAATTATGGGACTACGCTGAGATGATTAGAAGGACTAATCCGTGCAGTGAAGTGATGATTAAAAACACTGTACTGGATGAGAGGTCACCTCCAAAGTTTGAGAGGTTATTTGTGTGTTTCAACGCTTGCAGGATAGGGTTTCTTAATGGTTGTAGACCAATATTTGGTCTTGATAGATGTTTCTTGAAAGGTAACTTAAAAGGTCAACTGCTTAGTGCTATTGGAAGAGATGGAAATGACAACATGTTCCCAATTGCCTTTTGTGTGTGTGAAGCAGAGAACTTTAGCAGTCGAAAATGGTTCTTGTAGCATCTGTCAGAGTGTATTGGTGAAAGGACAGACAGCCAACAATACACAATTATAAGTGATAGGCAAAAGGGATTAGTGCATGCTGTTAACACAGTTTTTCCATCATGTGAGCAAAGGTTCTGTGTTAGGAATATGTTCCAAAACTTTAAGCAAAGGTTCAGTGGTAAGGAAGTGGGTGATCTTCTATAGGCATGTGCTTGTCTCACATCGAGATGATTTCAACAGGCACATGGTAGCCCTAATAACTTTAAATGAGGATGCTGCAAAGTGGTTGCATAACATTCCATCCAATCTGTGATCAAAGGCTTTTTTCTCTTGCATAAGTAAATGTGATGTTCTTGTTAACAACTTATCCAAGTCATTTAATGCGAGCATTCTCGAAGCAAGAGAAATGCCAATTATACAGATGATGAAGTTCATTAGAAAGCATACAATGTCGGATGCTGTTGGGTGCAGCAATTGTCCCGTGACGCGTAGGCTGTGTGGGCCAAGTCACAGTCGAATGCCGTGGACGCTTGTGTGTCCTGAATGCTCTATAAGGCTAGGGTATGCACATCTCCTATCACCAATTGGTTTTGGAAGAGTTGGTAGCGCATAAGGTCCTACAAGTGGTATCGGATCCAAGGTCACGGGTTCGATTTCCAGCGGGAGCAATTGCTGAGGAGGAGATTGTTGGATGCAGCAATTGTCCCATGGCGCGTAGGCCATGTGGGCCAAGTCACAATCGAATGCCGTGGGCACTTATGTGTGCTGAATGCACTATAAGGCTAGGGTATGCGCATCTCCTATCACCAATTGGTTTTGGGAGAGTTGGTAGCGCCTGAGGTCCTACAATTAGATGTCGTGAATAATATGCATTAATGTATTGGCACTCTGAGCTCTATAAAAGTTATTTTTTTCTGATATTTCCTGTTTTGACTATGGTGTGCGCATAAGTGTGTCAGAATTATGTTGCAGGAATGAATGTTTATTAAAGTTGTATCTTACTCTTCATTAAAGGTTGTAGTAAGGACAAGTTATTGATGTAGTACATGGAAGGAAGTTTATCAAAATGGATAATTTACAACTGCCATGACTCACATTAGACTTTACTTACTCGCAATATTATAAGAGACCAATATTATGGTTAAATGATTTAATTATATGCTAAAGTGCATATAATTAAATTGTCCAAAAAAATATGCTAAAGTGCATATTATGGTTTTATAGATCATATAAGACGTCATAAGAAACAAGTGGGAGAATGTAAGGTTGTGTCCCTTGTGATATAATGGTTATATAGTTTATAATTAAATCCTAATTGGTCATTTGTGAAGAGTTATCTTGAAGGGTTATATCTTTTGAGTCTAAGAGACACAATTCTTCATTAGAGGAACATCAATTTATCAAAGGGCTACTATACCAAAGGTTATTATGGATGTACCTTTTGGTTGCCTATAAATATGGATGAAAGTCCTCTCTTCATCTTGCCATCAGTTTTACTTATCCATCAAAGTATACATTAAAGAAAGGGTTAGTGGAGAGAAACCTCAAGTTTGGGATTGTCTGCATCAAAGTTGAAGTTTCCGCTCATCAAAGACCTTTTGTGCATCGAACCATGGAGAAAGGTGTGCTTTCTTTAAACGTCATTTTTAGTTATTGTGAAATGATTGTGTATATGAAGACATAGATTTCTAGATCCTAAAGAAATTGCTTACACCGCCGCCCAGCCTCCACCCGCCATCCCTACCTTTTCAAGTTCTCACTCATCTGCCAAACCCATTAGTCCATCTCCTCTCTCACCGCCCTGTACGCTACCTCCCTCCTGTTAGGTTGTGCAGTCTGATATTATTTGATTATACTGTCAAATAAGATTACTCATGCAATTCAATCTCCATAGTGAGTTTGTCGGGTGGTGTGAAGGAGGGGGGTTAGGCCTCTTATCTTTTATGTGGGATGCGTCTTTATTATTTTCCGTATAATATTTTAGTGCATGTATTTTCTGTGATCGTAAATACTAGTCATTAATATAAATAGCCAAAATCGTCATAGAAGTTAACATTATGCGTTATTTTGTTCTCGTTGATTTTCATTTTGATGAATGAGTGTGTGGTCTTGATCCTATACACCTCCCCAAATTAGCAATCCCTCCAATGCTATCCTGCACCACTAACTTATATACAAATATGGAGAGAAAATCATATATCTTATCACAAGTGGTCACAAAATTCTACAAGCAATGGCAGTGGATCTCTTGAACGCGAAGCACGGTCCCCACATTTTAGATGCCGACTGTGGCATTTGGGGTTTGAAGAGGGCCAGAGCCGCCCACTTGTGTGACAATGTCATCAACATCACCATTAACAAGCGCCAGACAAACAAAGTTTGAGAACTCAACAAAAAACTAGGCTTGATTCTTAATGCCACATAGCGAGCGGTACTTTCTTTCACATGTCTTGACTCATGGGACTAAGACAAAAAAAGTGGGCTTTGAAGCAAAGAAAGAGAAGAATTTAACGAAGCTGTTCAAAGCCATATTGGGGAGGGGAGGAGAGAGGTGGTGGACATGATTTACATTACATGGTTGTTGCAGGGAATTGGTTGTGGGTGCTACGAAAGAGGAAGGTGGTGATGAGGGTTGGGGGAGAGGGGGATTTTGGAGATGAGTAAGATGGCGGAGAGGTGGGGATGATGGTTGGGAGTAAGTGGGAGATGGGCAGCGGGAGAGATGGCAAAGCGAAGGGTGGTGGTGGACTTAAGGAAGGAGAAATAAGGAGTTATTTCAGAGCGTCTGTTACACATAAGAAACTAAGATCGTTAATGCAATTCGTAAATATGTTTTCTCTTGTTTTTAGATATCACGCGGTTTTCTCTAACAACGAAATACGTTAAGGGAGTTTTTTTTATAATTAACTCGTTTATTTAATATAAATTCTACTTAAATTGAATTAGGCTAGTATGAATACACTAAAGCACACCAAAATTTTAAAGATTAAGATAAAAAGGAAAATCAGATCTTTTGTCGTAAACTACACTCAAAATTGTACGTAACGGATCCACCTTCTCCACCCATGCCGCTGCCTCCCATTATTCTTTCTTCCTTTCTCCTCCCCCCATCTTGTTTCTAAAGAATTCATCTCTCCAATGCTGATTTTGTCAAGTCAAAATGCATCAATGTTCCTCAACTGATCAAAATTAAAACTTCTTTATACAAGTCCTTATATTTTTCTTTATCTAGCTCAAGTTCAAGGGAATGTTGGATATTCAATCTTTTGTATAATTAAAACCATTATTTTTTGAAACTAACGGCGCCTGGAGGATAGATATAGTCGGATCCGTTGGTGCTTCATCCATCATAGATGTGGAATCTGACTTCATAATAGGCGATATTAAGGAAGATGATTGAACAAGAATTTATCCTTCCATGATTTCATCTTATCCTCCTCTAGATTGGCCATAATTGTTATGACCCGCATCTCCGGGTCGGTAGAAAAAGAAACAAAAAATAAAAAATAAAAAATAAAATGAAAGTGCGATATTGGTAAAATTTTGATAGAATTAAAATTTGAATCAGGGTCAATAGGACATAACTAGTATACATCGGGGATAGAGACGCTCGGAAAATATAACCAAATGATAAGGTAATGGACATAACAATAAACAACAAAATTCGATAACGTACGTTATGTACGACGAAATCTAAATAAATTTCATCGTAACAGCTTAAGTATTAGATTAAATTAAATCAAAGAAAAGACATGACAAAAATATTTTGTGCTCAGTTAATTAATTGGAAAATAAATTACACACTAGAAAATACTACCCTTTTTCTTACACATGAAATAAAAAAAATAAAGATGGAGCATGTGGACAACCAGCCAAGGGAAAGGAAAACAAAGAAAAGTGGGACAAATCATCTCAATCATGCATAATGGTTGTGCACGCTTTGGAATCTTTTTGTTAAAATAAATTATACTTCTTGTATTCTCTTCACATGTTGGCAGACCACTACCAAGAAAAAGAGAAGAAAAACAAGCATTTTCTTCCACCTTTACAACACTACCCAACCAGCCACCTTTAAATAAAATAGGAAGGAGATTCCTGTCATACCCCGTGTTTCCCTGAACCTAGTGCTAAATAATTTAAAGCGGATCAAAAAAATACCTTTGATACTTTTATAAGTTTATAAGGCTTAGTTAAATGTATTTTAGATGGAGAAATAATTAAAAGATAAAATTAAGAAAATTAGGCCCAAAATACCAAAATTGCCCTTCCTAATTAAATGTTGAGGGAGTTAAAGCGTCGGTTATAGAGCCAAAAGAGGGGGAGAAGTCGACTGAGAAGGAGAAAAGAAGGAAGGAAGGGAGAAAAGGAGAAAAGAAAAGAAAAGAAAAGAAGGAAGAAGAGATCGCTGTCGAATCTAGGTGCAATCCGTCCTAAAACTCAATACAATCACCGTAAGAACCTCTAAATTCAAAGGCAAGTAACTTTTCTATACGCTTTATGCAATTTTGATTCACAGACACTATTTTCCTAAAAAGAGAAAAGTTGATCACAGATTGGTAATTTTGTTTCATTTATGCTAATTGCTCTATTATGTGCTTCTATGCTTGTTGATTGATTAAAGTTGTAATCTTTTGGGCCAAATTCTAGAAATAATAGCAATTTATATGATTTTGATAAACATGCCCTAAAGTTATCGTTTTTTATGTGTATTATTCCTTGGTGAACATATATCATGCTTGTTGTTGATGTCGTAGATGGATTGAGTTGGTTTGGGAAAGGCTTGAAGAGAGTAATGGGGGGCGGTTGATGTAGGGTTAGGTTGGAAGGTGTTGCAGGCAAGTTCTAAGGTATGAATCATAGAAAGCCTAGGGTTTATGTCCATTGGTGTATTCAAGTTTCAAAAGAATGTCGTAAGTGCATATATAGGTTGAATTCACGTTTTAGGATTGAATTTAGGTGTTCCTTAGGGTTGGAATAGAGAAGGATGATGGTTGGGTCGAAATTGCAGCAAAAAAGGGAGAATAGTTGCAGAAACAGGGACTTGGATCGATCCTGGGGGGGACATCGATCGATCCAAGTGGCCATAGGAGAGTTTTCAAAGTTTCTGGAGGACATCAGTCGATCGACTAGGGGACATCGATCGATCGATGTCTAGGAAACTGAACATCGATCAGATGGACCACATCGATCGATCGAAGTCCTGAGGGTGCAGAATTGAAATTTTTTGGAGGACATTGATCGCTCAGGAATAGGGATATTGATCGATCGAAGTCCACGGGATGGACATCGATCGATCAGTGAGGGGCACATCGATCGACCGATGTGGCCAGTTTGTAGAATTTAAGCTGAATCTCTATGAAGATTAAGGAATGAACGACAACTAGTTTGAGGGATCTTTGTGTGACATTTGGGACTAGTATATGAATTCAAGAGGTGTTGTAGAAGTATGCTCGACGTACGATAAGATGTGTAACCTTAAGTGTAAAAGAGAGAAGGTTAAGTATGAACACAAGATGACTTTGTATTAAGAGAGGGTGTGAAAAGGGTACCAATGAGTTAAGCTTAGATACGTTTGAGGTTTGTGATCGGTAACCGATACGTAAAGTGTGAGTGAGTATGTTTAGGAGTTTGTTATGACGTGATATGAGTATTTGGCATCACGACATGAACATTTCGCATCTGTCATGGGTTTTGCTTTGCAAAAAGACATGTGTGATTAAAGAAAGACCAAAGTTTTAAACGATGCGTTTGGGCTGCTAATTGATGCAGGGTATAAAAGTCACGCCTGCAATGGCAAGGTATAAAAGCGTGACCTGTAATCAACAACAGGGTATAAAGTTCTGGTATGGGGCCGTGGACCTTTCAGCATGGGTATAAATTTCTGCTTTGCTGTGGATTGATCACCCATAGGGTATAAAGTTCTGCTACGTGGAGAATAAGATAAGAATAAGTATGAACAATTTGTGAAACGACACGCATGACATGATTGTAAAAGAATGCATACGCATGGGTCTTCGGTTAGTCTAGTATATGTTTTTGAAGGAATGCATGCATCATGAGTCACGAAGCATAAGTCTTGACATGAATAAAACGTTGTGTGCATATGACCTGTTTCGTAATATGTTTTCACGATGTATATTTGATCTCTATTTTTGTTAGTCTATGTGACCTATCCGTTTTGATGTTTACTTATGACCATGGTATTGCTAACCTGAGCACCTTATTTTGGGCATTGTTTTTATACATCGGTGACTTGTCGTGTGTGATTCCGTAAGGTGTATAGATGGGTTACTTGCTAGCGTAGTTTTCTCTAAGAATAGATACTTCATCTCTTTTTAGGTGAACCCGAGTATGAGATGATATTCGTAGAAGACGACGGCGAGTGGGCTCATTAGGATGATAGACATTGAGGAGAAAATGCCATGTTAATCCCTTAGTCAATAGATTTTCTGTTACGGTCGTTGTTGGAGGATATATCAGACATTTCCGAATACATTTCATTTCTGTTGAATTTCATTGGGTTACAATAGTTATCGAAGTTTTAAATTTTATGTCGTTTCTGCTGATTTATCTTGCGTCATAAATGACGTGTGCTAGATCTGCTTTGACGATTCATAGTTCTCATAGTAGACTACAGCGGGTGCACTGGTACTGATGTTGGTATCGGGCCGGGGCGCTACAGGTGGTATCAGAGCCCTAGGCTTCAGTTCTATCTCGGAAACTTAGGTTCATGATCTTTTAGCAATTTAAAGACAAGACTTTACCTTTAAGTTTGACCTTAGGTATAAGTATTAACTGTTTAGGATCTAAGTATGATCTGGGTTGAGAGTGTGTGAGCGCGTATAGCAAATAATTTTCGTACATTCTTTTAATTTCATACCCCACCCAGCTTTGTATGTTCGAGCTTTCAGTAATATTCTGTGTCTACTGATTGCTAATAAAAAACATTGACCTTTCAGAGAAAAAGCCTCCACGAAGGGATAATGCAGGAAACTCTGGCAATGGACAGTGGAATCAGCCACCTCAAGGGGTACTACCCCAGGTTCTCACTGATGCACTAACAGTGATTGCCCAGGGTCACGCTCAACAGCAGCAACCTCCGTCTCCTCTGCCACCACAGCATAATATTCATTTTTTTTACGAAGAGATGAGAAAGATCGGTGTTTCCGAGTTTGTGGGATGCACTGATCCTGAAGAGGCTCAGCACTGGCTAGCTGAGGTGGAGAAGTGTTTCCGGCTGGTGCAAGTGTCGGAAGAGATCAAAGTTGATGTGGCCACACCTCTTCTGAGTGGCAAGGCATGTGAATGGTGGGCCAGTATGATATTAAAGATGACCCCACCAATCTCTTAGGTGCATTTCTATGACGCCTTCTTAAAGTACTATGTGCCAGAGACAGCGATATTGGGCAAGATCAGGGCATTCGACCGACTTGAACAGGGTCGGATGACAATCTCAGAATACGCAGACTGTTTCCATGCCTTGGGAAAGTTTATTTCGGCGATTATGTCTGATAATCGCCTTAAGATGACGAAGTTCGAAAGGGGCTTGGACTCAAGAATACAGTCGACAATAGTGAACGCAGGGATGAAAACCTACGAGGATATGTTAGACGCGTGCTTCCGTGTGAAGAGTGACTTCCACAGAGTAGCGGCAGGGGAGACTGGAGCAGGATCCTCCGACAGAGGAAAGAGGCCGAGAGAGGAAGTGAGAGTGGACGGTAGACCCGGGTTGGGTTAAGATCCCAAAGAGAGGCCCAGTGGGAAATTTTCAGAGACTCCCACTGCATAACCCAGTAGCTCAGCAGGCTGTGGGAGTTTACCCACACTACAACAAAAGCCATGTTGGGGAATGCAGAAAGTTGGCCGGAGCATGTTATCATTGTGGCCACGTGGGCCATCTGATTAGAGACTGTCCTGTGATGAAAAAGAATGCTCCAGGAGAAACGGCACCACTACAGAGGGGCTAATCCGAAAGCGAATACCCGAGTACATCTCATGATGAACACGGACATTCAGGAAGCCACTAATGTGGTGACAGGAGCAATTTTAGTAAATAAGATACCTGCCAACGTACTTTTTGATAGCGGCGCGAGCCACTCCTTCGTGGCAAAGAAATTCACCAAACACCTTGGCGAAGTACATGAGTGGTTAGGGACTCCGTATCGTGTTCAATCGCCAAAGATCAAATTTTGATTTCGCACCAACAGTACCGAAATTGTGAGTTAGAGTTTGGGGAACAAACATTTCTCACCACACTAATTCCCATTCAGATGTATGACTTTGACATCATATTGGGAGTGGATTGGTTGGCCAAGTATCACGCCAACATTGATTGTCGATTGAAGCAAGTGACAGTCAAGAATTCCGAGATGGATGACATAACCTTCCAGGGTGAGGCGCAGAGGAAGCAAATTTCTAAGAAGGTGTATATGACAGCTACGCGAGCCTGTAGAGCCTTAAAGAAAGGCGCCGGGGGTTCTTGGTATATGCATTGAATGCAGCCCAAGAGATACCATCTATTGAACAGATTCTGGTAGTCAACGAATTTTTGGATGTATTCCCAGAAGAACTGTCGGGAGTACCACCTCTGAGGAAAGTTGAGTTTGAGATAAACCTGATCCCAGGAGTCGAACATATTTCTAAAGCCCCTTACAGAATGGCTCCGGAAGAATTGAGAGAATTAAAAGAACAGCTTCAAGAGCTGTTAGACAAGAAATTTATTCGCCCCAGTGTATCACCTTGGGGAGCCCCTGTTTTGTTCGTTAAGAAGAAGGATGGTAGCATGAGGCTCTGTATTGACTACCGAGAGTTGAATAAAATTACCATCAAGGATAAGTACCCACTACCACGAATTGAGGATCTGTTTGACCAACTAAAGGGTGCTAGAATTTTCTCTAAGATTGACCTCCGATCAGGGTACCACCAACTGCGGGTGAAGGCTGAAGACATCACGAAGACAGCCTTTCGTACAAGATATGACCATTATGAATTCCTAGTGATGTCCTTTTGATTAACAAATGCCCCTGCTGCCTTTATGGATCTTATGAATACTGTATTTAGGGAACAGTTGGATAAGTTCGTGGTGGTATTCATAGATGATATTCTTGTGTATTTTCCTGACGAACAAACCCACGCTGAGCATCTGAGAGTCATCTTGGGCATACTGAGGCATAAACAACTGTACGCCAAATTCAGCAAATGCGAGTTCTGGATGAAGAGTGTGGCCTTCCTTGGTCACGTGATATCAGAAGAGAGGATTGCTGTAGATCCTAAGAAGGTGGAAGCTATTACTGAATGGCCTAGGCCCACGAATGTCACTGAAGTGCGGAGATTCTTGGGTTTAGCTGGCTATTACAAGAAGTTTGTCGAGGGATTCTCAACGATTGCAGTACCCTCAGTCGTCTTACCCAGAAGAAGTCTAAGTTTGAATGGACAGCTGAATGTGAAAGGAGCTTCTCAGAATTCAAGGAGAAGTTAACCACAGTCTCAGTATTGGCTCAACCCTCCGGTACTGATGGGTTTGTGATCTATAGTGATGCGTCAAGAAATGGTCTAGGTACGCTGTAGCATAAGTTATGATTATGCATCCAAACCGAGTTTGGTCTAATACTTCCCTTGTAGGGTGTATTTTGATGCAACATGAACGAGTCATCGCATATGCCTCGAGGTAGCTAAAGCCTTATGAATAAAACTATCCAACGCACGACCTTGAACTAGCTGCGGTTGTGTTCTCTCTAAAGATTTGGCAGCACTACTTATATGGGGAGAAGTGCGCTGTGTTCACGGATCACAAGAGCCTAAAGTACTTATTCTCCCAGAAGGAGTTGAACATAAGGCAAGAGAGATGGTTAGAACTGTTGAAAGATTATGACTTGACTATTCACTATCACCAGGGTAAAGCTAATAAGGTGGCGGATGCATTAAGCAGAAAAACTAACAATGCACGACAATCACCACTGGAAAGTGATGAGCCCCAACCAAGCCAAGAAGAACCAACCGCCGCGGGAGGTACGCCAATGCAAGACAAAGGCCCTATAACAAGAAGCATGGCCAATAAATTGATGCATGAAGTTGGAACCTTCCTTTACAAGCATGTTGAGGATGAACCAAGTCAAGATAGCCTACATTGGATCCATTTGCTACAAGCTTTAACTTAGTTTTTGAATCATGTTGTAATATGTTAGTTAGTCTTGTGTGTATTGTTCATATTGTTGAGTGCTTAGCTTCCTTTCCTTTATAAATTGTTGTAAACTAACCAAGACATGTCCTAGTATGTTGCATATTTTGTTTGGTGTGTGTTTGAGTTGTTTTTAGGTCAAGGAAGAATGATTGAACAAAGGCCAAACGTTCAAACACCAAGTTGAGTTGAAAGGGCAAGCTGGCAGGATGATACCTTCTTAGTATTTCAGCCATAACTCATCAACCACAACTTCAATTGACATGATTCTAGTTGGAGGTGAAAGCTAACAGGATAATCTACAATTTTGATGTTCATCACTTTCCCAAAAAAGGTCTGCATCAAGCTACACAATCGTTGCAACAAGCTGGCTGCTTAGTCACTGCTTCCAAAGGTCCACATCTGCAAGCAGGTCAACTTCAAACGGGCATAACTCACTCATCCCAGCTCCAAACGACGTCAGTATGGTGTCTAAACACATCTACAGAGAAGGATATACAATTCTTATTTGAAGTAGAAGAGCTAAATCGGTCTGGAAGGTTATGTTATAATTCAAAACAGAAAACTGCTCAAAAACTAGACATGTTTTAGTTTCTTGACTTTTTAAGAATCCTTTTCAACTAATCAGCTACAAGGGCCCACTCCAACTCATCAAGGACATCCTATATAATATTCCAAAGCAAGGAGAAGCTGGTCCAATCAAAATTCAAAGGCAAAATCAACTTGCAACCAAAAGGGAGTTTCAGCCGAAAGACAATTGCTGAAGTCATCAAAAGTTTTCCAAGTTGCACTTTGTTTAACTTTCTTTATTTGCTCCTATTGGACCCCTAACTTTTTGTGTCTTTCTTAGAAGTCTTGTTTAGCTTATTTAAAGTAGCTAAAAACGTTTGTAAATGGCAGAATTCCAATATACAACAAACAGCAACTTTGCACCAAAAGCTGTTTTCAGTTTTTCCATTTGAATCATTTGATTCCCTTCAAGTTTTTGAATCATAACTTGATTGTATTTCTTCTATAGCTTGGTATGGATATTGTTTGGAAGGGTTTAGGCTTGTCCAAATAAGTTGAGATCATTTGCTGAAGCTGATTCATCTTCTCGGCTGAATTCTGGATGATTGAGTTGCTTGGTGTTCTTGGAATATTCTGCATCTTCTTCCATGGTTCCAGCTGAGTTTATTGAGTTGAAGAAAGGTCCTAAATAGCTGATTGATTGTGCATCAAGTGGTATCAGAGCTATAAGGTGTTCCTCAACTCAAATATCGTGTGTTTCTATTTACTGTTTTTGGTTTTAGTTGTCCATTTGCAATCTGCTTGTGTTGTGTTGTTGCTGCACGTTTGTTTTGATATTCCAGCACCTAAATATGGTTCAAACATACCTTTAAGGTGTTAGAAATGTTGTGTTAATGTTAGTTTGAACATTTGTTAATTGCATACAAATCAGAAAACAAAAACAGTAGCTAGTTCAAGTGTCATATTTCAGTTTTCAATTCTGTTTGTGTTTGTATGTTTCATGTTTTTCCTTGTACTTCCAGCACCTAAATTTCGTCCAAAACAGTAGTTTAAGATGTTAGATTAAGATGTGTAACACTTGTTTAGATGTTTGTTAAGTCATTAAATCCAGAAAACCCAAAAACACCTAGTTTTCCATCCATTCTGTTTTCCAGCTTTTGTGTAGTAGTTTGAGTCTTGTTCTCTTGCGATTTTCTCCTAACAACCTGGGCATGAAACTTGATAAATCACCTACTAAACCTTTGATCATGATGTGCTAAAGTTGGTTTGGTGATTTGGTATTGTTTGGTCTAAGAAAAAGCAAGAAATCTGCCCAAGTGTCCTGTTTGGCCCGCCAGCGAGCAATCTGAATTAGGAGCTGTTTTCATTGAGTTTTTCTTATCAAACTTTGCATGAACATCCATAACATACTAAAACATAATGTGTTAGAGTTTGTTTGATGTTAGATGTGGTTTGGCATAAGAAACAAGCAAGTGAAAAACAACCGGGTAGAACCTGTTTTCAACCGTGTGCTATTAAGACTTGTAATTGTTTAAAAACTTGTTTTAGTTAATGTTTTGCTTGAGGTTTCAGGTCATAAACGTGTTTAGGCAAGTGTTTAAATATATTATGTTGTAGTTTGTTTAGTTTTGTTAGTTAATTAAAACTAGAAAATCGAAGAAGTGTATGCGTGTATTTTTGTTGCAAGCCGTGTCCTTGTTAACTTAGTTCTTTTTTTTTCCTTGACTGAAATCATCACCCATTAGTCTAAGATATGTTTGTATGTCTTGCATTCATGTTGTTTTAAAGTGGTAAAACCGAAAATCACAAAGGAACTTAACGTTAGTAGGCTGTTTAATTAAAGCATAGGACTAGCTAGTTACACAAATAGTTGTTGCTTATCCTTTGTTTAAGACATATCAAACTAGTGTAGTACCTTTTGTATGATACATATTACATTATTTTTAGGCATATGAACTGAAAAAAAAAGACTTGCATGCGAACCATGGCTTAGGAGTATACATTGATTGATTACAAGCATATTGGTTCATACTTAAACATTGGCTGAATATTCACCTTTACTTTGTGTTGGTTTAAATTGATTAAAGACTTTGTTGGACTTAGGTTCTCATTTAAAATCAGTCTTTCCATATTTTAGCCCACATTGTTATATTGCCAACCCAAACGAATCATCTTGTTGTCATTACACTTTCTGAACTTGCATTGAACTTTATACATTCTTGGTTGTTATATTTGTGAAATACTTGTCACTTCATTAGCGTTCAGTCGTGTTGTAAAGGGAACTTTTTCACAAAAGAACAACCAAAACTTGTGCAAGAAACCCAAAGCCGTGAGCAATGTCTCATAAAGGCTGTGAGCAGTAGTCTCACCAAACAAGCCAAAAAGCACAAAGAAAGAAAATAGAGCTTGTTTGAGAAAGAAACTGAGAGAAAAGCCAACCTACGTCACAAAAGTAAGAGGCAAGACGCATGAGAGATTGCACAAGAGGAGAGGAATAGCCTTACATTAGAAAAGTTCCAAATTCACAAAAAGAGGAACTTAGAAACGAAATTTGTGCAAAAGTACCATCACCCAAAGTGTTGATCTTTGTTGAAAAAGTTTCAAGAACAAACCCTTACTGAGCACTTGTGTATGTGTACTTGGCTTTCGCTTTATTACCATTGAGATTGCATAAAGATTGAAGTAAGTTAAGGGACTGTTTTGTACAAACCCTTAGTTTTCTTGATCTGGCCTAAACATCACTTGACTTCTATGCTTCTTTGATTCTTAGATAGTCCAAGATTGTTGTTTAATCAATTGTCAACTTAAAGTAGAAGTAAATATCTTGTCAACTTTTTTTGGTTGGACTTCTTTACTTGCTTTCAATCATGGTTACTTCACAAGAAAGAGAAAATTCACCCCCTTCTACCCCCAGCATACCCCAAGGTCCTGTCACACTTGAAACATTGCAACAAACTATTGCTAGCATGATTCACGCTTTTGGCCACATGAAAAGTGGAATTGAAGATCTTAAAAATAATTCTCGAGCTCCCAAGGGAGAAAGTGCTAGTCAAGGTCGAAGAGAACCTCCAAGTGTACCTTTTAACGAAGGAACATCTTTTGGTGGTGAATCTTGGACTGAAAAACGTGGAAACATGTCTCACAGAGGACGTGGTAGGAGTCGTGGTCTAAATGGTGGTCATAGGAACATTTCATTTGAGGATAGATTTGATGACCCCCCTGATTATAATGACTGTTATCAGGAAGAGAGGTATTATAACAACGGGTTTAAAAGAAATGAACCCCATGAAGAGGAGTTTATTACAACTAAATTGAATATACCTCCCTTCCAAGGGAAAAGTGACGCTGAAGCATACTTGCAATGGGAACTTAAGGTAGATCATATGTATTCTTGTACTAATTATTCTGAGTTGGCCAAAGTTCGGTATGCTACTTTTGAGTTTGTAGATTATGCTTTACTTTGGTGGGAACATCTACAAAATGTAAGAAGACACGCTAGGCAACCTCCTATTGTCACATGGGCAGAACTCAAGCAAGAAATGAGGAAGAGGTTCATATCACAGTCCTATGAAAGAAGTGTCTACCAAAAGCTGCAACAACTCTCTCAAGGTAACAAAACTGTTGATAAATATTATAAAGAGTTAGAACATTTGCTTACAAGGACAAACATAGAAGAAGCTGAGTAGGCCACGATGGCAAGGTTCTTAGCTGGCCTTAACAAAGAAATTGCATTCAAAGTGGAACTCACACCCTACTCAGATTTGGCTTCTATGGTTCACACTGCTGAGAAAGTGGAAAGGCAACTTAAGGTGCGCACCTCTATCCCTTCTTTTCGGCCTAATCCTTCAAACTTTTCCAAGGTACAGCCTAGGTCAAGTTTCAGATCTCCACAGAGTCAAGGCCGTGGATTTCAAGGGAAGGCTCCACAAAGCTTTCCAAAACGTCCCACAACAAGCAACTCTCCAATCGTGGACAAAGGCAAAGCAAAGGTGGAAGGTACTACTTCTAACACTAGATTCCGTGATATTCAATGTTTTAAATGCTTACGTAAAGGACATTTTGCAAATCAATGCCCTAACCCTAAACGCATCATGTTCATTGAAGAGTCTAATGAGTACTATTCTGAGGACGAATTGGAGGAGAATGAAGAAGTTGAGAAAACGTGTGAGGAAGAGGAAGAAACAGTTGATGAGAGTAATGAATGTGAAAATAAAGAGTTCTTAGTTGTAAGACGTGCTTTAAATGTTCAAGTCAAAATGGAAGAACAAGATTTGCAAAGAGAAAACATTTTTCACATTCATTGCATGGTTAGAGGCAAAGTGCGTACACTCATCATTGACTCTGGTTTATGTACAAACGTTGCAAGCATTGAAATTGTTAGGAAACTTGATTTACCCTTAATCAATCACCCACATCCTTATAGACTCACTTGGCTTAATGATTGTGGCAAAGTTAAGGTTAATAAACAAGTCTTGATTCCTTTATCAATTGGTGGGTATTCTGATGAGGTCTTATGTGATGTAGCACCTAGGCATTCAAGTCATATCTTGTTAGGTAGGCCATGGCAATATGATAACAAAGTAACATATGATGGCTACTTAAATAGGTATTCCTTTAGGCACCAAAACAAACTGTTTAAGCTGCACGCACTACCCCCACAGAAGGTGTTTGAGGATCAAAAGAGAATGACCAAAAGTCGGAATGATCCAAAGGAAAAAGAATTGGAAAGAGTCTTCCTTAAAAACATTCGTTCTGACAAAGCTGAATCAAAGGGGAAAGAACTTGTCATTTCTGAGGAAAAGGATAAGAAGAAGAGTGCTTTCTTTGCATCACAAAGTGAGGTGTTCCACTCAATCAATTCCAATAAAACCGTGTACATCTTACTTTACAAAGAAACCTTAATTTCTTCATCCGATTTACCCTCTACTTTGCCCAGTGAAGTCACCTCCCTACTGCAAGAGTTTTCAAATTTGTTCCCTGAAGGAGATCCCAAAGGTTTACCACCTCTAAGAGGAATTGAGCATCAAATGGATTTCATTCCAGGAGCTGTCCTACCCAATAGGCCTGCTTATAGAGCCAATCCAGAAGAAACTAAGGAGATCCAAAGACAAGTTGAGGAACTCTTAGACCAAGGTAAGGTGAGAGAGAGTATGAGCCCTTGTGCCGTACCTGTGATAGTTGTCCCTAAGAAAGATGGAACTTGGAGGATGTGCACCGATTGTAGAGCAATCAATAAGATTACTGTGAAGTATAGATACCCTATTCCTAGGTTGGATGATATATTGGACATGTTACATGGGTCTAGATACTTTACCAAAGTAGATCTTAAGCAAGGATACTTCCAAGTAAGAATTAAGGAAGGAGATGAATGGAAAACAGCCTTCAAGACTAAGTTTGGATTATACGAGTGGTTAGTCATGCCCTTTGGCCTAACTAACGCCCCTAGCACCTTTATGAGGTTGATGAATGAGGTCTTGAGGAAATTCATTGGGAAATTTGTGGTAGTATACTTTGATGACATCCTTATCTACTCCAAATCCATTAGTGAACACCTTATCCATTTGAGAACTGTGTTTGAAACGTTGCAAAGGAACAACTATATGCCAACCTTAAGAAGTGTTCATTCTGTTTAGAGAAAGTAGTGTTCCTAGGTTTTGTGATCAGTGCTGAAGGGATTGAGATGGACCAAGAGAAGGTCAAGTCCATCACTGAATGGCCAACACCTAAATCTGCAGGAGACATTAGGAGTTTTCATGGACTAGCCAGCTTTTATAGGCGTTTTTTCAAGGATTTCTCTACCATTGCTGCACCCCTTAACGAATTGGTTAAGAAAGATGTAAGTTTTAAATGGGGAACCTCACAACAACAAGCCTTTGATGAACTTAAGAAACGCCTAACCTCAGCACCCATCCTAAGATTGCCAAACTTTGAAGAGACGTTTGAAGTTGAGTGTGATGCCAGCGGGGTTGGCATTGGAGCTGTACTGAATCAAGCTAAGAAACCCATAGCTTATTTCAGTGAGAAGTTAAGAGGAGCAGCCTTGAACTATTCAACCTATGACAAAGAACTTTTTGCCTTAGTTAGATCTTTACAAACTTGGCAACATTATTTGCAACCTAAGGAATTTGTGATCCACACTGATCATGAAAGTCTTAAGTACCTTAAGGGCCAAGGTAAACTAAACAAAAGGCATGCAAAATGGGTTGAATACATTGAACAATTCCCATATGTAATCAAGTATAAGCAAGGAAAAGACAATATTGTTGCTGATGCTCTATCTCGTCGATATACTTTGAATACTACACTGACTTGTAACATGTTTGGTTTTGAAACTATCAAAGATTTGTATGTCTCTGACCATGACTTTAGTTCCATTTACAAAGCATGTCTTGAATCCCCTTTTGGTAAGTTCTATCTGCATGAATGATTCTTGTTTAAGGAACAAAAGTTGTGTATACCAATGTGTTCAATAAGGGGACTTCTGATAGAGGAAGCTTATGGAGGAGGCTTGATGGGTCATTTTGGCTCGTTCAAGACATTAGAGATGCTTAAGGAGCATTTCTTCTGGCCACACATGCGCGTGAATGTTGAAAAGGTATGTGCTAGTTGTATTACTTGCAAGCAAGCTAAGTCTAGAACACAACTTCATGGATTTTACACTCCTTTACCTGTCCCAAATTCACCTTGGACTGATCTTTCAATGGACTTTGTGTTAGGATTGCCTAGGTCCAAGACTGGTAAGGATAGCATTTTTGTCGTTGTCGATAGATTTTCTAAGATGGCACATTTTATTGCGTGCAAGAAGGTGGATGATGCCACACATGTTTCTGACGTATTCTTTAAGGAAATTGTAAGATTGCATGGCATGCCCCGTACCATTGTAAGCGATAGAGACACAAAGTTTTTAAGCCACTTCTGGCGTGTTCTGTGGAGTAGACTTGGTACTAAACTTCTTTTCTCGACAACTGCTCACCCACAAACTGATGGACAAACGGAAGTAGTCAATAAAACTTTGTCACAATTGTTGCGTGTCATAATTCAAAAGAACTTAAAGAATTGGGAAGATTGTTTAGCTTTCATTGAGTTTGCATACAATAGGAATGTTCATAGTTGTACTTTGCATTCTCCTTTTGAAGTTGTTTATGGCTTTAACCCTTTATCCCCACTTGACTTAGTACTCATTCCCATTCATGAACGTGTTAGTCTTGATGGAGAACGTAAGGCTAAACTTGTCAAAGATTTGCATGAAAAGGTTAAGTCACAACTTGAAGCTAAAAACAAAGTGTATGCCAAAAGAGCTAACAAGAACCGTAAGGCTGTTATATTTGAACCTGGAGATCTCGTTTGGTTACACTTAAGGAAGGAAAGGTTTCCTAAGGAAAGGAAATCAAAGTTGATGCCAAGAGGCGATGGACCATTCAAAGTTGTCCAAAGACTTGGAGATAACGCATACGTCCTTGACATTCCTGAAGAAAAGTATGGTTCTGTCTCTAAAACTTTTAATGTTGCTGACCTTACTCCATTTAGTGTTGATCTAGATTCGAGGTCGAATCTTTTTCAAGAGGGGGGGAATGATGAGCCCCAGCCAAGCCAAGAAGAACCAACCGCCGCGGGAGGTACGCCAATGCAAGACAAAGGCCCTATAACAAGAAGCATGGCCAATAAATTGATGCATGAAGTTGGAACCTTCTTTTACAAGCATGTTGAGGATGAACCAAGTCAAGATAGCCTACATTGGATCCATTTGCTACAAGCTTTAACTTAGTTTTTGAATCATGTTGTAATATGTTAGTTAGTCTTGTGTGTATTGTTCATATTGTTGAGTGCTTAGCTTCCTTTCCTTTATAAATTGTTGTAAACTAACCAAGATATGTCTTAGTATGTTGCATATGTTGTTTGGTGTGTGTTTGAGTTGTTTTTAGGTCAAGCAAGAATGATTGAACAAAGGCCAAACGTTCAAACACCAAGTTGAGTTGAAAGGGCAAGCTGACAGGATGATACCTTCTTAGTATTTCAGCCATAACTCATCAACCACAACTTCAATTGACGTGATTTCAGTTGGAGGTGAAAGCTAACAGGATAAGCTACAATTTTTATGTTCATCACTTTCCAAAAAAAGGTCTGCATCAAGCTACACAATCGTTGCAACAAGCTGGCTGCTTAGTCACTGCTTCCAAAGGTCCACATCTGCAAGCAGGTCAATTTCAAACGGGCATAACTCACTCATCCCAGATCCAAACGACGTTATTCTGGTGTCTAAACACATCTACAGAGAAGGATCTACAATTCTTATTTGAAGTAGAAGAGCTAAATCGGTCTGGAAGATTATGTTATAATTCAAAACAGAAAACTGCTCAAAAACTGGACAGATTTCAGTTTCTTGACTTTTTAAGAAGCCTTTTCAACCAATCAGCTGCAAGGGCGTACTCCAACTCATCAAGGACATCCTATATAATATTCCAAAGCAAGGAGAAGCTGGTCCAATCAAAATTCAAAGGCAAAATCAACTTGCAACCAAAAGGGAGTTTCAGCCGAAAGACAATTGCTGAAGTCATCAAAAGTTTTCCAAGTTGCACTTTGTTTAACTTTCTTTCTTTGCTCCTATTGGACCCCTAACGTTTTGTGTCTTTCTTAGAAGTCTTGTTTAGCTTATTTAAAGTAGCTAAAAACGTTTGTAAATGGCAGAATTCCAATATACAACAAAACAGCAACTTTGCACCAAAAACTGTTTTCAGTTTTTCCATTTGAATCATTTGATTCCCTTCAAGTTTTTGAATCATAACTTGATTGTATTGCTTCTATAGCTTGGTATGGATATTGTTTGGAAGGGTTTAGGCTTGTCCAAATAAGTTGAGATCATTTGCTAAAGCTGATTCATCTTCTCGGCTGAATTCTGGATGATTGAGTTGCTTGGTGTTCTTGGAATATTCTGCATCTTCTTCCATGGTTCCAGCTGAGTTTATTGAGTTGAAGAAAGGTCCTAAATAGCTGAGTGATTGTGCATCAGAAAGATAAATAGAAGAATTTGGTTTGGACTTGGTGGAGTCTCTAGTGAATGTTTTGGCGGCTTTAACTATAACACCAAGTCTAGTTGATCGAGTGAAAGAGGCTCAGAAGAATGATAAAACTATGGGTGAAGTTGCGGAGAAACTGAAGCACAGTCATGTTGAAGGATTTCAAACCAGAGAAGACGGGAGCCTATGGTTCAAAGGGAGACAATGTGTTCCAGACGTGGATGAGCTTAGAAAAGAGATTTTGTATGAGGCTCACAACTCAAAGTTATCAATACACCCCGGTAGCATCAAGATGTACAGAGATCTCAAACAATACTATTGATGGTCTGGAATGAAAAGGCATATTACGGAGTTCATTAAAAGATGTCTAGTTTGCCAGCAAGTCAAAGTCAAACACCAACAGCCTGGTGGATTATTGATGACGTTGGAGATCCCAGAGTGGAAATGAGAACACATCACGATGGATTTCATAGCCGATTTACCAAAGACGAGGAGTGGACACGATATGATTTGGGTTGTTGTGGACGGTTAACTAAGTCGGCACACTTCATGCCTGTCTCGAGCGAAACATCCTTGGATAAAATGGTGAATCTGTATATGGACAACATTTTCAGCTTACACGGCGTTCCAGTGAGCATATTGTTGGACCGAGACCCGTGGTTTACCTCCAAATTCTGGGCAGCATTTCAGAGAGCCATTGCACAGAGTTGAGGATGAGTACAGCTTATCATCCTCAAACCCATTGACAGTCTGAGCGGACTACTCAGACCCTTGAAGACATGTTAAGGGCTTGTGTCCTAGACTTCAAAGGAGGCTGGGATGGAATGATGGAGTTCTCTTACAATAACAGTCATCACAGTGCAATCAACTTGGTTCCCTTTGAAGCGTTGTATGGACGGAAGTGTAGGTCTCCGGTATATTGGGACGAAGTTGGTGTGAGGACCATCACAGAACCTGAACTACTTGAGAAGACGTTGGAGAAGGTGAAGATTATCTGGGACAAACTCAAGACGGCCCAGGATCGTAATAAGAGCTGGGCTGACTCCAAACGACGACCTTTGGAATTTGAGGTAGGTGAAAAGGTATATCTAAGAGTGTCACCTACAAAGGGTATTATGAGGTTTGGGGTGAAAGGCAAGTTAAGTCCACGATTTATTGGCCCTTATGAGATATTGGAGAAGGTGGGAAACTTGGCATATCGATTGGCATTACCCCAGTGTTGACGCAGGTCCATAATGTTTTCCACGACTCCCAATTAAGAAATATGTGACGTACCCGAGTCACGTACTGGAAGCACAACCGTCGGAACTGAACGGTGATGTCACCTATGAGGAAGTGCCGGTGAGAATCGTAGACCGTAAGTGATTCCTTATGTAAAGGTCCAATGGAGTAATCACTCTGAGTGAGCAGCCACGTGGCAACTCGAGGAGCAGATGCAGGAGAAGTATCATTGGCTCTTCACTTAAGGTACGTAAGTTTTGAGGACGAAACTTTTTGTAAGGGGGTGGAATGTCGTACCCCGTGTTTCTTCGAACTTAGTGCTAAATAATTTAAAGCGGATCAAAAATATACCTTTGATAATTTTGTAAGTTTATAAGGCTTAGTTAAATGTATTTTAGGTGGAGAAATAATTAAAAGATGAAATTAAGAAAATTAGACCCAAAATACAAAAATTGCCCTTTCTAATTAAATGTTGAGGGAGTTACGCCAATTAGCATAACTTCCCATCAAGCGTCGGTTATGAAGCCAAAAGAGGGGGAGAATGTTAGGAAATCCGACAAGATCACTGCAAAAACGTGCAGCGGAAAACAAAAACTTGATCTCCGATTTCCTACTAAGGATCCATGTTGTTCATTTAATTCGATGAAAGAAACCAAAAACCATACCTCTGTAGATTCGAAATCTGCAGACATAGAAGGTGCGAATGTAGGAGGTGTGATGACACAAACACCCTCTGCCGGTATCCACACGAATGCTTCCGTCCGGAGTGCTAGCTCTTGAACGGCGCAGCTGAGAACTCTGGTTTTCTCTAAAACCGAAATCTGTATTTTTTTCGTGTGTACTCTCTCTATAAGAGATGCACAATATATATACACATATATAGACATCAAAATCCAGGTCCTAATCGGATTAGTTAATGTCAATCAAAATCCATATCAGATATGGATTCTATCAGGATATTCAAAATCCATATCAGATATGGATTCTTTCGTTATTATCCGATAATATATATATAACCATAAAAAACGAAATTAATAATATGAATAATAATTAATATCTAATATTAATATTATTAATATTATTAATATCAGCCCATACACATTCTTGTGTGTGACTCGATAGGCTCATATTAATTGGCGGTCGGTTAAATCTCTATTAAACCAACAAGTCGTAATTGGCCTCTAGCAAGGCATTACGACTACCCAATTAATATGAGTACAGTCCAACTAGCCTAATAATAGTACATGTATTAATCCCTTTGTCACACGATATCTAGTTTGAACATAAGTCATGGTCAGCGTCATACTTATATTGTTCAAACATATGATTACTCGATCTATAAGTAGGCTGATAAAACAAATGATATTGATCACACTATCAATTCATTTGAGCACGTTCATGCATTTCACAGTCTCACTAATTGAGGGGCCCAAAGATATCTCTCTCAAAAGAGAGGGACAAATTCTATCTTGATTGTTCAATATCCTCTATATAATTTCTATCATACGCAATCATGACCTTTATTATTATCCAGTTACGGATAATGTTAGATCATGTCAAAATATAATAGTCCTTATGTTGGAAACTATGACAATCTCAAGTCTAAATATTAAAAACATGACTATCATGAGATTTACTTACGACGCTAATCCATGTAGTAGTCTCATGATGGGTCTATCCAATACACTGTTCTCTAACAAGTATCTATGAGATTGATTTGTATCACCATACACACAATCATCTCATGATTATCAAATCAATACTCATACTGATTATAAATTATTTTATCTCTATAACAATAATGAACCAGGGACATATGTCATAATTGTGTAACATACTAACCAACAATAATGATAATAAAACCTCTTTATTAATAATAAATGTATAACATAAAACATCCAAATCATGGCCTATGACACATACACTAACAATCTCCCACTCGCACTAGGCCTACAAATATCTTAGACCCATAGATCTAGTGTGTTGATCATGCTTGACCCGTGAGAGAGGCTTACTCAATGGATCTGCTATGATATCGTTTGCGTCAATTTTGCATATCTTGACATCTCCTCTATCGATGATGTCTCGAATGAGATGGTAGCGCCTGAGTATATGTTTAGATCTCTGATGAGACCTAGGCTCTTTTGCTTGTGCTATGCCACCATTGTTGTCACACTAAATGTCCACAGGATTTGCAATGCTAGGTACCACTCCTAGCTCAGTGATGAACTTCTTTAACCAAATTGCTTCTTTAGCTGCATCTGATGCTGCTATATACTCAGCCTCTGTTGTAGAATCAGCCACAGTGCTTTGTTTTGAACTCTTCAAACTAACAGCTCCATCATTCAATGTAAATACAAAACCAGACTACAATCTGAAATCATCTATGTCAGTTTGGAAACTAGCATCTGTGTAACCATTTACAATTAACTCGTCATCCAAACCGCCATAAGTCAAGAATACATCTTTAGTCCTTCTGAGGTACTTAAGAATATTCTTGACAGCTATCCAGTGACCTTCATGTGGGTCAGCTTGATATCTGCTTGTTGTGCTTAATGCATATGAGACATCTGGTCTAGTACATAACATGGCATACATGATCGATCCTATAGCAGAAGCATAAGGAATTTTATTCATTCGATCTCATTCATCAGATGTCCGAGGACATTGATTCTTGCTAAGATGAATGCCATGAGACATAGACAGGAATCCTTTCTTGGACTCTTGCATGTTGAACCTCTTCAACATTTTATCTATGTATGTACTTTGACTCAAGCCTATTATCCTTTTAGATCTATCTCTATAGATCTTGAATCTAGGTGCAATCCATCCCAAAACTCAATACAATCACCGTAAGAACCTCTAGATTCAAAGGCAAGTAACTTTTCTATACGCTTTACGCAATTTTAATTCACAGGCCCTATTTTCCTAGAAAGAGAAAAGTGGATCACACATTGGTAATTTCGTTTCGTTTATGCTAATTGCTCTATTATGTGCTTCTATGCTTGTTGATTGATTAAAGTTGTAATCTTTTGGGCCAAATTCTGGAATAGTAGCAATTTATTTGATTTTGATAAACGCCATAAAGTTATCGTTTTTGTTGTGTATTATTCCTTGGTGAACATATATCATGCTTGTTGTTGATGTCTTAGATGGATTGAGTTGGTTTGGGAAAGGCTTGAAGAGAGTAATAGGGGTGGCGGCTGATGTAAGGTTAGGTTGGAAGCTGTTGCAGGCAAGTTCGAAGGTACGAATCGTAGAAAGCCTAGGGTTTATGTCCTTTGGTGTATTTAAGGTTCAAAAGAATGCCGTAAGTGCATATGTAGGTTGGATTCATGTTTTATGATTGAATTTAGGTGTTCCCTAGGCTTGGATGGAGAAGGATTATGGTTGGGTCAAAATTGCAGCAAAAAGGGGAGAATAGATGCAGAAACAAGGACTTGGATCGATCTTGGGGGACATCGATTGATCCAAGTGGCCTTGGGAGAGTTTTTAAAGTTTCTGGAGGACATCAGTTGATCGACTGGGGACATTGATCGATGTCTAGAAAACTGAACATTGATCGATCAGATGGACTGCATCGATCGATCAAACTCTTGAGGGTGCAAAACTGAAAGTTTCTAGAGGACATCGATCACTCAGGAATAGGGACATCGATCGATCGAAGTCCACGGGCTAGACATCGATCGATCAGTGAGGGGCACATCGATCGATCGATGTGGCCAGTTTGCAGAATTTAAGCTGAATCTCTATAAAGATTAGGGAATGAATGACAAGTAGTTTGAGGGATCTTTGTGTGATATTTGGGACTAGTATATGAGTTCAAGAGGTGTTGTAGAAGTATGCGCAACGTACGATAAGATGTGTAACCTTAAGTGTAAAAGAGAAGGTTAAGTGTGAACGCAAGATGACTTTGTATTAAGGGAGGGTGTGAAAAGGGTACCAATGAGTTATGCTTAGATACGTTTGAGGTTTGTGATCGGTAACCAATACGTAAAGTGTGAGTGAGCATGTTTAGGAGTTTGTTATGTCATGATATGAGTATTTGGCATCACGACATGAACATTTTTCATCTGTCATAGTTTTGCTTTGCGAAAAGACATGTGTGATTAAAGAATGACCAAAGTTTTAAACGATGAGATTGGGCTGCTAGTTGATGCAGGGTATGAAAGTCATGCCTGCAATGGCAGGGTATAAAAGCGTGACCTGTAATCAACAGCAGGGTATAAAGTTCTGGTATGGGGCCGTGGACCTTTCAGCACGGGTATAAAGTTCTGATTTGCTGTGGATTGATCACCCACAGGGTATAAAGTTCTGCTACGCAGAGAATAAGATAAGAATAAGTATGAACAGTTTGTGAAACGGCACGCATGACATGATTGTAAAAGAATGCATATGCATGGGTCTTCAGTTAGTTATTGAAGTTTTAAATTTTATATCGTTTACGCTGATTTATCTTGCGTCATGGATGGCGTGTTCTTGATCTGCTTTGACGCTTCGTAGTTCTCATAGTAGATTATAACGGGTGCACTGGTACCGATGTCGGTATTGGGCCGGGCGCTACAATTCCTCCCACATGCTACCTTCCACAATATATGCACCGTTTGAGTTTAAATTGAATACTCTCTTTTCCCTTGTCTACCTAATAATTCATGGAAAGTACTTCTCCCATTTTCTTTAAGGGATACCCGACCAAAGGAGAGAAGCAACTCTCTTTCTATCTCTTCTTCATTTCATGCTCCTATCTTCAGGTCAAGAACACATCTTCATAAAAATTCAAGAAAGAAACAAGTCTTCCAAGCCATACAAACCCCTCTTAGCCGAGAGTTAGGAAGAAAGCAAGGAAGAAAATTTCTTCTCTTTACTTCATGATATCACTCCAAGGATTTAGACATCCCTCCCTAAAAGCTAAAGAAATCTGAGAATTAGTAGATTCAAGGAGCAAGAAGAACCAAGCCGCGACTCTCTCAAGGAAGGAGAAGCAAGAATCTCCATCCTTAGGTGAAGAAACCTTCAAATCCAAACTTGAACTGAAGTGAGCATAAGAGAAATAGGCAAGTATTTATTCATAGATCCTACATGGGTTTTCAAAGGTGAAGTAAGTATGTTTATATCAAAGTTGGATCATTCATGAAGTATATTCAAAATTTCTCCATAAGAATATGTAGAATACATGTTTTTATGTGATTTTTATATATGGTATATATATACAACCCATACACGGCCATAGGCTAATTGAAAATAAAAAAATATGATTATGTTATATATATATATATATACACATATATAAAATCGTCCAAAAGGCCCTTTCTATGGTAAAATGGTTTATTTACAATTTGTGTATACATATATGTACAATATATATGTTAAGATACGAAAAATGACTAATTTATATGTTATGGGCATATATCATCATCATTCGGACCCAGTATATCCCAACGACAGCAAAATCTATCGTTAGGGTCTGGGAGGGTAAGTGGTAGGCAGACAATACCTCTGTCCCAAGGGATAGAGAGTCTGCTTCCAGTGAGACCCCCGGCTCTATATGTACCTGCATAAATGACATAATAATAGAGATATGCCGTGCTAGTGTGTTAGTGAGAAAATTCAAGAAATACAAAGAAAAGACTTTCGATGTTAAAATACACGTCACGTGTATATGTACATGTAATGTAAAACAATGGTATAATATACGCAACCAAGTGGAAAACGTAGATAGTGTCTATGACTATCTATGTCCCTAAATATACTCTAAAGTGTCCTTATATATGACCTATACCTCGTTAACCTTAATCTTATGTCTCCATCAACTACTATCCTAGACCATGTCCTCACAGAGATGCAAATCTAGTAGGTCGTGCCTAATCTGCTCATCCCAAGTCAGTTATGGGCATATATATATATATATATATATATATATATATATATATATAAGAGTCAATTGGACATTTCTTGAAAAACTGTTAGCAAAATTTGGCTTCTCCGGCGGATTTATCAAACTTATATTCAATCATCTCAAAGGGACATATATCTCAATCTTGATCAATGGCATCCCTGCTGGTTTTTTCAAACCATCAAGAGGGGTTAAGCAAGGAGACCCTTTGTCACCAATATTATTCATTCTAGCTTCAGAGGCATTTTCAAGGGGCCTTAATAACTTAGTCACAGGAGGTATCATAAAGCCTTTTACTGCAGGTAGACCCAAAACGATCTCCCATTTGGCATTTGCGGATGACCTCTTAATATTCATCAATGGTGGATTACACAATTTGGTTAAATTCAGAAAGTTCTTGGAGCTGTATCAAGCAGCGTCGGGTCAAGCGGTAAATTTCCAAAAGAGTCACTTTGTTCTAGCAGCATACCTATCGAATGCTCAGATTAGCAGAATGGAGCAACGACTACACATGACAGCAGTATCTTTGCCAATCAAATATTTAGGAGTTCAGTTGCACAGAGGCAAGGAACGAGTCTCGCATTTTGCTAGTCTACTCTCATCAATTCAAGCTAAATTATCTATGTGGCAAAATAAATTCCTCAATCACACTGGGCGCTTAATTTTGATCAAACATGTCTTGGCTTCCATTCCATTACATGTGCTATCTGCTTGTAAGTTGCCTCAAAGTCTACTTCGTTTAATTACAAGATGGATGGTCAAGTTCTTCTGGGGAAGCACATCCGCCCAAACTAGGCATTCTTGGGTTTCAAGTGAGCTGCTTTTTGGACCAACAATTGAGGGCGGTCTTGGGCTAAGGAAATTGGAAGATCTTCAGTCTGCTTACTCTTGCAGATTATGGTGGAAATATCAACAAAACAACTCTTTGTGGAGCAAATTCTTTCATTCTCGTTACGCCAGCCGAAACTCCTATGACATCCGGATCACAGACTCACCAGTTTGGAAACGAATATGCCGAATACATCCAATTTGTGCTCATAGTTTGGCCACGGAACACTACACTATACGAGCAGCGTATGATCAAGTACGTCAGGTGCGGAATACTCGCCTTTCATACAAATATATATGGAACAAGCATGTACCTCCAAATATTCGGTTATTCCTATGGCATTTATATCGAAAGGCAATACCTCTGCCTGAGATTCTTCAAAAGTTTGTTTGCATTCATCCAACTCAATGTCCATTTTGCCTAGAAGCACAAATCACATCGGATCATGTGTTCTTGGAATGTTCAGAAGTTAGAGATATTTGGAATATATATGCCGCTTATTTGGATTGTCCATACACTACAACACGAACAATACAACAACAACTCATTCAATGGTGGCTATCAACCAAAGGTAATACACTTAAAGGAATATTGCGAATAGTTGCACCTTCTTACATTGTTTGGGAATTGTGGAAGTGTTATACCTCGATCATGTATGGGGAGGGACATTGGAGAAAATTTGCTGTGATGGAATCCATACATCGGGGAATATATGATTGGACGTACGTCCAAAAAGGCAAAAAATTCGCACTCTCAGATCGTGGGCTGATAGATCAAGGATTAAACCCAACCTTCAGCATTCCTAGATGTAGGATTGTTAAATGGAATCACCCTCCACCGGGTAGGTTGAAACTCAACACGGATGCAGCACATGGTAGGCGCTCAGCAGCAGCAGGTGCAATCTTACGTGACAGCAATGGCACATTCTTAGGGGCAATAGCGTATCATCTACCGCTCTCTACACCAGAACTTGCAGAGTTTCAAGCAGCATATTTCAGTTACCTATACTTTGCAACACATTGGGGTCCAATGGATATTGAGGTGGATGCGCAAGGAGTCCTTTCAATGGTTCTTAACCCAAGTCATCAGCTTGCTTCCTTATTCAGATCTCTATTACTCTCAACATCATCGGAGATAACATATGTACCTAGGGAGGCAAATCAACCAGCTCATTTTCTAGCGCAACATGGTCAGTTTCATCAGCATCTTACAGTATTCACAACAGTAGCTGCACTACCGCCGCTAGTTCGGGCAAGCTATCATACTGAGAACACCCCACATATTCGACATGGATACAGCTCTTGATCAGTATTGTTGCCCATATCATAAGATATGGGCAACGTGGGTATGCATTATCCTCCCTATGGCATTTCTACATTGCGTTATACTTCTTGCACATTTCGCATGTCATATAATCTCGTTACCCATATCAGCAGATATGGGTAACCAGGGTAACTTTTCCACCGCTGATTTTTGTTTCAACTCGCATGGTATTACTGCTGTCTCTTATAGCTTTTGTAACTCTACTAATTCGAAATTATGCTTGTGCATGGAATCTGGGGTGCAATGGCAACATCAGAGGCACACACTGTGGCGGATCAGACAAGGGCTGCATCATGTTACACTTTCTCAACTTACGGACACTCTACAGCTATCTTTTTTATGTTCATGTACTTACACCAATCATATAAATATGTACGCTTTTTCCTTCGCCTAGGTTTTATCCACAAGGGTGGTTTTACTTGGCAAGGTTTTAATGCGGCATATCATATATGATTGGAGGCATCAAATTATATGTTCGCTATACTATTATTTTGCATTCATGGACAAACATTGTAATATGGTTTTCCTCCACCATAAGTGAGGCATAATAAAAATTCTCTTTTCTTGCAATATATATATATATATTGTATAAAAATCCATACATGTAAGTATATATGTATATACATACGATCATAAATTAATATTAGGACTTAAATAATTCATCATTATGTTGTAAGTACATATGTGTATAATATATTGAAATATTAGTTTGTTGACATTTCTATATATATGAAATACGGCCAAAAAGACTTACTATAAGAAAAATGACTTATTTTGAGATATGGACACATATATGTGTAATGGACAATATATATATATATATATATATATATATATATATATATATATATAGATGTAGATGTAGATGTACACATATGTATGTTACGGCCACAAGGCCATTTTAATGCTAAAAATGGCCTTAAATAAATGTTATGTACACACATATATATAATATTTATATGTTAAGATATAAAAATGGCTTTTATAAAGGTTTTGCACACATATATATAATATATATGTTAAAGTATAAAAATGGCTAATTATGTACTCCATATAACATGTTATAAGTATATATACACATATATAAGTAGACATACTTACATATTTTCGGCCATAAGGCCTTACCATATTAAAAAATGGTTTTCTTATGTTTCAAATTTACATATAGGTATGATATATATGTAAAGTTATGAAAATAGGCTAGGTATGTATTCTATGTAACATGTCATAAAAAGGTATAAGATATATGTAGGCAATATGTACATATATAAGTACATGGCCACAAGGCATTTCATAATATATATATGACTTTACTACATGTTATGTATACTAATATGTACATTTTATGATAAGATGTAAGTTATGAAATTTCTAGATGCTATGTTAAGGTAATTAGAAATTAAATGTTCTAGGTACTTAAGTTATGAATTATGAACATCATGTGTGGAATATATTGTTGGATGAGAAATGACCAAAAGGGGGGCTGTTTGGATGACTTGGCCGATTTGAACTCTTGTAGGGGTAAAAATGGTATTTTTTTAATTTATGATATGTAGAATGTAAATAAGTAAGCGATGTTTTATTTTAAGGTGTAGTATGACCAAGATACCCTAATTGGCCGAGTCTCATGTTGCATGAAATCAAAGTTTGAAAAGTTCTTTTTATCGCATTACATGTTTTAAAAGTACATACACGTATGAATAATAAACACGAGACGAATGATTCCAATGAGACATGTTACGTGATGTTATGTTCATGTATGTTATGTATGTTGTAGCGCTGTCCTAACATAGAGACTGCTGTGGTAGGTGTCAGGGCCCATGTCTACATTATGGTTGAGTGTAACACCGAGTCTGGGACACGAGATCTCAGTCACAATGTGTCACTGTTAGCCATGTACATATGTTTCTGATGTTTTATGTCGTACATGTACTACATGGAAAATCATTCAGTATGTCGTGCATTATTATTCATATGAAAAGTGTTATATCCAATTATGTAAAATGTTATGTCTTCATGTTATGAAAATGCCATATTACGCAAGTTATGGAAATCATGTTATGTTTATGAAAAGTCATGTTTTACGCATCATATATGACCATGTTACCCTAGGATATGGTTAGAATATCCTTAAGTTTATTATGTCCTTAAGTTGATTAAGGAAGACTGCGTATGAAGATGTAACGACTATAAGTTATGACCTTAGTATGATATGGCTTTATGGAAAAGTATGTTAGGGATGGACTGAGGTAGAAAGTTATGATTCCCACGATATGATGTAAACTTTTATGTTCCGTTTTACACCTATATCATGCCACTTTATTTGTAAATAGAGCGCGCATTATTATTTGTTATTATGTTACCATTATTTTGTTGCCCCATCTCCCCATGCATGATCCACATGTCGTATCTAGTAGGACTACTTGCTGGGCAATTACGTTTTATCGCTCATACTTGCCTTATCACTTTATAGATAGAAGGAACCATTATACCGGCTTATTGAGAATAGGCCAGATAGATCACTGATCGCAAGAAGTGTGCTGAGAAATTATATATGAGATGTTATTCATGAGATTATCATGTATTCAGATTAGTTCAATATATAGCATGCGATGATTTCTACTGAATTGTAATGGATAGTAATGCATGTCGATTGTATTTTGTTTATGTTTATGTTGATTTCGCTTATTGATTCATTATTCATGCCGACATGCACATGTATAGTATCGACGCCTTGTACTTCTCGTAGCAGAGCACGGCGGGTGCACCGGCTCAAATCCTAGTTTCGGACGGGTCGTTACAATAATAGTCATCATCTGTGACAAAATCAGGGCAGCCAACTGTAGCGCCCCGCTCCCGAACCTTAGCATCGGGAACAGTACGCCGGTCATATCTCACTAAGGAGAATACAAAGCGTCGAATCAATTTCCAACATATCTGAAAAGACGTAGAAATTTTTTTTTTCTCGCGGAAACGTAATACCATTCATTTATTCCATGAATAACGGATAGTATCTCACTAAAATACTGAACCAGTACTAACAATAACATCAGTGTGCCAACGGTCTAATCCGGATAGTAACTAATGAAATCCCAATAAAAATAATAACGAATGACCGCAGGGACGTCTCATGTCCTAGATACGGCCATCAGTCTGCCCACTCCACCGTGTCAGCCCCGTCCTCAAAAAAGACATAATCGTAGGCCTCTACCTGCTCACCAGAGAGGGGAGGGGGAAGTAGGGGTGAGTGACGGGGAAATCACTCAGTAGGCACCTGCCTCCAAGTAGTACAAGACGAGCATCCAAAAATGATATAACACATAGCACATAAAACATGATATCACATAAGTATACGAAAGAATGCGGAAAAGTAAATCCCTCCTGGTAAAGAATGCGCAACATCGTGATGCATGTCCCAATACGCATGTCACACGCAACAAAGTCATGTTACACAGAATGCCGATATCCATACCGTGCAATGCATGAACCCGGGTCCTACTGAGTGGCTGTAGGTCGTACACCCCACAGTCACCATACTGAGTGTTATGCCCCGCACCCTCCGTAGAGTAGGTTAGGGATATAAGAAATTAAATGGAATTGATGATCATTAATAGTAATGAATAATGAATTAAGTAATAGGATTAATTGGAATTAATTTACAGGATTAAATTTTGGAATTAAGTAGTATTTAATTTTGGAATTGAATAATTAGAATTAATCCTTTAAGATAAATGAGATAATAGAAAATAATTTAGAAACTCCAAATTTTACCCTTCCCATATAAAAACTGACAGAACGTCAGTTTCTCATTTACGCAGAGAAACCGCCGCCCCTTCCCCTCTAGTCTCCTTGAGCGATTCTTTGCTCCTTTGCAACCCTAGGGAAGATTCTTCAAGATTCGCAATCCAATCTTCATTCGTTCTTCGTTTCTTCTCCAAGTAATCAAAGGCAAGTAATCATCTTATAAGTTCTTACGTTTTACGAAGGAAAAAGGCCTATTTTTGATATCAAAATTGGATCACCATGCAGTAATTTCCTTCTGTGAATCTATATGTGATTTATGTGTTTTGGTTTGCGATTTGACCATTATATGTTGAAACCATTGTTGTTATTGTTGATTTTGTGAGATCATGTAAATCCCAATCCCTTGAACCCTACTTTGTTGATAATGGCGGTTGAAGGGGATGGAGAGTGAAAAGATTAGATTTTTGGGCTTGATTTGATGAATACTTTGAGTGCTAGGCTTGAATCAGTGAATCATATGTTAAAGGTGTTGTCTTGGGTGACTTAAGGATGGATTGATAGTGGGAAGTAGGCTTGGAATGGTTTGGAAGGAAGTTGGGATCGAATTGGGGGTGTTTTCTGCAGTTTCTGCAGAAAACTGCAAAATGGGATTCTGGAACGGGGACGTCGATCGATCGATGTCAGGATATGACGTACGTCGATCGATCGACGTATAGTAACTGAGGGGATGACGTGTTTCAAATGTACGTAGATCGATCGACGTAGGATGAGTGAGAGATCGACGTGTCTCAGATGAACGTCGATCGATCGACGTAGATTGAGTGAGAGATCGACGTGCCTTAGATGGACGTCGATCGATCGACGTCAGGGTATGACGTCAATCAGTTATGTGGAAAAATAAGGGAAGAAAGAGGGAAGCTAGGGGACCCTTTGGGTGACCTTAGAAACTTCTTAGGACCTGATTGAGGTTAGTCTAAGTCTTGGGAACATGACTTAAGATGGTGAATCAAATTTGGAGAATTTGAAGGGTATTCGAATCTGACTTCAACGTGAATGACCTAAGGGGGGTTAGGAAATGAACGTATGAGGTCTTACAGAGTTCAATGGAGGAATGTGAGGGTTCTCACATTAGTCTTGGAGTTTTAGAATCAATGTTAAGTGTTGATGACCTAGCTTGAAGCGTAAGCTCGAATGTGTAATTGAGGGGAATCTTGTGTGATTGATTGATATTGAATGTGACTTGAATTGTGTGAACGAAGAATGTGATTGAAATGAGAAGTCTTGCATCATGACACTTGCATCTGCATAATGTTTTGAAAAGAGCTGTGCTTTGGCACAGGGCATAAAGTTTGCGAAATTGACTGTAACGTTACACGGGGATGGAAATGTAAGTCGAGGTGCATTGCAGGGTATAAAGTTGACTGTAATGTTACACGGGATGGAAATATAAGCCGTGGTGCATTACAGGGTATAAAGTTGGCTGTAACGTTACACGGAATGGAAATGTAAGCCGTGGTGCGTTACAGGGTATAAAGTTGACTGTAATGTTACACGGGATGGAAATATAAGCCGTGGTGCATTACAGGGTATAAAGTTATGTGACCGGACATTGTGACATGCATCGCACTGTTTTGAAAGGAAATTGCACATGCATTTGTGATTGTGTAGGGTAGTGCATATTTTGTCATGCATCACGTGAGTCAGTTCGGTATGATTGTTACATGACTTGATTGATAGTGAACTGTTAATGGTTACGAATTAGTGTTCTTATGTTCTTGTGCTGCTCTCATGTTCTTGTATTGTTAATTCTACGCTCTTGAAAGTACACAAGACATGTGCCCCATTACCCCTTGAATTATATATTACTCATGTCTTGCCATGTGTTGATTCCGTATGTCTTATAAACGGGTTACTTGCTAGCTTTGTCTCTAAGGGTACTGCCTTTGTCATTGCAGATGAGCCTAGCTATGACATGATTTTCATAGAGGACGATGGCGAGTGGGCCGAATGGGATGCTTAGAGACTTATTGGGAGATAGTCGAGGTTGTTGCTAGTTATTTCAATTTCTTTCATTCACTCGAGGATTTAGTTGGTTACCATGACACTCTTTTGTAATTCCCTTATACTTTGAGGTTCAAATTTGATGGTTTAGATTTATGAGATACGTGTTTCCGCACTTATTTCTCTGACGTCATTGATGATGTGTATTCGAGAGATGAGACGTCTTGTAGTCTTCCCAGTAAGCTACGACGGGTGCGCCGGTTCGGATTCCGCTGTCCGGGTCGGGGCGCTACACTGAGTGTGCGTGGCCGCGCCTTCGTACACCATCCTGAGTGTGCGTGGCCCCGCCACCATACACCATCCTGAGCGCCCGTGACCCGAATGTCACGACCCGCCATAAATGCAATGCATGTGCCATGAATGCAAATACACAAACGCCTAAGGCCCTTGGCCCATCCTCACCATCTTCCGACACTCAATCTAGGTTCATTTATTTGCTCGAATGCTAACTCTACATTGTACAGCACCAAATCCACTTTTCCACGGCTTGTATACGTTTATCGTGCATTTCCTATATTTTTCCTCATTTTTCCCTTATTTATTTTTATTTATTACCTAATTATCCAAACTAAATAAATTATCACAATTACCGAAAATTTAATGGAAATAATTTAATTTCAGCATTTTATAATTTTCGGGATTTATTTATAATTTTCTGATATTTATTTATATTTTTCCTATAATTATTACTATTTTAAATTAATTAAATAACAATTATACGATTTCCAGAAATTATACTAAAATATTTAAAGAAAATAAACTTTGGGGCTGGCCCTATTCTATTCCCGCCAGCCTCCAGCCCGCACTCAATTCTGGTCTGGCCTGCCATGGTCCGACCAGCTACAGTTTTTTTATATAATAGCTTATTGGGCTGACAACAGCTGGCCCGGTCCGCTATGCTCAGCCCTTTTTTTAATTATACAATAGTAATGGGCCAGAACTGCTGCAAATGCAGCCAGCCGGTTGTCCCCCGGTCCGGGCCTTAGGCCCTTTTGTATTTTTTTTAAACCCCAAAATCCCAGCCTGGGACGCCAAAGGCGCGTGCAGGACGCTGCGTGCGCGTGAAGGCCACACGCAGCCGCTTCCAGCGGCGCGTGTGGCGCACCGGCGGCCTCCGGCAGCCATTTTTCGACCCCGGTCTACATTTTTGTCTATTTCCAGTCTATGTGAACCTATTCTAAGGCCAAAACAAAATGAAAAATTCCTAATCTTGCAGCAATTTAACTATTTTGATTATCAAATTTTTCCCAAAAATCAAATCCAAACGCAAAACAGTATACGCATTCCACAGAGTCCAAATTTTATGCTTTTCACAGATTGAACGACATGCCATGTAATTCAACAATTAAAACAACAAAAACACATAAAATACCACTAGAGCATGCTTGAATTTGTACCAATTGGAGGGGGAAAAGGAACCTACTTATTTGTAGACAACTACACGATTGAAACAAACCCGGTCACTTTCTCTTCCTTTCCTCTCTTCCCTTCTTCTCTTTTCTTCTCTCTCATTCCCCTTTTCTTCCGTGGTTGCTGTGCCTTGCGCTGCCCTCCCACTTTTTCTTTGAATTTCACCTTTTTTTCTCTCACTCCTTATGCGTTTCACCCCTCCCCCGATTCCCTTTTAATTTCACCAGTATGCGTGCAAATTGAGGGGCGGTTACACCCCTTAATTTAAAACCCTATTATCCTTTTTTAATACTTTTATTTATTTTAATCCTTACTTTTATTTATTCCGTTATTCCTTCTCTTTTTCTTTCTGGTTATCACATCCTACCCACGATACAAAAAGTTTCGTCCTCGAAACTTGACGTAACTTAATCATAGAGGCTAAGGCGATTCGATGCACCTTAATCGAAGAGTTCAGGGTAGCGTTCACGCATCTGATCCTCCAACTCCCAAGTCGCTTCATTTTCCTTATGATTACTCCACTGCACCTTAACATACGGAATGATTCTTCTTCTCAGCTCTTGGTCTTTGCGATCTAGAATTCGAACAGGAGTCTCTTCATATGAAGTGTCTGACCTGATTCTCAAAGGCGGTGCATCCAGTACGTGACTCGGATCTGGGACATACTTCCTCAGCTGGGATACATGAAACACATTGTGCACTTGAGCTAGTGCCAGGGGAAATGCCAAACGGTATAAGGGCCAATGTACCGAGGCCTCAGTTTACCCTTCAGACCAAATCTTGCAACCCCTTTCATAGGCGATACTTTCAGGTAAACCTTTTCTCCCACATTAAACTCCAACGGACGCCTCTTCGAGTCAGTCCAGCTATTACTTCTATCTTGAGCGACCTTAAGCCTTTCCCGAATCAACTTAACCTTCTCCTTGGTTCTCTCAACCAGCTCTGGACCAGTGATAGCGCTCTCTCCAACTTCATCCCAAAAGATAGGGGATCTGCACTTACGTCCATAGAGCGCCTCAAATGGTGCCATACCGATGGCGCTGTGATGACTGTTGTTGTAGGATAACTCAATCAACTTGATCATACTGTCCCAATTCCCCTTGAAGTCGATGGCGCAAGCTCTCAACATATCCTCCAATGTCTGTATGGTTCTCTCTGACTGTCCATCTGTCTGCGGGTGAAACGCAGTACTCAATCGTAACTCGGTCCCCATCCTCCTTTGACATGCTGACCAGAACCTAGAGGTGAACTTCAAGTCACGATCAGAGACAATACTGATCGGAACGCCATGCAAACTGCTGATGTTATCGATGTAGAGCGTAACCAATTTGTCCAGGGTCACATCATTTGGCACAGGTGGGAAATGAGCGGACTTAGTCAGACGATCTACAATCACCCATATCATGTCATTACCATTCCTTGTCCTCGGAAGTCCCATCACAAAATCCATAGTTACGTGCTCTCACTTTCATTCAGGGATCTCTAACGGCATCAACAAACCCCCTGGTCTCTGGTGTTCTGCTTTGACCTGCTGACATACCAGACATCTCTCAACAAACTCCGCTATGTGTCTCTTCATTCCACTCCACCAATAATGCTTCCTCAGATCATTATACATTTTCGTAGCACCCCGATGAATAGACAACTTCAAGTTATGCTCCTCCTTCAATACTGCTCTTCTGAGATCCTCAACCTCCGGAACACACAGCCTACCCTGAAACCACATAATGCCGTCGTCATGGATCTGAAAACCATCAACTTGACTTGTCGCCATCCTCTCCCGGATCTCCCTAAGTGCTACATCCCCCTTCCGTGCCTCTTTGATTTGCTCAATCAAAGACGGAGTGATAATCAGCGCCGCTAGAACATTAGCTGTGGAGTCCACAATGTCAAGGTCCAACTCTGCCATATCCCTTTCCAACGGCGTCTGTCTGGCATGACTGGATTTCCTACTCAGAGCATCCGCGACTCGATTCGCCTTCTCCAGATGATAGCTGATAGTCAAGTCATAGTCTTTTAACAACTCAAGCCATCTCCTCTGACGCATGTTTAACTCTTTCTGCGTGAATAGGTACTTCAAACTTTTATGATCCGTGAATACTTCGCACCTCACCCCATAAAGATAATGACACCAAATCTTAAGTGCGAAAATCACTGCAGCTAATTCCAAGTCATGCGTCGGATAATTCTGCTCGTTTGGCTTCAACTGTCTTGAGGCATACGCGATGACCCTGCCATTTTGCATAAGGACACACCCTGCAAAGACACAGTTAGGCCATAGTTGGGAATGCATATAAAATCAACTTTGAAGTTATATTCATTACCTAGTCCACTTTTCGATGCATCGCTATATATGACAAACCCTTCTGAGCCTGAAGATTGAGCAAGTATAGGGGCCGTTGTCAATAATCTTTTAAGTTCTGCAAAGCTCTGCTCGCATTCAGCGTTCCATACAAACTTTGACTTTTTCTGAGTCAATCTGCTCAAGGGCACTGCTATCGATGAAAATCCTTCCACGAACTTCCGATAGTAACCAGCCAAGCCTAGAAAGCTCCTCACTTCAGTCACATTAGTCGGCCTAGACCATTCAGTAATATCCTCAATCTTCTTGGGATCTACGGAAATTCCCTCTTCCGAAACCACATGTCCCAAGAAAGCAACGCTCTTCAGCCAAAATTCGCACTTACTAAACTTAGCATATAGCTTTTTCTGTCTGAGAACCTCCAAAACCTCCCTCAGATGCTTCCCGTGTGACTCCTCATCCGGAGAATAGACCAGTATATCATCAATAAAGACCACCACAAACTTATGAAGCTGGTCCCTGAACACCGTATTCATCAAATCCATGAAGGCTGCGGAAGCATTAGTCAGACCGAATGGCATCACCAAAAACTCGTAGTGTCTATATCTAGTACGGAAGGCAGTCTTCGCTACATCCTCTGCTTTAATCCTTAGTTGATGATATCCAGATCGAAGATCAATTTTGGAGAATACCTTAGCGCCCTGAAGGATGCCAAATTCGCAGAATTAATTGAAAAATTCTATAATATTCATTATGAGTTACATTTATTAAATGTTACCTTTAATTGATCGAAGAGGTCCTCGATCCGGGGTAGAGGATATTTATTCTTGATGGTGATCTTATTAATCTCCCTATAATTAATGCAAAGCCTCATACTGCCGTCCTTTTTCTTCACGAACAAGACCGGAGCTCCCCAGGGTGAGACACTGGGTCGAATGAACTTCCGATCTAGTAATTCCTGCAATTGTTCCTTCAGCTCATTCAGTTTAGCCGGAGCCATCCTGTACGGTGCCTTCGATATCGGTTCAGCACCGGGCAGCAAATTAATCTCGAATTCTACCTCCCGACTGGGCGGTAGTCCTGGCAGCTCATCGGGAAATACATCCTTATACTCATTCACCACTGGTATCGAATCCATCGAGGGTACATCTTTTTCTACACCAATAGCATATACAAGAAAACATAGATTACCTTTTATCAATGCCCTATGCGCCTGCGCTACACTCATGTAAATCTTTTTGGGCGCCTTATGCAACTTGAAATCCCCCTGAAAGATGGTTTCCTGGTTGCTCTGCATCTGCATGCTAACCTGCCTCTGGCGACAATCAATCGTGGCTTGATACTTAGCTAGAAAATCCATGCCCAGAATAACATCAAAATCTTGCATCTGGATCGAAATCAGAGTTGCAGCGAATTCTAGCTCATTAATCTCCAGTGAACAATCCTTGTACTGATAGTGCGATACAAACACCTGATCACCGGCAGTTTGGACGCGATAAGGAATCTCAAGCCATTCTGGTGGAATATTCAGACTCTTGACGAACCTCCTGGCGATGAATGAATGGCTGACCCCACTGTCGAAAAGTACGTATGTTGGGACCTTGTTAATCAATATCTCACCTAACATGTGTAGGGTTATACATATAACACATAACCACGAGAAGGAAAGGTATTTAAAGCAACTAGAATTTTTGACACTTAATTAAGATGTACCTGCTACAACGTCGCCGGTCTCCTCAACGTTAGCGTGTGTCAGGACATGTACTCGGGCATTAGTCTTCGGCCTCCCCTTCTACTGTGTCTGGCTCTGCTGTAGTGGGAGTGCCTGTCCATGCGTGGGGCAGTCTCTGGCAAAGTGCCCTGGGGTGCCGCATCTGTAGCAAACGTCTCTGGTCCTCCAGCACTGACCCGGGTGAAAGCGCCCACAATGGACACATGGTGTAGTGGGTGCCACCGTCCTCACTGACTGTGCATCTGTCAATGCCGGTCCCTCGATGGCTAATGGCTGAGTAAACTGTCTCTGCTACTGCGGTGGTCGAGAAGAGCTCCCCGGCTGCTGGCACCGGGGCACCTTCAGCCATCTCCTGGGTCTCTCGGGACGATACTCCTCTTGTGGCCACTTCGTCCGGTCGCCTACTGCACTCCTCCTGAGATCACCCTCAACATCCGGGCATACCTCAAGTAGATCCTCAAAAGTCCCCGGTCTGGCACAAATGATCAACGACTGAATGCGAGGGCTCAGTCCAGTCTTGAATTTAGACATCTTTGCCCTCTCGTTATCCATAACAGAAGGCATATATCTTCCCAGCGCATGAAATCTCTCCGCGTACTGGTCCACGATCATAGACCCATGAGTAAGTAGCTGGAACTCAGTCATCCTCCTCTGTATGGCACTCTCAGGAATGTAGTGCCTCTGATACTCTTCTCGGAACTGAGTCCAAGTTAACTGTGGGGTCAACCGGCGCTGCACGCTAAGCCACCATCCCCTAGCATCACCCTCAAGAAATGAAACAACCACCTCCACCTTCAGGTCATCGGGAACCTGCAATAACCTCAACTGCTCGGTCACATTCTGGAGCCAGATTTCGGCCTCCTCTGGCCGTGTAGTGCCCCTAAACATCGGTACTCGGGAATGCTGCATCTCCCTATAAAAGAATCGAAGTCCTGGGGGTGGTGATGGCGGGGGCAGCTGCTGCTGCTGCTGTTGCTCCTGCTGCTGCTGCAGGTGAGCCATCTGTACCTGCTGCAAAGCCACCAAGGTAGTCAGGGTGGCTAGGGTATCAGCAAGAACTTGGGGGATGGCCCTCTAACAGTGACGGTCATCTCCATCGCGCCCTCTATTTCCTGCTGGCTCACGTCTTAGAGGCATTTTCCTGGAGTTCGAGTTCATAAAAAGTACGTAGGTTAGTCAAAAATAAATTAAATAGTTGATCGCGGGGTAAAGTGGTAATAAACAAGAAAGCTCACCATCGGCACACATCTCCCTTAACCCGATCATAAATTAGGTCTACTTCATTTATTAGGGGTATACTTATCATTTCTAGGAAAAGATCATAACTTATGTCTAGGTGATCTAGTTAATCCTGCGTTTTCGAGGCCTGTAGCGCCCCGCTCCCGAACCCTAGCACCGGGAACAGTACGCTCGCCGTATCTCACTAAGGAGAATACAAAGCGTCGAATCAATTTCCAACATATCCGAAAAGACGTAGAATTTTTTTCTCTCACGGAAACGTAATACCATTCATTTATTCCATGAATAACGGATAGTATCTCACTAAAATACTGAACCAGTACTAACAATAACATCAATGTGCCAACGGTCTAATCCGGATAGTAACTAATGAAATCCCAATAAAAATAATAACGAATGACCGCAGGGACGTCTCATGTCCTAGATGCGGCCATCAGTCTGCCCACTCCACCGTGTCAGCCCCGTTCTCAACAAAGACATAATCGTAGGCCTCTACCTGCTCACCAGAGAGGGGAGGGGGAAGTAGGGGTGAGTGACGGGGAAATCACTCAGTAGGCACCTGCCTCCAAGTAGTACAAGACGAGCATCCAAAAATGATATAACACATAGCACATAAAACATGATATCACATAAGCATACGAAAGAATGCGGAAAAGTAAATCCCTCCTGGTAAAGAATGCGCAACATCGTGATGCATGTCCCAATACGCATGTCACACGCAACAAAGTCATGTCACACAGAATGCCGATATCCATACCATGCAATGCATGAACCTGGGTCCTACTGAGTGGCTGCAGATCGTACACCCCACAGTCACCATAATGAGTGTGCGTGGCCGCGCCATCGTACACCATCCTGAGTGTGCGTGGCCCCGCCACCGTACACTATCCTGAGCGCCCGTGACCCAAACATCACGACCCGCCATAAATGTAATGCATGTGCCATGAATGCAAATACATAAACGCCTAAGGCCCCTGGCCCATCCTCACCATCCTCCGACACTCAATCTAGGTTCATTTATTTGCTCGAATGCTAACTCCACATTGTACGACACCAAATCCACTTTTCCACGGCTTGTATACGTTTATCGTGCATTTCCTATATTTTTCCTCATTTTTCCTTATTTATTTTTATTTATTACCTAATTATCCAAACTAAATAAATTATCACAATTACCGAAAATTTAACGGAAATAATTTCATTTCAGCATTTTATAATTTTCGGGATTTATTTATAATTTTCTGATATTTATTTATATTTTTCCTATAATTATTACTATTTTAAATTAATTAAATAACTATTATACAATTTCCAAAAATTATACTAAAATATTTAAAGAAAATAAACTTTGGGGCTGGCCTTATTCTATTCCCGCCAGCCCCCAGCTCGCACTGAATTCTGGTCCGGCCCGCCAGGGTCCGGCCAGCTACAGTTTTTTTATATAATAGCTTATTGGGCCGACAACAGTTGGCCCGGTCCGTTGGCCATTCGGCCCAGTCCGCTATGCTCAGCCCCTTTTTTTATTATACAATAGTAATATGCCAGAACTGCTGCAAATGCAGCCAGCCCGTTAAGGGCTGGCCTGTCCCCCGGTCCGGGCCTTTGGCCCTTTTGTATTTTTTTTAAATCCCAGCCTGGGACGCCAGAGGCGCGTGCAGGCCGCTGCGCGCGCGTGAAGGCCACGCACGGCTGCTTCCAGCGGCCTCTGGCGGCCATTTTTCGTCCCTGATCTACATTTTCGCCCATTTCCAGTCTATGGGAACCTATTCTAAGGCCAAAACAAAATAGAAAATTCCTAATCTTGCAACAATTTAACTATTTTGATTATCAAATTTTTTCCTAAAATCAAATCCAAGCCACGCCAAAATAGTATACGCATTCCACAGAGTCCAAATTTCATGCTTTTCACAGATTGAACGACATGCCATGTAATTCAACAATTAAAACAACAAAAACACATAAAATATCACTAGAGCATGCTTGAATTTGTACCAATTGGAGGGGAAAAAGGAACCTACTTGTTTGTAGACAACTACACGATTGAAACAAATCTGGTCACTTTCTCTTCCTTTCTTCTCTTCCCCTTCTTCTCTTTTCTTCTCTCTCTTTCCCCTTTTCTTCCGTGGTTGCTGTGCCTTGTGCTGCCCTCCCACTTTTTCTTTGAATTTCACCTTTTTTTTCCTCTCTCACTCCTTATGCGTTTCACCCCTCCCCGATCACCTTTTAATTTCACCAGTATGCACGCAAATTGAGGGGCGGTTACACCCCTCAATTTAAAACCCTATTATCCTTTTTTAATACTTTTATTTATTTTAATCCTTACTTTTATTTATTCCGTTATTCATTCTCTTTTTTTCCCGGTTATCACACCAACTGTGTTGTTCATTTGGATGCCTCCTGATTGAACCCCCAAAGAGCCTTAAATCAGGGAATTTGTTCAATTTTTCCGTTTGTTTAATCGTTGAAATGGGGTTGAGATCACTTGCGTGCCAAACTCATCTACTAAAATGATAAACATCATATTTTTTTAAAAAAATTGTAATGAATATTATTGAATAAAACTAGGTAGTTTATCACTTTAACACTTTATTTTAACATACAATTTTAGTATATGATTCTAACCAGATGAAATTAGCTTCCATGTTTACTCAGGCAAGGTGAGCACACTAGAAAATATGGCACTCCAAGTGGAATGTCTTCAGTTTGTTTATCTCGATTAGAATTATGATTTCTCAATATTAGAGTAAAAAGTTGGCGTGAGGAGAAGGGGAAAGAGAGGAAGAAGAAGAAGGTGCTAGAGGTGACAGTTGAGGCGGATTGACGACGGTTACGTGGCACATTAAGAAAATAATGTTAAACAAAATAAAGACAAAATAAATTTAACAACTTTATCGGTACTATAAAAATTGAATAGTTATAATACAATTTTAACATATTGCACATAGTTTACTATAAAGATGTATTTTTCCTAATATAAAATAAACACTAGAATGTGTAAAACAAAAGTCCATTCTAATTATTATGTTTTTATTACTAGTTAAGCAAATTTATTTAATAATCACAATAAAATTCATGAATTTATGACTTTTTAAATATATTTTCTTCATAAGCACAAATTTAAAATGTCAAACCAACCAATTTCTTTCCACCTTTCGTTAATCGTCGGCCATCTGCATTGCGCTGCGGTCAGCACGTCCAAGGCACTAACAGCCCACCACCGTCCCAAGCAGGTGACGCCGCCCTAATCAGACTACTATAGACTCCGACCTGCCCGACCACCGCCTCCCAAGTCAGCTGATAGCGTCAATACATTCCGTTTTCTTTTTAAGGTACAATTTGTTCCTACCAACCTATCAATCCTTGAATCTGCTAACGGTTTTGGACGTATTTGCTACTTCAATGCTTAATTCTAGTTTTGTTAAGTTGTAATGTAATACAGATAACGTATTTCACAAACTGTGTAGTCTTCCTTTTTCAGAACCCTTTTAGTTCTCCTAGTTCTAACTGTAAAGAAGATAAATTGGTTTTTGTCCAGTATCCGTTTTATTTGTTAATGGCCATAAATTTCCAATTGCATTTAATTTTTTGTCATTATAAACGGAATAACTATTTTGGGTTCTGTCGTTTTATTCTTTTAGATCCGACTGTTGTTTTGAATATTTGGGTCGGGAAACTGCCTGTTCTCTATTGTGGTTGGTCTGTCCTCTTTCAATGTGAAGTATATTTTGATTAGATTTTAGACCCTTTCCAATTTAGCCTGGAATCCGTAACTTTTGCTGCTGTATTTTTCTCAAGATTCTACCTTTCCGGATTATCAAGCCTTCAAAAATTTTCCTCGTGGGAGTTTCTGATCACATTTTGGCGGGGATCTTTTTCCTTTTTCCGTTTCTTGCCTGATGCTTCTTGTAGCTGAAACTTAAAGTTTGTGATTTTTGGCTGCTAGTTTTCTACGGATACTCTTGTTGAAAGTTACTTGGCTACTCCGAATTCGTTCAATTTCAATTTACGCTCTTCCAGTTTTTCAGAAACAAAACCTAGTGCATGGCTATGGTCATGAAATTCAGGAATTTCTTATTCACGAATCATCCCCTTGGATTTACATATGTAACTGTTTTTCCTTCTCTTTTCCTTTGGGATTTTTTTTTTTGTTTTTTTTTGGGGGGGGGGGGGGGGGAAGCAGAGCGGGTTGGAGCCCTGGGGCAATCCAACTGTTTAGATTTTGGGGCTTGGGGCGGGTATGTATGTGACAGAAGCAGAGCAGTTGCTGGTTAGTGCTGCTTTGGCCAAACCCTGCCACGTTGCGATCCCTTCACGGCTTGGTATTTGTTCATTTTATGTTTGAGTTTGTTTTTTCTGGATGCTTACTGCTTTGACTGCTTGCCTTGGGCTTGGATTTTAGTGATTTCTTTCCCTGCCTCTGTGTTGTTGTATTAGATTCAGAGCCATCTGTTGCTGAAGATATTTGCTGGTCTTACAGGTGGTTTATATTGCTGAAAATTTGATGATACTGGCAAGAGAATGGCAGGCTATTCAGGGAAAGGAGCTGGTTCAAATGGCTCTGTGTATGTTTTTAACCTGCCTCTTGGAACTAGCGAAGAAATGTTAGCTGAATTTTTTGGTACAATTGGGGTGCTAAAGGTATTATGACCTACATAGGTATTGTTTCGGACGTCTGTCAGTTGACATGCTTTGTTTTTCAGATAAAATTGCATGTTAGTCTGAAAAGTTTTGGTACAGAGGTGATTTTCGAATATTGTAATTGTTCTGTTTTTTCTTTTGGCTCTCTGCATTGACAACATTCTGTAGAAAGACAAGCGGACAGGCCGGCCAAAGATATGGCTGTATCGTGATAAGGCTACAGATGAGCCAAAAGGGGACGCTACAGTTACTTATGAAGACCCTCATGCTGCGTTAGCGGCTGTTGAATGGTTTAACAACAAAGACTTCCATGGATCAGTAATTGGTGTACTTATGGCTGAGTCCAAAAGCAAGGATGAGCAGTTACCCGTTCCTGTTGATAATATTGCTTTAGAAAATGATATTGTTGCTGGAGAGGACAGCTCTATGGAGATGAATGAATTGGGTAGACAGGCTAGAGGACGAGGGGATGCATCGGGAAAGGCTTGGCAACAGGAGGGAGACTGGATGTGTCCGAATACAAGGTCTGTGTTGCAATTATTGGTGAGCGGCTATTTATTGATCTTTTTCTTTTCTGCTTTTTTGTTTTCATTATTGATGTCTCTGTCTTCAAAATTCTATTACGATCTTAGTAATGTTACTCTGTTCTCTAATATTGCAGCTGCTCAAATGTGAACTTTGCATTTCGTGGCGTCTGCAACCGGTGTGGTAGTGCTCGACCGGTTGGTGTAGGTGGTGCAGCAGGATCTGGAGGTAGGGGTAAAGGCCGTGGCAATGCCGAGCTTGGTGGTCAGAATAAAGCTGTTGGTGGGCTTTTTGGGCCGAATGATTGGTCATGTCCAATGTAAGTGGAAATATTTCCTTTCACTCAGAAAGTAATTGAATAAGTGACAATGAGTTGCATGGAAGATGTTTATCTGGTGATTTTTCTGTTCATCTCATAGTCCAAATTTTACGGTCTATTTCTCTTTGGAGTAACCTGAAATTTCTGGGTTCCTTTTTATCGTTCATTTTGTTTGATTTCAAATTTCTCCAAGGTTGGACCATCCATCTAGGTGGCCATCGTAGGCCTGCCATTGTTTTTTAAATTGTTATGGAAAATTCATTGCCTATATATTAGGCCAGTCTTATGTGGGGTGATTTGGAACACATCGATGGTATATGTTAACTTTTTCCAACGTCATCTGCACGTACGTCTGTTATGTTCCTCGGGCTATGTGTCTAGTCAAGGGTCTAGATGCCTTAACCAGTTCAGTCTCTGACTGCTCTTATTGTGCCTTTCCCTGACTTATGGTGTCTGTGCTATCGAACATGCCTCGCACAGTCGACTGCCCTGTCTTACTCTTGCTCTCAAGAGAAAGAAGAAATTTGCCAGAAATCAATGTTATTGTATTATTCATCCAAGCCCTCCTATATATGCAGTCTGATTGCACCCGTTTGTTGAAAGGAAAAGATGACTCCTATCTGATCATAAGACTCCTGTAGTTCTGAAATTGCGAATTGATAAAAAGACAACTAGTGGATAATTGCAAGGAAATTAAAATGACTTTAACTCTTTAGTTTTCCTTCAATCCTCAACCTGGTTGTAACAGTATCCTTGGAGATTCCTGTAAGAAAAAAACGTGTATCCTCTAATCCTTTAATTAACTTCCAGTACTTTTTTTTAACACATGACATGTATTACTGCTACTGTTATGTTTCATCCCTGATTTTCCATTGAATACTTGTTTGATTTTTGTAGAGATAAGCGAACAAGAACTGGTATTCCTATGCACAAAAATGAAAAAATGTCAGACCTCTATTTTTCTGTTCTCTGTTAAGAGAAGCTGCTGAGTTGTGTCCTGCCTAGCCACTTAGCATACCTGTGCTCTTTTTATCACACGTCTTGAAAATTGTAGTTTCTTCTTTCTCTGCTTCAGATTTTTATCCTCTAATATGGGGTTACTGATTTTTAGTTTCTTGTAGCATACCTGTTAAGATTTTTAGTTTCTTGTCTAATCCTTTCCTGAAGTTTGACAATTAAGCGTGTTATGGGCGGTTCACCTCCCCTATAAAAGACAAGGAAGCTATCGGTACATGGCCAAAAGTAAATACTAATGTCAGTTTACAATTTTTCTACCTTTAGATTTAGTGTTGAAAGTTAACTGCAAGAGGTATGTTTGGAGTCTTGGCAAAGCGTGCAAAGAATTTAATTTCTAGCTTGACAGAGAAAAAAAGATAAGCAAGTGAAATGCTGAATATTTCCTTGTCACTCTATTAGAGGCCTTCAACGGATGCAAAATCTTCTTGCAGAAAAATAAGTAGGACGCTTAAGAACTTACAGCAGTTCTTACAAGTGATAGGAAATTGTGCATGCTCATGAGTATGCTATCTTTCGATATGGTTTTATTGTATTCAGGAGAAATTTGGTTCTAAATGAGTTGAGTCAAAGAGATGTCCTTTCAAATGTCCATGTGTATATGCCTCTGCAACTGAGAAATATCACTATCTTTTGACACTGAGGTATTTGATGTTCATAAATACTTGAATGGGCATGTTCTTTTTATTTCGAATGTAATAGAATGGGTTATAAACTGTTCTTTTACTTTTCGAATGTAGTAGAATGTTTTATCAACTATTTGACGTTTCTCTACACGCCACAGGCACTCACGTATGCGTTCTTAACCATGGGTAGATACATGTCCCAAAGCACATCTCTTCTGTTTTATGTATCTTTCATGTTAAGGAAAATTATGTGGCGCCTTTAAGGATTGGTGTTTTCAGGCAGGGAGCCATCAGATATAGCTATTTCTTGGTAGATCATATGATTTGATATGATCTAGTGGCTCTCCAGGTGAAGGCATCATGCCCTAAAGGCACCTGTTCTCCTGCACATTAGATGTACTTGGTGACCTTTGTATAATTTTACTGTAGGTGCGGTAATATCAATTGGGCGAAGCGTACAAAGTGCAACATTTGCAACACAAACAAACCCGGTCACAATGAAGGAGGTGTCAGGTATTGGATAATGATTTTCGATTTCCTTCTTTATAGTGGAAGTTTTGCTTACTTTTTTCTTGGATGTTACATGTGTAATTTACTTTGTAGAAGCATTTAAATTACATAGTTTATAATGGCTGCTTGTTCATTGGAAAGGTTGTCATGCTTATTGCCTTAGCACAAAAGTCTTGCAAATGGCTAGTTTAGACCACAGATGTCAACGTGGTGATCTTTCATTTCTTTAGTTTCTTAAGAGATGTATCCATCTATTTTCTCAGTTTTTTTTTTTTTTTTTTTTTTTTTTGACTTGATGAAGCTTGCATATCATGTTTTCCTCTTTAAGTTAAAATGGGACTTTGCATGAAGATATCTTTCCAAGGAAAGAGTGCCATTCATGTACAATAAGTTCAGGCCATCTAAAGTGACGCTAAACAGCATCTAAAGTTATGCTAGCAGTATAGCGAGGATTCTTTGTTCAACTGAGTCGTTCTCTTGACTGTTCACTCTCTGGTGCTTTAGCTTGTTTCCTTTTTTTTTTTTCCTTTTTTCTTTTTCATATCTTTGTATATTCTTGATTTCTTTCATGCCAAATCCTATGGATAGAAGCTGCCAGAGTTCCATATTGATCTCCTTGACCCTAATTGAGAATCTCTTGCTACACGAAAGAATATTTGGTTAGACAGGAGGCTTTATGGATAAAAAAACCATATTCTCTTGGATAGGAGCAAGCAAAATATAGCTATCCTGGGCCTCCTGAAGCTCCACATAAAGCATACATTGATCCTCGGGGGCCATTCGCTGGTCCACCATCTTATTTTGTGTGGAAAGTTTATTCCAACAGGCAATCAACAGAATGAAAGCATACCTAGACACATACCTTTTTCACTAAACAATACCTGGCAGGGCAGTGCCCTCTATGCACGGGTTATTGTTGGATCTAACCATGACATATTTCCCGATGCCATCCTCTACCTTGTGGCCAGTGCTTGGTTTCTTTGCGAATGGGTTAGGACATCATTGCAATCTTAGGATTTTTTTTATTTTTTATTTTTTACAAATTGCAATCTTAGGATTTATAGAAAGTTGAGAATATATTATTCATCAAGCTAAGTTTAAATGTACAAAATGTCCTCCTTTTACCGAGGCTGCTAACTGTGACCTCAAGTGACCCAGGAATGCTAACGGCTAGAACCCACTTACAACGGTTATATTGACATAGTCACTAAGCTAGTGACTTCTACAAGGGTATAAGGCCTATTCAAATGTGTATTTTCTGTGTGTCCATGTGTGTATAATTATATGCGCACTGTATCGTATATGTATATATACAAGTGTATTTTTACTGTATATTTTTACACTCCCCCTGAAGCTAGCTTGGTGTATATGTTTATACAACCAATCTTCACAACTAATATCTAGAACACTTGTGTAGAAATTGACTTGGTAAATACGTCTGCTTCTTGATCTCTTGAGGAAACATGCTCAATTATGATAACTTTCTCTTCATTCTTCTCCCTATAAAGTGTCTATATATTTCAATATGCTTCGACTTATCATGTTGGACTATATTCTCTACCATACTGATTATTGCAACATTGTCACAGTATCTTGATTCGTAAAGCAACTGCTGCCCTAGCTCTTCCAATACCCTTTATAGCTATAATTCTTTACATAATCCAAGTGCCAATGTCCTGAGTTCTGTCTCTACACTGCTTCTGGTTACCATTGTTGTTTTTTTTACTTCTCATAGTGACCAAGTTACCCATAGATAGATCTCATATCTAGTAGTTGACCTCATATTTGTTTTTGATCCAGCCCAATCTGTATCTGTGGTAATCTGAATGTCCATGTCATCATGTTTCTTGAAGTATAATCCTGGACCTGGTGCTGCTTTTAGATACCTGAGAATTCTCAAAGCAGGCTTAAGCTGTTCATTAATAGGTTCATTCATACATTGACTTATAAAACTAACTGAATAGCATATTTCAGGTTTAGTATGAGACAAATAAATTGATTTACCTATTAGTTTTTGATAACTCAACTGTCTGTAGGGTTTTATCTCATAATTCTCTAGGTTTGTGTCTAGGTTTCACTGGTGTAAGAGCTGACATACAACTAAACACCACTGTCTACTGTAGTAAGTCCAGAATATATATTTTTGTTATATACTCATTCCAATTTTGAGTTCTATCGACTTCCATTACCAGAAAATACTTAAGTCTTTGTGAGTCTTTAAATCTCAAATTTCTTAGGTAATTGTTTTTTGATTAACTCAACAACAAAAACAGCAACAACAACAACATTACCTCATTACCTTAGAGGCTCCTGCCTATAGCGGGGTATGAGGGGAGGGGTCGGATGTACGCAACCATACCCATGTGTAAGAAACACGCAGCGGTTGTTTTCCGATGACCCATAATGATGCGTCAAGCTATGTCGATCAACTGTTACTTCACAATATAAGAAGCGCAGCCTGAGTCATTTTGCTTTATTCCATCATATTCCAATGTCATGTAAATTATCTCCTGTAAGAGTAGTATCATCAACATAGACAATTAGAATAATTACCTTACCAGTTTCAGTATGCTTAACAAGTAGTGTATGATCACTTTGACTTTATTTAAAATTTTACTGTATAACAACATTTGTAAATATTCTAAACCAGCTCTAGGTGACTGTTTAAGTCCGTACAGAGATTCTTTAGTCTACATGTCATATTACTGTTTGAGTTATCAGTGAATTCAGGTGGGATGTCATAAATACTACTTTTTGTAGAGCTCCATTTAAGAATGCAATGTTAACATCTAGTTGGAATAATTCCTAATCCATATTTACTGCTATTGAAAAAATAACTCTTACAATATTCAACTTTGCCACTGGTGTAAAGGTCTCTAGATAATCCATCCCATAAGTTTGTGTGAAACCCTTAGCCATTAGTCTTTCCTTAAATCTACTGACTGTTCCATCTGTGTTCTTCTTAATGGTAAAGACTCATATGCAATCTACTGGTTTAATTCCTTAACTAATAGGTAATGCGATCTACTGGCTTAATTCCTTTACTAATAGGTAAAAATTTCTAATTTTCAGAAATGCTTCCATTTCCTCATAAACAACATCTCTCCAATGTGGAATTATAAATGTTGTAGAAATAAAGTGCAAATACAGTATGCATACATTACACAAAAACACTGTATATACACATAAGTATTACAACATTGTATAGACACAAAATACACGGTATGACTTGTACATATACACATCAAGTCACTCAAATTTGTGACTGATAGAATAAGAAGGAATGAAGCCGTTGAAGGCAATACAGCTGTTAGAGAAAAAGACATTGTAGCCGTTAGAACAATTAGCCTCCTTGAAGGTTGTAAACCGCCTATATAAGGGCCATCACTTTAACATTTGAAAATATAACTAAGGTATGTAAAATTTTCAGTTTTCATATGGTATCATAGCAAAATTGAATATGTTTTTTTTGCCTTATTTCGATTATGTTAAACATTTGAAATTCAAAAATGACAACGTCAGTCTTTTTTCCTTCTCCTACCTCTAGGCCTCATACCCTCCTGATCAAAGCTCAGGAGCATGTCCTCATAACAATCCAATTATTGATGATTTATGTGTTATTATTACTAACCATAAGCTGAATGGAGACAAATACCTATTTTGGTTATGTAGCGCCCCATCCCGAACCATAGGGTCAGAACTGGTACGCCCGCCGTATTCCACTAAGGGATATACAAGGCGTCTGTACGAATCCCTACACTTATCAAAACGACAGAGTATTCGATTGCGGAAGCGAAATAAATCAATTCAAAATCCTAAATCAAAAGTAAAGTCCCCAAATCATATATAGTCAACATCAAGTCAAAATACCCTAAACGACATCGTAAAGTTCGTAAAATAAAATCCCTAAGCTAAGTCCTCAAATGAAATAATAAATAAAATAAAACTTCCTCATTTCTTGATCCTCAATCTCTCAATAATCTCTACGAGTCCCACTGAGCCCACTCTGAATCTTCTCCAACCCATATGTAATCATACCCTGAATCGTCTGCAAGAAAACAAAACGAACGGTGTGAGCGACAAAAACGTCACTCAGTAGGTACCCTGCCTGCATCGGCTCTGTGAGATCATACATGCTAGGACAGTAGTGAAATACATATACGTACTGTAATACGAAAATAGACTGTCCACGTTTTCGCAAATACGTATAACGTTCAGAACTTCTGAAAACAATCAAGCACATAATCATGCAGAATGAGCGTGAAATGCAATGTCACATACGTGATGCATGATAAACCTACCTTCTCAGAACATTCATCTAATCGTACAATGCATGACCCCGGGTCCTAACAGAACGGAACAGAGCGGAACAGATCAGATATGCGACTTACGCCTCGCATATCCTAACAGAGCAGAACGGAACATACATGCGACTTAGGTCTCCCACATCTTAACAGAACATAACATAACAGATATGCGACTTAGGTCTCGCATACCCTAACAGAACAGATATGCGACTTGGGTCTCGCATACCCTAACAGAACAGATATGCGACTTAGGTCTCGCATACCCTAACGGAACAGAACAGATATGCGACTTAGGTCTCGCATACCTTAACGGAACAAAACAGATATGCGACTTAGGTCTCGCATATCCTAATGCAATGTCGTGATGCATGGATGCACAGAAATCACATACAGAATGCTTCATTTACTTTCCCTTTCATTTTCTTTTCTTTTCCTCTTATTCTTTATTCTTTTTCCTTTTTCTTTTTCCTTTATTCTTTTTCATTTATTCTTTTTCATTTTACTTTTATGTTATTCTTTTCCCTTTCTTTATTCTTTTCCTTTATTTCTTCTACATTTCTGCTGCGTTCCCCTACCCCTGCGATTTCCAATCTTCTTTTCCCCAGCTTCACGCTGCCAAAAGCCCCCCTCCCCAAACAGCCCCCTCAGCCGACCACCCCCCTACCCCCACTCCCTCACACCAGCCACACCCCCCCTTAGCCGACCAGCCCCCACCCCACTCCCTCACCCAGCTGCACCCCCTCAGCCGACCAGCCCCCACCCCACTCCCTCACCCCAGCCCGCACCCCTCACTCAGCCACACCCCTCCCAATCACCACTAGTACGACAGCACGTGGCCATAGCCCACCACCACCGGCCACGCGCCGCCATCACCACGCCTCCAAACCGATTTCGTTATTCATATACAAATCAAAAGTGCAATCTTTTTCATGCTATTAATACGAAAATAATACCATACATGTATACGTATATACAATTCATCACATACACATATAATCAAATAAACAGTCATCTATAAAATCACAATTACTGATGCACGATCTCGGTTTCGTAAAGAAATTAAGGATTGTACCGTTTTCATACAAAGGATGTTAAGGGGGCACCTACCTGGTACTGGATACGCGTTGAATGGTTGATCGAGGCAGTGATGCTTTTTCCATTATTGGCGGCTTTGGTTTGAAGCAAGAAGAAAGCGTTTTTTTTTCTTCTGTTATGTGAATGGCGGCTGAACGTTTAGTATGGGAGGAGAAGTCCAAGCCTTGTTTAAATAGAAATTTGATTAGGGTTTAGGGAAAATTTGATAATCAAATTAGATTTTCTAATTAATTAGGCCTAATTTCCATTCTTGCCCCTATTAAAAAAAATGGGATATAACATTCTCCCCTCCTTACAAAAAGTTTCGTCCTCGAAACTTGTGTGTTACGTAATCGGTAACTTAGTATAGTCCTACATAGTTCATTTACCTAGATCATGATCGAACTTAGTATCCCTTGCGTATTCTGATATATTACCCATCTCACTTCCTCGATACAGGACTAAGTCTTCAAATCATTCAGCCTGTATATTTACAATGTAATCTTTAAATCCATCGTCCTCCGCCTGATAGATCGTGACCTATTCTTTCTATAGTTCTCGCATCAACCTTAAGGGCATCGTCCTTATAATGACTTCATAACTTAATCGTCGGTCTATATCGTACTTACATTTGTTGTCACGAGCAACTCTCTAAAATCAGTTCCTAGGTATAGTACAATCTTTAACTTAACATCTTGTTCACAAGACTCCTCCCTTAAGCTGTATGTACTTTTTCGGAATACGTCGTACTCTAGTTAGATTTAATTTAATCATCATTAACATCTCACAAGATGATCTAGTCTTTATAGAATTCAATCCTTACTTAATTCCCTATAATCAGTCTTACAAACTTCCACTTATACCACTTGACGTGTATCATTCAACTTATTGCAATCTACAAAACCGGATTTTCAAACTCATCACATATGATTCATCCCCTAGATAATTAACCACATTAACATCCTTGGTGCACGCCAATATGGTAACCGCTACCCTTCCTTACTACAAACAAGTCTTCAAAATCCGTTCTTATACTTACGAACTAGCTCTATGATCATGCTCTTAATTTCTCAGAGATATCGTCAGCAGCCTAGTATACGAAATATGTGTATGGACATATTCTTCTTCAAGTTAAAAGAAAAGTAGCTTACGTAGCTATAATTTTGAATATAGCTTTAACTATTTAAAATACTAAACCTTCAAATGTTTGTAAACACAAACCCAAAGTATCATAGATTTGTTTTCGCAATGCGATATCTCAATGACCATTTTAAAAACGATGATATAACTTGTTCGCAAGGTATTTTGGTAAAATTGCGTCAAACAGTTGAAAACGTAATAATGAAGGGTTTTATGAAACGATTTGAATATGGTACCTTTCGTTTTCAAAGATATGTTTATATTTTGAAAGCTACCTTTTTTTTTGGCTTCACAAAAGTTAAGTAAGTTCATCGCGAGCGGATAAATAACTTCAAAAACATTTAAACGGTTAAACTGCTTGGGATATCGATAGTTGTCAAATTAAATTAATTTTGACAAAAAAATAGATGTAACAAAAACAGAAATTGGAAATATTCGGTAAGAAACACATAGTTTTTGCATAAACATCAATATTTTAAAAGTTTTTCCCTTTTCAAGGTCGTCAAAAGAATTGAAATTTTTATTATACTGATTTACAAGTACGGAAAAAAAATAGCCTCGTAAAGTTTAGTAGACTATATAAAGAAATGAGAATTAATGAGGTATTTTCGAAAATAAAATGCCTTTTGAAGTCCATGTAAAATATAGGTATAACTCGGTGTACATGCTTATATAAAATATTTATCTGATAAAGAAATAATAGTCCAATATTTCGTATAATTTCTATAATCCATCCTTATTTTCAAAAGAACAATCCGTCTATGCATCGTTTCTTATAAGTCTAACATTCGCCTACTATGATAAAATCTGTAACTTTAATTGTCCAATCTTAACATGACACACTAAATATTTATCAGCTTAAGGTGTTCTAATTCACCATGCTTCCGCGCGCCATACTGATCTACTGTATTTCTTTACTTGGTTATTTGAATTGCTAATTATCCTAGTTAAATCTCATCTGAACAAGCAACCTCTACTGATTCATACTTATTCTATTTCAATTCAAGCCTACTAGATTCAAACCAAATGTTCCGTTGTCAACACTTAACCCACAATTTGTAATGATATAGTATTCCAAGGCACATACTATAGTCGATTCTCGCATGTCGCTGTTGTTCCATACTTCTAATAAGACTAATATCGTCGACCTATTTTGACTACCCTACATTCAACATCTTAACCCTAGACTATAAATTCCTTTGTACAATATCCTTAACTAAACTCTATTGATTATAATGCTAATCATTATTTAGTTTTTATCATTCTACTATAAACCATCCCTTAGTATTTATCATACTATTAAAATTCAGTTCTTAGTAGCCATGGTCCCAACTTAGACCTAAGTGTGCTCTGATGTTACCGTCCAAGTAGGGATATGGACCCGCTTTACTTTACCCTAATAGTACCGAGTACCATGTTGCAGTTATGGTAAGGCAGCCTGAGTTACTGTCTGACCCATTAATATGTCAACTAACATTTGTAGTAGAGTATTCTGGTTAACATTGTAATTCATTCAAATCAATTATATAGTATTCAACTAGGGTTACTAAGATCACAGCTTAGAGAGTTATGATCATCCTTATATAAAGGATAATTGTATGGGATATTCTAGGTATACGTGTTTCAAAACCGATCGACTTCTTAAGTTTAGGATCATAACTTATTTCTAGGATCGTCCTTAGTATCATTATTCCTTAATTCTAAGATCATGTCTGGATTCCAAATCATAATTAGTACATAATCAACACTTATTACTAAATCAGTTCTTATGTCTAAAGTCAATTCTTAATCGAGATCGTTACTTATGTCTAAGACCGTGACTTATGTTCAGGATCATCGCTTATAATTGAGAGCAGTACCTATGTTCGTGATCATCCCTTATATTCAAATCATCACTTATGTCTAAGATTTTGACTTAGAGGTTCGTAACTTATTTTCTAATATCATCACTTAGTCTAAATCAAACTTATTCTAAGGTCAAACTTAGTCTCAGATCACAACTTACGTCTAGGATCAAACTTAGTCTAAGATCAAACTTACATCTATTATCAAAACTTAAATCTATAGTCATCTCCTACGTATAAGATCATTTCTTAATTCTACGTTTTCCGCAGTAGATCTAGAGCCTGAGCTCTGATACCACCTGTAGCGCCCCATCCCGAACCATAGGGTCAGAACTGGTACGCCCGCCGTATTCCACTAAGGGATATACAAGGCATCTGTACGAATCCCTACACTTATCAAAACGACAGAGTATTCGATTGCGGAAGCGAAATAAATCAATTCAAAATCCTAAATCAAAAGTAAAATCCCCAAATCATATATAGTCAACATCAAGTCAAAATACCCTAAACGACATCGTAAAGTTCGTAAAATAAAATCCCTAAGCTAAGTCCTCAAATGAAATAATAAATAAAATAAAACTTCCTCATTTCTTGATCCTCAATCTCTCAATAATCTCTACGAGTCCCACTGAGCCCACTCTGAATCTTCTCCAACCCATATGTAATCATACCCTGAATCGTCTGCAAGAAAACAAAACGAACGGTGTGAGCGACAAAAACGTCACTCAGTAGGTACCCTGCCTGCATCGGCTCTGTGAGATCATACATGCTAGGACAGTAGTGAAATACATATACGTACTGTAATACGAAAATAGACTGTCCACGTTTTCGCAAATACGTATAACGTTCAGAACTTCTGAAAACAATCAAGCACATAATCATGCAGAATGAGCGTGAAGTGCAATGTCACATACGTGATGCATGATAAACCTACCTTCTCAGAACATTCATCTAATCGTACAATGCATGACCCCGGGTCCTAACAGAACGGAACAGAGCGGAACAGATCAGATATGCGACTTACGCCTCGCATATCCTAACAGAGCAGAACGGAACATACATGCGACTTAGGTCTCGCACATCTTAACAGAACATAACATAACAGATATGCGACTTAGGTCTCGCATACCCTAACAGAACAGATATGCGACTTAGGTCTCGCATACCCTAACGAAACAGAACAGATATGCGACTTAGGTCTCGCATACCCTAACGGAACAGAACAGATATGCGACTTAGGTCTCGCATATCCTAATGCAATGTCGTGATGCATGGATGCACAGAAATCACATACAGAATGCTTCATTTACTTTCCCTTTCATTTTCTTTTCTTTTCCTCTTATTCTTTATTCTTTTTCATTTATTCTTTTTCATTTTACTTTTATGTTATTCTTTTCCCTTTCTTTATTCTTTTCCTTTATTTCTTCTACATTTCTGCTGCGTTCCCCTACCCCTGCGATTTCCAATCTTCTTTTCCCCCAGCTTCACGCTGCCAAAAGCCCCCCTCCCCAAACAGCCCCCTCAGCCGACCACCCCCCTACCCCCACTCCCTCACACCAGCCACACCCCCCTCAGCCGACCAGCCCCCACCCCACTCCCTCACCCAGCTGCACCCCCTCAGCCGACCAGCCCCCACCCCACTCCCTCACCCCAGCCCGCACCCCTCACTCAGCCACACCCCTCCCAATCACCACTAGTACGACAGCACGTGGCCATAGCCCACCACCACCGGCCACGCGCCGCCATCACCACGCCTTCAAACCGATTTCGTTATTCATATACAAATCAAAAGTGCGATATTTTTCATGCTATTAATACAAAAATAATACCATACATGTATACGTATATACAATTCATCACATACACATATAATCAAATAAACAGTCATCTATAAAATCACAATTACTGATGCACGATCTCGGTTTCGTAAAGAAATTAAGGATTGTACCGTTTTCATACAAAGAATGTTAAGGGGGCACCTACCTGGTACTGGATACGCGTTGAAGGGTTGATCGAGGCGGTGGTGCTTTTTCCATTATTGGCGGCTTTGGTTTGAAGCAAGAAGAAAGCGTTTTTTTTCTTCTGTTATGTGAATGGCGGCTGAACGTTTAGTATGGGAGGAGAAGTCCAAGCCTTGTTTAAATAGAAATTTGATTAGGGTTTAGGGAAAATTTGATAATCAAATTAGGTTTTCTAATTAATTAGGCCTAATTTCCATTCTTGCCCCTATTAAAAAAAATGGGATATAACAGGTTAAAGGGAGTCGAGGTGTTTATAATTGGAAAAGACAAATAGGTGTACCTATATGGATCTGCAATAGTTCATGATGAGAATGATCCTAAGTATAGGTCTAAAAATTAGAAATGGCATGATCATGTCATGGCTAATTAGATCAATGACATCAGAAGTTAGCGATGGCTTCATAATTTATGATACAACAGGTGAGATTTGGGCTGCAGTTAAAGAAATGTTCTTAAAAAAAGATAATAAATATGAATTATATGAAATAGAGGCTCAACTTCATGAGGTGAAGCAAGACAATTTATCAGTTAATAAATATTATACACATCTGACAATAGTACGACAACAAATTTATGTATTTGAAATACATCAATGGTCCTGTGCTTCTGACTCTCGGTTGTACAAGAGTATTATGAACAAAAGCTAGTTTTTAGATTTTTAACAGGTTATACCCTGACTTTGATAGTGTATGGAGTAGAATTCTGAGTACTAAACCACTGCCTACATTAAAAGAAACGACTGCTAAGATGAAGAGAGTGGAAAGAAAGTGTGATGGAAACCAGTATAAACTTGAATACAGAAGCTTCAACTCTTGTTGCTGAAAAATCATATGTAAATATTGTTGAAGCTTCAACCTTTGCAGCAATGAGGCAGGTAACTTCTCGAGAAATATGTAAGTCCAATTAGGCAGCAATGAGGCAGCACAACAATGGACCTTGGAGAAGTCCAATTAGGCCTGATACTCCTTGGAGGCAGCACAATAATGGACCTTGGAGACCTCCTTCAAGATTCAATTATGGTGAACAAAGTAACGCTCATTTTGTAGGTAATCCAACTCAGTCCCACTTCAGTTTTATTTTTCATTAAGTACACCCAATTGACCCTTGTGTAATCATCTACAAAGGTGATGAACCATCAGCATTAGTGACTCTAAAAGGTCTTTCTATGTCAATGTACGAAATTAAATTGTTGAGTAGCAGTTGCAGGATATCTGGTTCTAGAGTGTTTTGCTAATTGACAAACTTCACGAAACACATCCATACGATAACTTCTTGGCATTAGCTTTTTCAAGTACATAAAGTTGCGATGTCCCAATCTTCTATGCCAAAGCAAAATATTATCAAAACTAGCTTTGACACTCTTAAATTAATAAACTTTAGCTGCACATCTTCCTTTCTTAACTTTTCTTGTTCTTCAGCTTGTAAAATAAAGAGGCCATTTAGTATTGTAGCACTTCCAATCATCGTCTACGTATCTTTCTCTTGAAAATAACACTCATAAGATGAGAACCATGCAAAACAGTCATCTTGGGTTATCTTTCCTATTGATATTAGGTTGAAGTTTAAACAGGGCCATGCAACACATCATATATGGTCAATTTATCTGTTATCTTTGCCATTCCCTTCTGGTAACTTTATACGTGCCTCATTTGCTAGCTTAACAGGTTTAGGAACATAAAAAGATTTATAACATAATATAAGATCACTGTAACATAATAGAAGATCAATAATCCAAGAATATAACTTAGTGTTTGATAAGTTTCCTGCATTTTAAATTATTTTTTCTGCCTTCTCTCTACTCTAAGTCACGTGAACTTCCCATCACGCTCATTTCACTTTTCTCTCTCTTTACCACCACCACTCCTTTCTCCCTACAACAGTCAGGAAACAGCCGTCAACTTCCATCTTCTTCTCCAATTCTTCTTCTCTCTCCACCCTCCCTCAGCCCATCCCTACCCTTATTCCTCCACTTCCTCATCCTATCTACCAAATAATTACAGCTGAAACTAATCAAACCATTTTGACAGAACACAATGCACTACTCTAGGCCTTAGGGCCTCTCCGACCTCGGAAAAAAGGTCGGAAAAACTCATCTCCTACCTTGCAGAAATGGCTAGCTTCGCCTAATCTAGCTTCCGACATCGACATGCAAGGAGTCATCAGAGCCAAATCTGGATTTCACACTGGACACACCTTCTACACTGTCAATGGTATCACTGGAGAAGGACCAAGGAAAGCAAGTATTTGCTATAAAACCAAGCTCAGTAGAAGCGGATATGGCGAAATGGTGTTCAGCTATTGTAGGACAAATCATGGGTAACAGTGCATCCTTCTCTAACATGAAGAAGTTTGCTGAAAATCAGTGAGCAAACAAAGGTCTCTTAGGAATCCAAAAGGTAGAAGAAGACTTATTTGTATTCCGTTTTCAGTCCGAGGAAGCCAAGCAAAATATACTGGAACACTCTCCCCTCTCTTTTGGCAACAGTATGTTGTTTCTACGCCCTTGGTGATGGAATCAACCTATCCAAAGGCTAAAACTCAATTCTATTCCTGTTTGGGTGCAACTCCCTAAACTAAGAGCCCATTACTTCAATGCCGAGGTTTTGAGCGGACTAGGGAGCCTTATAGGTAAGTCGCTGTTCATGGACAAGCTTACAACCTCTCATGCTAGATTAGATTTTGCAAGATCTGCGTAGAAATCTCGGTTGAAACACGTCCACCAACAACTATCAACTTTATAGATGAGGATGAAATAGAATGCACACAAGAAGTATATTATGAATGTATCCTTTCTCACTTCCTAAAGTACAACACCTTCGGCCATGCGTGTGCTCCAACAAAAAGCACAGCACGTTCAAGCTGGAATAAAGAATCAGCCGGGCTAGCCAACACAGCCACAAATAAGGAAACACTTAGAAATGTGGGTGAAGGTAAGGTTCCACACACCTCCAGTCATCAAAACAACATGGACGAAACTAGAATGGAAAAACACAAGGTTGAACAGAACAAAGAAACAGAGGTGGCAAGAAGGCAAGACAATAATGAAACTTCTAGGTCTCCAACAAGGAAAAGTAACAGCAACAGGTTTGCCGTGCTGGAAGGTGAAGATTCGGAGGTCACTCAACCTTAGGTGATAGTAGCAGAACTGATATAAGCTAGCCAGCAAAATGAGCCTTATAATTCAAGACAGAACAAAGTGCACAAAACCCAGGTGATATCTGTTCCTTCTCAAAATAAAAATGAACTGCATTTAATTTCCTCGTGCTATCCTGCCAACCGTTGGGAAAGAGAGGATAAGGCCATGAATGCAGGGTTCAATGATCAACTAGCCACCCCAACATTAGCCACTACATCTGACAGTGATTCAATGGATAGTTCTGTCCCGCTGGGACAAGTCCTAGTAGGAAAATTTTCCCATTCTAGGTGAAAGGGGAAAATAATACTAAAAATCCTTATATAAACACTATGGAAGAAGTTGAGTCATCTTCGGACACACCTACCGAAACTGAACCACAAATTAAGCCAAGGGACAAATCACAGCTCCCAATCCTTAGCAATCCTCCCCTTACCAAAAACACCAATGACGAGCTGCCACTAAATAATCCCAGCACTCCCAATTCCACAGCTAGAAAGACCAAGGACACCTTACCCGTAGACTCTCCTCATATCTACATAGCAGGTAAACTTAAAGAGCGCCTAGCAATGAACCTACTTCATTGTCTACTCCAGCCATTCGTCTCAAATAGATGTGCCCAGTCAGGTACATTCAGCGAGACTGCCAAGTCAGATGCACAAAACGAACATCTTTTTTTCTACACAATTGCAGAGATTCTTCACAAAATGAATATCAAGATATTGCACCCTGAAATCTAGATGAGCAGGCCCTTGGAAGAGGTATGTCCTCCGAACCTAGGCAAAGAGGAGGTAGTAGGGGTAGAGGCCTAGGGCTTCCAAGTCCTTTAGATGAACAAAATAGCTTGCTGGAATGTGAGAGGGCTCAACTCCCCTCTTAGACAAAAGTAAGTGAGGAATTTCATCACACAAAAGCTCATTAGCCTTATTGGACTAGTAGGTAAAAGTGAGAAAAGAAATTTGAAAAATTCTCTAATAACACCCTCATAATTTGGGAATCTGTACATAATATCTTCCCAACTCCGTGTCTAGAATCTGGGTGGCATGAAAGCCTAATATATACAAGGGTAAGGTACTGCAGACATCTGACCAAGCAATTACATGCAAAATATCTCACACATCCTCCTATGGTGACGATTTCATCTTGACTGTAATGTATGGCTGTAATGAGAGAAGTAATAGAAGGGACCTGTGGGCTAACCTTAGATACTAATATCAATTGTATGGAAATCAACCATGGCTCCGCATGGGTGATTTCAACATTATAATGGATGGGAAAGGAAAACTTGGTAAGAAAAGGATAGATAGGAATGCCATTAATGAATTTACACAATGGATTAAGGATTTAGGCATAGTAAATATCCCTTCTAGAGGATTTGAATACGCATAGTCTAATGATAAGGAAGATGAGAAGAGAGTCTACAGAAAAATTGATCATATGTTCTGCAATGTACATTGGAAAAGTAATAACCCCCACTTCCAACTTGATTATGAGGTCCCTATCTCTTCTGATCATTTTCCAAGTATCCTAACCATTGAAAGTGACTTGAAATTTGGGCCCAAACCATTTAAATTTATAAAGGGATGGCTTAGGCACCCATTCTTCAAAACCATACTAAAGGAAAGTTGGGAAAAGGATGTACGAGGTAACCCATTAGAAATCCTCACCAAAAAAACTAAAAAGGTTAAAAGAACCTTTAAAACTTTTAAACAAAGAGAAATTCTTCAATATATCAGCCAAGGTGGATGAAGCAAGAGGCTTACTAGCAGATGCTCTGGCATAACTTATAAAAGATCCATACAATACCCCATTACATGAAAAGGTTAAAGAGGCTAGAAGCACATACATGGATCTTATGTACTTTGAGGAATCCTTCTATAGGGAGAAATCTGGAATCAAATGGATAAAGGAGTGTGATAAAAATACTAACTTTTTTCATAGAACAGTCAAAGTCCACAATACTAGGAATAAGATACTAAGATTGCAAAACAAACAAGGAGAGATGGTAGAGGAATATGGGCATGTACAAGACATGGCCATTGAATTCTTCAAAAGCCTATTCTCTGGTTCCATGACACAAAGCAACCCCACCCAAGTTTTGGCTGGAAGCACAATATCCTAAATTTAAGCAGAAAACCTCATAATCCCTATCACAGAAAAGAGATAAACGAGGCTCTTTTCTCCTTGAATTCTGATAGTGCCCCTGGCTCAGACGGATACTCAGTCATCTTTTTTAAAGAGAACTGGGATTTAGTTGGTGAGGAGTTCATGAAGGCCGTTGAATACTTTTTCCTCAAAAACTACATGTACTACCCAGTAAATACCACATCAATCACACCTATCTCGAAAGTGCCACATCCAATAAACTTTTAGACCTATATCTTGTTATAATGTGACTTACAAAGTTATCTCGAAGATATTGGTAAGCAGATTGCAACCCCTTGTACCATCATTAGTGAATGAGAACCAGGCCGCCTTTATTAAGGGTAGAACTATCCAAAGTAACATCCTACTCATGCATGAAATTGTTAAGAACTACAACAGAAAAGGGGGCCCAAAATGTTGTGCCATTAAGTTGATTCTATGAAAGTATTTGATACAGTCAACTGAGACTATCTCTTATGGATAATGAAATGCATGAACTTCCCTGATAAGTTCATCAGTTGGATTAGACTTTGCATCTCAACCACTACCTTCTCCGTAAACCTGAATGTATCTTTAAATGGCCACTTTAATGCTTCCAGAGGACTCAGGCAGGGTGATCCACTTTCCCCAAGCCTTTTCATACTTATTATGGAATACGTTATCCAAATTCTGAAAAGCAAAATAAGCAACTCATGCTTCAGTTATCACACAAAATGTGAGACTTTGAACCATTCTCCTCTGATCTTTGCGGATGTTCTTTTCATCTTATCAAAAGCTGACCTCCCTTCTGTACAAATTGTGAAAGAAGCTCTAAATGAATTCCAAACCTTCTCTGGTCTAAAACCAAACTTGGAGAAATGTGAAATCTTTGCGTCTGACATCAATCAACAGGAAAGCCTAGCCATAGGCTCTACTCTAGGTATGCCGCTAGGCTCTCTACCAATCAAATACTTGGGACTTCCATTGATGACTGGGAAACTCTCCCACAATCATTGTGGTACTCTATTAGACAGACTTGACCAAAGAGTTCTAAGTTGGACGGTGAAAAACCTCTCTTCTGGAGGAAGACTCCATCTAATCAATTAAGTTCTAATGGCTATTTGCAGATATTGGACTACTTCCTTCTTCCTGCCAAGAAGAATCATCAAGGAGGTAGAAAAGATCCTAAAATGTTTCCTATGGGGTAGCACAAGCAAAGCTAAAGTTAAATGGTCCATTATTTGCCCAAAGAAAATGGAGGATTAGGAATGCACGATATTGGGTTGGTCAATAATGCATATATTGTGAAAAGCATATGGAATATCTGTGAAAACAAAGAACCGTGGGTTAAATGGGTACACACAGTAAATTTTAAAAGGAAAAACTCTTTGGGCGGCCAAGGCAAGACCTGGAGATTGGTGGCTTTGGGAAAACTTCTTGGGGTAAGGGGTAAATACACTCATTGGGTATCTAAGGTCATTGGCAACGGCCACACTTCCTCCTTTTGGTAATGACTTTTGGCACCCCTGGGGTATACTAGCCGTGATGCATCCTGAACTCAAAAGGAAACTACAAATAAGAGAGGATGCCAAAATTGCTATTGTGTTGGAAGAGAAACATTGGAACCTTCCATATGGGAGAGTTTGGGATCATCAGATTATCCAGTTTTACCAGGCTTGTAGGAACCTACAGCTCAAACAGGGGGATGACACTTGGATGTGGCACCCTAGTCCTCATTTTACCATGGAAAGTGCAACTGTAGCATTTTTAACCTCAAGACCAACAATTGATTGGGCAAACATTGTATAGTGCAAACATTCTCTTCCACAATATACAATTGTCCTATGGCTTGCATGTTGGAAGAGAATGAATACGCAAGACAAGCTTTGTGACTGGGGACTTATTCTAACTAACACTTGTGCATTGTGTTCTAGATATCCAGAAAATCATGACCACTTTTTTTTTTTTTTTTTTACAATGCCCATTCTCAAGATGGGTCTGGCACAAAGTCATAAACCATTTTAGATGTAACAATAGGCCTATCGTCTGGCAAGACGCCATTGAATGGTTGAATGCCACAAATGGTTGTGCAACAAAATTCCAAAAAAAAAACATGGCCTATTTCGCATTTTCCTCAACCGTATACCGCATATGAAGAGAAAGAGACAATAGATTATTCCAGCAAAGTTACAGAAATTAAGAGCTGATCCTCACTGACATTTTTCAAAGCAATGTAGACAATATTGGTACTTGGAAAAAATGCAAACTAAACAAATTCAATTGGGGACTAGCCATAAACCTAGGACTTTCAACAAGTATTTTCAAAAGAGCTCATGCCACTCATCAATAAACATAACCAAGCTCCCCTCCCAGTTACCACATTATTTGTTTAAGGTCCTAATGGTTCGGTTTGGAATTATCTATGGTACATTATTTATGTATACGGCATTGGCTTTGTATTTTCTTGCGGCTTTGTATTTTTTTGGTCTACAGGGAATCAACACAAAATGGAATTTTAGAAAGGACACATATTCTTAGGAAATATGGAAGGCTTAAAGATATCAACACCGATGGAGAAATAGAAGGCCACAAGGATGGTATTGTGGAAAGCAGGAAGAGGTCGAGCCTAATGATGCATCAAATTGACTGCCTGTTTTGTATAGCCACCGAGTTTAATGATGCAACAAATTGACGGACTGTTCTATATAGCCACTTAATAGTACATGAATGTTAATGCTAGGCTTATGTTGTCTTTCTAAGTCAACCTTTTGTAAAGGTGGAAGATAGAATATCACTTGTAAACCACCTGTATGTTGCTTCATTCAAGCTCCATGTAACTTTTATTAGCAACTGTTTTATAAATGCGCCATGACGGCTTATATATAAAATTTTATTTACAAAAAAAAGTTTTCTGCATTTTCTGTAGTGGCATATATTGGTGTTTGGTGCACTGTGGATTGTTGTTGGCTTAGAAGATGAAGCAATGCTTCAATTTGGCTTTGGGTTGGTAGTACTGGAGATCTATGTGTTTGTCCAATGCTGCCATAACTGCTCATTGTGTTTGCAACATGTGGTTTTGCAGGCTTCCAGGGGTTATTGGCTAGTCTTGGTGACATCTCTTTTCCTGGTTTCCATGCAGCTTCCAACACTCTTCTATTAAGTGTCATGATTTCTTTCAATATTACATAGTGGTCTATTGTTATCACTTTGACTAAGAGTTTCTGCTCTATTGGATACAATTGCATAAACTTGAGGATTAGAAGGAATAGACTGATGTCCAGTATTTTAAGTTTGAAGTTTCTCTGTAAACGAAGTTGATCCCTCAGTTGCAAAGATGGGTAGTGACTCCATCGTAAGTCTAATTCTGCTCTCTTCATGTCTGATCTCAGGAAAAGCTATTTAAGAATAGGAAGAGGTTTAGTTCCATGGATTCTGCTTCTGACAACATTAAAATCCTTTTGGAGACTAGTAATGAATCTGAAGACCCTTTTTGTCTCGGTTATGTTCTTATAAAGCTAATCATCAGCTTGACGATTCCAATGATGTTCTTCGAATATGTCATCTGTTGCCAAATTCTAGTCAAATAACTATAGTAGTTATTCAGTCATATCTACCTGTTATATGTCCTGAAATTATCCTCCTTGGAATGCATTTCCTTTGCAACTAACCATATCTCAGTTGTAGTTTGAATATAGTATAAAATTGTCACTTATGCCATGTGTCACTTACCTAGCCGAGACATTATCATTGAGTTTTTAGATTTACGGATTCTGAATTTAGAGTCTGTAGCGGCAGGGACGACAACATCTCCAAAGAGATAGTCTTCCTTACCCCAATCAATGATATCATTTCAACTGTCTTGGTCCATGACATGTAGTGATTTCCAGTGAGTTTATGATTTGTAATCACAATATGAGCTTCATCAAAGGAGGAAGTAGAAGAATGAGCATTAGTCCCTGTCTCTGAAGGTTGTCAAAGGTGGAAGTTGCTTGAGTTTCACTTTCAGCAGGATATGAAGCCATCATTTAAAAATACGGGTTTGTTTAAGAAGATGAAGGAGATGGCCATCATACCATAATGAAAGTTGAGAATACATTGTTCATCAGGCTAAATTTAAATGTATAAATGATCCTCTTTTTATAGAGGCTGTTAGCTGACACCTCAATTGTTCTAAAATGCCAACGGCTATAACGCCAACTGCTAGAACGCACTTACAACGGTCATATTGATCTTGTCACGAAACTAGTGACTTATATACAAGGGTATAGGTCCTATACGTTATGTATACTGTGTATACATGTATGTTATTTGTGTGTATTTGTACAAGTGTATTTTTACTGTATATTTGTACAATATTTTTGTCATTGTTTCTTAGTGCTTGGTTTACAAAACTCTCAATTTATCATGACTTCTGGTTTTCTGATGTACTGGTGCTTCATATAGGAACATGACAAACCTTTGAATTCCAAAATGTAAAAGCTTAGTGTACAATTTCCCTTTAAAAAATCAACATCTGTGGTCTGACTCATTTTTATTATTTATTTATTTATGCCTTATTGTTACTATTTTTTTGGTAGAGGAGGACGTGGTGGAGGCTACAAAGAACTTGATGAAGAGGAATTAGAAGAAACCAAAAGAAGGCGTCGTGAAGCTGAAGAGGTAGGATTTGTTTTGACTACGAGTGGAACCTTTTTTGTGCTAAAGTAGTTGATGTAAGCACTTTAGTTGAAAGTTACCTATGCCAGACTGTTTTCTGGCACTTCCTTTTGTGTTTTTCCATGTGGAAGTTGTTTTCAATAGTGCCTTTATGAGTTCAATTCTTTAAGCTTTTTAATTTCAGATTGTTCATATGTATGTGCCCCATTTTCTTCTGAAAGACTACTTTTGGAAGAAGACTAGTTAAATGAGAATTCTAGTTTGTGACCAGAGTTCATTCCACCACCCACCCCATGTAGGATGATGGTGAAATGTACGATGAGTTTGGTAACTTAAAGAAAAAATTTCGTGCCAAAACTCAACAAGCTGAAGCTGGCCAGAGCCTTCCAGGGGTTGGACGTGCTGGATGGGAGGTGGAGGAAATAGGTATTGTTTTATTATTTTTTTCGTTTCAATGTCCAATTTTGTAGCTTACTGATTGTTTGTTTGAATATAAGTTAGTCAAAATTTGAATACTCTTGCCTCTCAAATTGATGTTGAAGACTATTTGGTTGGGTTAGGACCTTCCTTTGAGTAAAAAATTACTAGATTGTGGTGCAACCTTTGTTAATTTCGAATGCCTTCTTTAAGCTCATTATGCACCTATCTGTTTCTTTTTGTCATGTTGGAACATGCATCTTTTTTTGGTTCTGTATT
>AP025071.1:18745018-19140739 GCA_036186865.1 Eustoma russellianum | reverse complement strand
TGGGCTTTTTGAGTTAGTTTTCACCAGCATTGGTTTTCTCAGTGTTGAATTGAATATCTCAGCTTTGAGCATCGGTTGTCTTTCCATGTTAAATATCTCAGCTGTTACAATATATATATTTTCTAAAGTATTAGCCAGCATGTAGGAGCTTGAGCTTAGATGACATCTTTATTTATGTTTCTGAATAATGTCTGGCAGGCATGAGTGAGAGAGAGAGAAGGGAAAGAAGCAGGGACAGAGGAAGAGACCGTGATGAGAGGGACAATGGCCCGGCATGGTAGCAGAAGCAGGGAGCGGGACAGGGGGAGGGATAAAGACCGTGTCTATGATTACGATCGTGACAGAGATTATGGCCGGGAAGGGGAACGTGATCGGGACAGGGGCAGGTACCGTTACTGAGGCTTTTTTCTTTTTGGAGACTGAAGTGACAAGTTCGATTTTGTAGTAGTAGTTTGTTCGGTTTGAGCATTATATATTTCAAGACAGCCGGTTAATACCTTGCTTTCTGTCGTGTTTACGTTTGATTATACCTCCAAGTTCTTGAAACTGCAATTCACTTTGCTGCATGAAGTCGACTCCCCTGAAAAACTGAAGGTGATTATTGCTAATTTGGACAGCCTCATTTCGTAAAACACAACCGGTAATCATGACATTATGAATTTGTGGAGGGGCTGTGAAATGAGGCTGTTCTCAAAATTCTTGGCATGTTACACTGAATGTCATGCTTTGCCCTGTTCCACGGCCACCTGCTCCGGCATCCCACATCAATCTGCTTCCTATACGAATAATGTGAATGCATTGATGGTCCCAGTAATAATCTAATTTATACGTGATTGGTTGGGAGTAAACTACTTACTTCAAGAATAAATGGGTACTTGTTCAACTCGTGTAGCAGAAATCTAATCCCTAATGTTATTTAGTTTTTTTTCTTCTTCTTTTGACTTAGGTAGAGCAAGAATTTGCAAATAGGCTAGGGCATATACCTAGGAATATTACTTATCAGCAGAGCAAAAATTTGCTCCATTGCAAAACAAATCTACTAATTTGATGCTTAGAAGGCATTTCTATGGTTCGGATCCCTTCACGGGTGAGAAAATAAGGAGACAAAAGGATCTCATCCACATTTCTACCGCTGTTCTTAGAATTAACTGCCGACTTAAACATTTTCTTTTAAATTTATTTGAGAAAGCCGTCGCTTGTCGAGGCTAGCTGAGACGTTTTCTTGAGGGAAGCAACAAAAAACCCGTTTCCTGTTTTGGTTTTAACGGTGAGGTTTTGTTTAAAATTAATTTCACTGCCCTTCTCATAAAGAACTTTGACTTTTTTTTTTTTTTTCGCAACCCTAAAGATTTTACTTCTTGGTTATTTTCCTTCTATACTTTTCAATTCAACATGTACTATTTATAGGCATGTTTTCTGACTTTTCCCCACTAACATCATTCTGGCTTCTTTTTGCCATTTGTATTTGAAATTTGTTGAACCAACCGATTAATATTTCCTAGCATCTAACAAAATTTTACAGAATTCTATTCATTTTTTCTCTTTCACATGGTAATTATACTCGAATAAAAAATACTCAAGCTAAAAACAGAGACCATATGAGTTTTTACGTATGTTGATGATTGAGACTCATTAACACAAGGATCCATTTCAATAAAAAGATAGAGGGATAAAAAAATTCGGGAGGAGGAAGTAAAAAATAAAGTAATAAGCTGATATTTAGCCATAAAAAGAGGAAGAGATTTTAATCAAGAAGAAAATAAAGAGGAAAATTATCTAACTGTTTTATATAGCGTTCCATTTCTGACGCACTTTAACTCTTATGAAAGGCGAATTCAAATATTGAAGTTTATAAAGTCCAATTCAAGCATGAATGTTTTTATGATGCTTTATATGTATTTAAAAACTTCATCATATAATAGCAGATTTTCATGACCAAATTCTATATGTAATGGATACTTCACGAGTGTGTTTCCTTCCACTTCAATCCTATTAAGGCAATTTTTAAGATGCTTTACAGAGTAATTATCCTCTTTCAATATTCTCTCTAAATCCAGTCTTCACCCGTAATGTTGGTGTCGGAAGGAAGGGGTGTTTGTAATGCCGTATGATGCTAACTCCTAAGATTCGGAGAAACCAAAGCCTCCGAGACCGTCCTCTTAGATACGCTTAAAATACGCCAATGTCTGTTACTCACAAGGTACCCCATATCCTCGAACTCCAAAGACATCAGGTTTTCCAGTCCCCAATGTTGGACTCACTCATACTACCAACTTATTCCTCAATAATGAATAAAATTAATGGTGTAAAAAATAACAAGTGTATGTTTATCATTGGCCCTTATATAGATATATATATGTACACACGCTTATATATATATATATATATATATATATATATATATATATATCATATATATATATATACACACACACACACACACACACACACACACACGCAATGTACATATATATACATATATATAAGGTTTGTTAATCTTATATGCACACACATATGCATATATACATACATATGCATACACACACACATATATATACACATATATATGAGTGTGTGTGTATATATATCTCTGTGTGTAGAAGAATCTGATAATCTATTGCATATGGCAAACCAAACATTTTGGGAGAAACTGTTTAAATAATGAGATTGTTATGGAAAAGAGGGTTAATGACAAATACACATTTTTTTGTAAATACATACATTCTTGTTTTATCAATGCTCTAAAGCAAATGATAAGTTTAAAACCAATAGTGTAAAAATAACAAAGATATATATTTATTAAAAAAAAAGAATATGGATATCATTGGCTAAATAAGAAAAAGATACGTTCACATCAAATAAATGCCTGTTACAGAAACCAAAAGAAGCAACGCATTTAATTTTAGACAATCTAGATCATATATTTTTATAGCCTTTTTTTTTTTAAGTTCAAAGAAAACAGCAGCCATATAGGTACATTAAGCAAAAAGGTCAGGTTCGTTTGCAGGTTCTAGAGAACAAACCTGAACCTAGTCAATCTAGTTCTTAGGTTTGAAAACTATAGGAAATTTCGTCTAAAACTGCATCGGCATACAGCAAAGGCATACAGCTAAACATTGGCATACAGCAAAGGCAATCCAATTCAAACTTGTAGCTAAAAACTATACGAAATTTCGTCTAAAATTACAACAAATTTCAAAGATCCAGCATGAGAGTTCAATAACTCCAAGACTAAGTTACTCCAATTCAACAAATTTCAAGAATCCACACAAGTTTGTTCAATAGTTCGAAAATCCAATTCAGCAGACTTATAGGCAAAGGCCCTCACTCATTCACATCAACTAATTAGCAAAAGACACTTGATTAGACCAAGTAGGTCCTACAATTGAAAGCGTTTTGGCAGCCATCAAATTTTCATGACAAAATGCAGCTATAGATATCAAATGCTACGAAGATGATTCAGGAAGAAAGTTCTGATCAACCATGGAACCAAAATGCTAATTGCTAAAGCAACAGCAAGAATGTATTAGTTTGCATCAAAATTGCTAATTGGTTGCTACTATTTGCTTCCACTACTATAATAAATTTTTTTTTGACTATGTGCGTCAGTCAATAATGTTTTGGTTCATTTTCGTACTTTTTAGTCATATAAAAGAAATAACTTTTGTCTAAAATATAGCTATCAATTTGAAGAATCATTTATTCAAGTATTAAAGAACGTGTTGCCATAATGGAAAGAAAAAAAACTACTTTTACACCCATGTGTTTTGACATAATTATCTTAGACCTCTTCTCGTTTAAAAATCGATTTTTATACCCTGGGTTTTTAGACTAATCTGGAAACAATAGTTTCGGTCAAAGTTATGGAAAAATAATTAGCTTTTAACCTCCTATAGTTCGACACTACGACCACGTCAACACCCTAACCTTACTTCTACTACCAGAAAAACAAATAAAGAAGAAGAAACCAAAAACCACATAATCACATACTAAAAAGCTGAACCAATGATAAAACACTACACGTTGCTGATAAAAGTCAACTTGCCAAAAAAATCCACGTGAAAAGCATACACCTCGATCTCTTGGGCCTTCACATTCTCCCTGTAGTGACATTGAAGCGCGGCAATAGCTGTCTGCAAAAACTGAGCCGTCTCCTCAAAATTCCACATGGATATTCAACAAGGAAGAACTCAATTAATCAGACCTAATATGAACTCAAAAACAAAACTAGCTTGCAGGTTGAAGATTTTCTTCCAAGGAATTCTACAACATAGCGCATTATCCAGATAAATTTGACTGTTCGATACAAACTCATTAAACCAAACATTTAAGCAGGAAGAAAATCTCATAAATCTGATGACTTCAACTAATAAATTCTCAGAAATGATTCCATTTTCTAGTTTTTTGCTTTAAAAAGTTGATGCCTGCTGCTTCATTAACAATCTTAGACCCAGGGTCCTGTTAAGAGGGATAATAAATACTAGCCAGGAGAATCAAAGATGGGTTCGTCCAGTTTCCATATCGATATAGACAAAAGTAATGATGCCTTCTTGCAATCAAAGCAAACAACTATATTACCAAAAGAAAGAATAACAAGAACAAGAAAACGGCATAATATTCTAAAAGGATTTACACCCGGCTTCTCAACTGTACCTTATGACTTGAATTAGGCTTGGATCTCTTTTCCTCGATGAGGTCAGGATTCAGTAGCACAGAAACTGCAAACACAAAGTGGAAAATGTGACAGACGGTGCAAATACTTTAGATGCCAGAAAGTTCTCATGTAGACCCTTACGCCAAAAGGTCTAAGGTATTTGCACCGTTTATCACAGACTACCAAGAACATAAGGGTCTACGTCACCATTCTCTTTGAATTCAGGACCAAGAATAGCTGACGTTGTCAGCCTACTATCTGTGACGACGAAGGTTCAAAAACTGCTATAAAGGACGATAAAAGGACCAAATATTAAAATAATATGCTCTCAAAAGATACATTTCAGAACAACTTTTATGTTACAAAGATGCTAAACAATTAGCTAAAATATAAATGGCTATCATTCACCATTACTCAACAGCATCAGCAACAACATTACTTCCATGGTCTTCGAGGCTTCCACCTATGGCGGGATATGAGAGGGTCGGATGTACAAAACTATACCCATGTTTAACACAGAGAGGTTGTTTCCCAATGACCCATAATAAAAATTACATCAAGTTGTATCGATCAACTGCTACTTTACAATATAAGAAACGCAGCTAATTTAAAGAGTCATTTTGCTTTATTACATCATTACTCAACAACAGCTAAGACAAAAACATACAAACTGCGCACAAATTGCACATTGACTAAGAAGCACGACTCCGCTTCGAGTTGGCTTCTTCAAAATCCATCCCATACTAAAGCCTAATCTATACCGAGACAAACTTCTGGGACACCCTGAAATAGTATAAACGTATGTAACTAATCCCCTTTGTAAGGTTGTGTTCCTTATGAATAATGGTTATATAATTTATAATTAAATCCTAATTGATTATTTTGCAAAGAGTTATCTTGAAGGATTATGTCTTTTAAGTCTTAGAGACACAATTTTTCGTTAAAAAGACATATCTATTTATCAAAAGGGTAGTATTCAAAAGGTTATGATTGTAGCGCCCCAGCCTGAAACTGCCATCGGAACCAGTGCACCCGCCGTAGTCTACTATGAGAAGTACGAAGCGTCAAAGCAGATCAAGCATACATCATCCATGACGTAGAATAATCAGCGGAAACGTTGTAAAATTTAAAACTTCACTATCATTAATGAAACCAGAAATACAGCAGAAAAATAAAAGGTGTGTTTGATCAACTGTCTAACATAACTTCCAGTACAACATAATAAACATTGAGTTTCCAACTTAAAGAGAGTAATCCAACATCTATCTACTTCCATGCCCGACATCCCATTGATCCCACTCGCCATCGTCTTCGACAAATATCATTTCATATTCCGGCTCACCTGAAAAGGAATAGAGTATCTGTTCTTAGCGGAAAATATCGCCAGCAAGTAACCCGTCTATACACCTTACGGAATCACACCCGACGAGTCACCAGTGTATAAGTCGTTGCCCAACATAAGGTGCTCGGGTTAGCAAAATCGCATCTGTATAAGAATTCCTCAAAACAGATTAAATCACATAAATGATATGCGGATACGAGAACAAACATGTATTAAATTCAACATCACATAAACAAGACATAAAACTAGTCGCATTTCTTGCATGTCAAGTCTTATGCTTCGTGTGTCATGATGCATGTACTTCTTTAAAACCACACACAACACCCATGCATATGTCTTCTTTCAGAAACATGTCATGCGTGTCATCTCACAAAACATTTCATAACTCTCCTTATCATATTCTTCGCGTAGCAGAACTTTATACCCTGTGGGTGATCAGTCCACAGCAAACAGAACTTTATACCCCATGCTGAAAGGTCCATGCCCCATAACATATAACTTTATACCCCGTGCTGAAAGGTCCACGGCCCCACATTACATACATCATATATCCGTGCTGATAGGTCTACGGCCCCATAAAATATTTTATACCCTGCTGTTGATTCACATGTCACGCTTTTATACCCTGCTTTCGCAGGCGTGACTTTTATACCCTGCGATCAACCAGCAGCCATAGTTTGCCTTTCGAAAACTTTAATCTTTTCTTGTAAACACATGTTCCTTCGCAAAGCAATTCTCAAGTCAAATGCAAGTGCCCATGTCATGATGCAGGATGCTCATGCAACTTCGTATCAAACATGTAACATACACACACACCATCTTACATATCAAGCATATGGTCTTGCACCTCAAACACTCTATGTTCGTATCTTTCCAAGCCCGTTCGTCTCACTAATTCACTTGGGATTCAATCTTACTCTTTACTTAGTCAAACTTACCACCTATTCCTCAATTACACCTCAAATACCCTTGCATTTTATGTTCAAAAGAAGTGTATAAGTTACTACACATACATAGGGCGCCTAAAGGGTCAAAAGACTTCCAGTATACTTCGAACGCCACATGAGGCGCCTAAAGTGACTTAGAGCGCCTATACTAGGCGTTCGAAGTGTTCGGGGATGTGCCGTACACATCGAACGCCTACATGAAGCACCTAATATGACATGAAGCGCCTAATGTAGATGTTCGAAGTGTACGGGGATGCTCTGGGACACATTGAACGCCTACATTAGGCGCCTAATGTGACTTGAAGCGCCTAATGTAGGTGTTCGAAGTGTTCTGACGGTTCAGAACTGCAGTTTTCCTGCAGTAACTTCTCTCCCTCACCTTCCTCCTTCAACCCTTTCATGTTTACACTTCAAGATCCATCTTAGCACCTAGATCCATCATGCTTAACACCCAACTAACATGAGTTGATTCTTAAACACATAAACTAGTGTCCATCCTAAGCCCTCTATCAACCACACTTCCAATATCTCTTCAAACTTTCCAACACCACAACCTACAACAATGTCATCTTTAATCCTTCAACCTTCTGCAAATAACTCAGAACACTTAGGATGTACTTAATGAACTCAAGAACTCATACCAAAACAAGGAACACATTACGGATGACACTTTTATGGGCAAATTATCAACAAAGATCACCACACAACCATTTTCAGAAATTGGCCCAAAGAACATGACTATACACCATCAACAACAACAACAATTACATATAGTAAAGCATTTAACATAATCAAGCCAAAGCTACTAATGTGTGATCCAAGTTTCTCTTGTAAGAACATAGGGCCTATAGTATCAAATTTACGTAAAGCGTATAGAAAGATTACTTGCCTTGGTTTTTAGTTAAGCTTACGAATTTACTGCAGAATTTCGGCAAGGAGTGCACTTAGATTGGCCTTCTTCCTTCCTTTTCTTCTTCTTCCCTTCCTCTTCTTTCCTCTTTCTCCTTCCCTTTTCTCTCTGGCGGTTTTTCCCTCTCCTTTTTGGTGTTATAACCGATGGCTAGACAGTGGGGAGTTTTACCCCTTTGTGTAACTCCCCCTTCATTTAAGTGGGGAGGGGCATTTGAGTAATTTACCCTAATTTCTTAATTTTTACTTTTTAACCCTTTATTTCCTTTTCCTCTATTTTATTTAACTCAGCTTCCTAACCTATACCATTAATTAAATTGTGTCTAAGGTTGACCTTTAAATATTGAGAGTCGTGCTTAAAGTTACGGGGTATGACATTCCACCCCCCCTTACAAAAAGTTTCGTCCTCGAAACTTACGTACCTTAGTCAAAGAGCTGAGGATACTTCTCCTGCATTTGTTCTTCGAGTTCCCAAGTGGCCTCACGTTCTGTGTGGTTGCTCCACTGGACTTTTACATAAGGAATCACCCGCTTCCTCAACACTTGGTCTTTTTGGTCTACAATTTCACGGGTATCTCCTCGTATATAATATCATCCTTGAGTTCCAAAGGTTGAGCTTCAAGTACATGACTTGGATCCGTCACGTACTTCCTTAATTGTGACACGTGGAATACGTTGTGAACTTGCGCCAACACCGGAGGGTAACGCTAACCTATATGCCAAGGCTCCCACCTTCTCAAGTATTTTGTAAGGACCAATAAAACGAGGGCTTAGCTTGCTTTTACTCCAGACCTCATAACACCCTTCATAGGTGATACCCTCAAACAGACTTTTTCACCCACATTAAATTCCAATGGTCGTCGTTTGGAATCTGCCCAACTCTTGCTGCGGTCTTGAGCTGCCTTGAGTCTTTCCCAGATGACTTTCACCTTTTCTAGCATTTTCTCCAATAGTTCAGGTCCCGTGATGGTCCTCACACCCCACTTCGTCCCAATAAACCGGGGACCTACATTTCCTTCCATACAGAGCTTCAAAAGGAGCCATGTCAATTGCGCTGTGGTAACTGTTGTTATAAGAAAACTCCATTAGCTTTACCATTCCATCCCAACTCCCTTTAAAATCCAACACGCAAGCCCTTAGGCATATCTTCCAAGGTCTGAATAGTCCGCTCGGATTGTCCATCGGTTTAGGGATGATACGCCATACTCAACTGTAATTCCGTACCCATGGCTTTCTGGAATGCTGTCCAAAACTTGGATGTAAACCGTGAATCTCGGTCGGACACTATACTTACTGGAACACCGTGCAAGCTAAAAATATTCTCCATATATAAATTCACTAACTTGTCAAGAGGTGCTTCACTTGAAACGGGTAGGAAATGGGCAGACTTTGTTAAACGATCCACGATGACCCAAATCATGTCATATCCACTTCTTGTCTTGGGTAAACCAGCTACGAAATCCATCGTGACATGTTCCCATTTCCATTCTGGAATTTCTAATGGCATCAACAATCCACCAGGCCGTTGGTGTTCCGCCTTGACTTGTTGACAAACTAAGCACCTTTGTATAAATTCAGCAACATGTCGTTTCATTCCAGACCACCAATAATATTGCTTGAGATCTCTATACATCTTGGTGCTACCAGGTTGTATTGATAACCTCGAACTATGAGCTTCTTGCAAAATTTCCTTTCTAAGTTCGTCAACATCAGGTACGCATAATCTTTCTCTAAACCATAAGCTCCCATCCTCTTTGGTCCGAAAATCCTTCAGCTTGACTATGTTTCACCCTTTCCATTATTTCACTGAGGGTCTTATCATTCTTCTGAGCCTCCTTTATCCGATCAACCAAACTTGGTGTAATAGTCAATGTTGTCAATACGTTTACTGTGGAGTCAACCAAATCTAAACCGAATTCCTCTATCTCTCTTTCCAATGGTGATTGTCGCGCATGGCTGGACTTCCTACTTAACGCATCTGCCACTTTATTATCCTTTCCTGGGTGGTAATGGATTGTCAAATCGTAGTCTTTTAGCAACTCCAACCATCTTCGCTGCCTCATGTTTAATTCTTTCTCAGAGAATAAATACTTTAAACTCTTGTGTCCATGAACACCGTGCACTTTTCTCCATATAAATAGTGCCGCCAAATCTTTAAGGCGAATACAACTGCGGCGAGTTCAAGATCGTGTGTTGGGTAGTTTTGCTCATAAGACTTTAGCTGTCTTGAGGCATATGCGATGACTCGTTCGTTTTGCATCAAAACACAACCTACAAACAAGATATTAGTCTACACTTAATTGGTATACAAGATCATAACCTTATATTACAGTTTACGTACCTAAATCATTTTTCGATGCATCGCTATAAATTACAAACCCATCAGTTCCGGAGGGTTGAGCCAATACTGGAGTTGTCGTTAATCTCTTCTTAAGCTCCGTGAAACTTTGCTCGCATTCCGCCGTCTATTCAAACTTGGACTTCTTTTGATTAAGGCGACTAAGAGGTACGGCTATCCTTGAGAATCCCTCAACAAACTTTCTGTAATAACCCGCTAGACCCAAGAAGCTTCGCACTTCGGTGACATTGGTAGGTCTAGGCCATTCAGTGATAGCTTCTACCTTCTTCGGATCCACAGCAATCCCTTCCTCTGATATCACGTGACCCAGAAAAAGCCACACTTCTTAACCAAAACTCACACTTGCTAAACTTAGCATATAGTTGTTTCTGCCTCAAAATACCTAGAACAAGCTCTCAAATGCTCAGCGTGAGTTTGCTCGTCAGGAGAATACACCAGAATATCATCTATGAATACCACTACAAACTTGTCCAACTGTTCCCGAAAAATGGTATTCATAAGGTCCATAAAAGCTGCAGGGGCATTTGTTAATCCAAACGGCATCACCAAAAACTCATAATGGCCATATCTTGTGCGGAAGGCTGTCTTTGCGATGTCCTCGGCCTTCACCCACAACTGATGATACCCTGATTGGAGATCAATTTTAGAGAAGATTTTGGCAACCTTGAGCTGGTCAAACACATCCTCAATTCGTGGAAGGGGATACTTATTCTTGATGGTAACTTTATTCAACTCTCTATAATCGATACAAAGTCTCATGCTATCATCTTTCTTCTTTACAAACAAAACAGGTGCTCCCCAGGGCGATATATTAGGGTGGATAAACTTCTTGTCCAATAGCTCCTGCAGTTGTTCCTTCAACTCTCTCAACTCTGCCGGAGCCATTTTATAAGGGGCTTTAGAGATAGGTTCAGTTCCTGGAACCAAGTTTATCTCGAACTCGACTTCCCTCGGGGGTGGTACTCCTGGTAAATCTTCCGAAAACACATCAAGGAATTATTGACCACTGGAATTTGCTCGATAGATGTACCTCCTGAGTAACATCTATGGCATACACTAGGAATCCCTCAGCACCTTTCTTTAAGGCTTTGCACGCTTGTGCAACTGACACATACACCTTCTTGGGTACTTTCTTTCGTTCCGGTTCCCCTTGAAACGCTACCTCTTCCATCTTAGTATTCTTGATTGTCACTTGTTTCAATCGACAATCAATATTGGCGTGATACTTAGCCAACCAGTCCATTCCCAATATAACGTCAAAGTCGTACATCTAAATAGGGATCAGTGTGGCGGAAAATGTTTGTCCTTCAAACTCTAACTCGCAACCCCGGTACTGCTGGTATGAAACCATAATTTGATTTCCGGCTGCTTGAACACGTTACGGAGTTTCTAACCATTCAGGCAAACTACCAAGGTGCTTGTTGAATCTCTTTGCTACAAAGGAGTGGCTTGCGCCGCTATCGAAAAGCACGTTGGCAGGTATCTTATTTACTAAAACCGCACATAAGGCCATATCAAGTTTCACACAAAGAATTAAAACGCAAATACCTAATTCAATAAAAATTCAAGCTTAATTTAAATAGTACCTGCTACTACATCGGTAGCCTCCTGCACATCAGTGTCTGTCATGAGATGTACACGGGCATTTGCTCGTGGCTTTGCTCTCGGCTACTGAGCCGCTTCTCCCGGAGTATTTTTCTTCATCTCCGGACAGTCCCTAATCATATGACCCACTTGACAGCATCGGAAGCATGCTCCAGCCACCTTTCTACACTCTCCAACGTGATTCTTGTTGCAATGCGGACAAACTCCTATAGCCTGCTGAACTACTGGATTCTGGGGTGGAAGTCTCTGGAAATTTCCAACTGGGCCCCTTTTCGGAATCTTGACCCAACGTCCGGGTCTACCGCCAACCCTCACATCTTCCCTTGGCCTTTTGCCTCTGTCAGATGATCCTGCACTTGCTTCTCTTGCCGCTACTCGGCGAAAGTCACTCTCGACACGGAAACACGCATCTAGCATATCCTCATAAGTTTTCATCCCCGCATTCACTATCGCCGAATGTATCCTCGAGTCCAAACCCCTCTCGAACTTCGTCATCTTAAGGCGATTATCAGACATAATCGCAGGGGCAAACTTACCCAAGGCATGAAAACGATCCGCATACTCCGACACCGTCATCCTTCCTTGCTCCAATCTGTCAAACGCTCTTATCTTTTCCAATATCTCAGTCTCTGGTACGTAGTACTTTAAGAACACATCACAAAACTGTGCCCATGAGATTGGTGGGGTCATTCTCAACACCATTCCATCCCACCATTCACCAGCCTTGCCACTTAGAAGGGGTGTGGCCACATCAACCTTTATCTCCTCCGGTACTTGCACTAGCCGAAAACATTTCTCCACCTCAGCCAACCAGTGCTGAGCCTCCTCAGGATCAGTACATCCTCCAAACTCCGGCACCCTCATCTTTCTCATCTCTCCATAAAAGAACCGGATGTTATGCTGGGGCGGTGGAGGAGGCGGAGGCTGATGCTGTTGAGCAAACCCCTGTGCAATCACCGTTAGCGCATCCGTGAGCACCTGGGGTAAAACAACTTGTGGTGGCTGGTTCTCCTTTTCGTTGTTGGAGTTCCCTGCGTTATCTCTTCTTGGAGGCATTTTCTCTGAAAAATCAACATTGTATTAGCATTCAGTAAATCAAGAGGTTACTGAAAGCTTGAACGCGTAAGAATGGGTGAGGTATGTAGTAAAACTATTAATACGAAATTGGATGATCAGCGCGCTCGCTCACACCCAACCCAGATCATACTTAAACTCTAGAGAAATCAGTACTTATAACTAAGGATCAACCTTAAGGGAGAATCATATCTTAGATGTCTAAAAGATCATGAACTTAAGTTTCCGAGATAGATCTGAAGCCTAGACTCTGATACCACCTGTAGCGCCCCGGCCTGAAACTGCCATCGGAACCAGTGCACCCGCCATAGTCTACTATGAGAACTACGAAGCGTCAAAGAAGATCAAGCATACATCATCCATGACGTAGAATAAATCAGCGGAAACGTTGTAAAATTTAAAACTTCACTATCATTAATGAAACCAGAAAATACAGCGGAAAAATAAAAGGTGTTTGATCAACTGTCTAACATAACTTCCAGTACAACATAATAAACATTGAGTTTCCAAACTTAAAGAGAGTAATCCAACATCTATCTACTTGCCCGACATCCCATTTAGCCCACTCGCCATCGTCTTCGACAAATATCATTTCATATTCCCGCTCACCTGAAAAGGAATAGAGTATCTGTTCTTAGCGAAAATATCGCCAGCAAGTAACCCGTCTATACACCTTACGGGATCACACACGACGAGTCACCAGTGTATAAGTCGTTGCCCAAAATAAGGTGCTCGGGTTAGCAAATAGCATCTGTATAAGAATTCCTCAAAATAGATAAATCACATAAATGATATGCGGATACGAGAACAAACTTGTATTAAATCAACATATCACATAAACAAGACATAAACTAGTCGCATTTCTTGCATGTCAAGTCTTATGCTTCGTGTGTCATGATGCATGTACTTCTTTAAAACCACACACAACACCCATGCATATGTGTTCTTTCAGAAACATGTCATGCGTGTCATCTCACAAAACATTTCATAACTCTCCTTATCATATTCTTCACGTAGCAGAACTTTATACCCTGTGGGTGATCAGTCCACAGCAAATAGAACTTTATACCCCGTGCTGAAAGGTCCATGACCCCATAACATATAACTTTATACCCCGTGCTGAAAGGTCCACGGCCCCATTACATACATCATATATCCGTGCTGATAGGTCTACGGCCCCATAAAATATTTTATACCCTGCTGTTGATTCACATGTCACGCTTTTATACCCTGCTTTCACAGGCGTGACTTTTATACCCTGCGATCAACCAGCAGCCATAGTTTGACTTTCGAAAACTTTAATCTTTTCTTGTAAACACATGTTCCTTCGCAAAGCAATTCTCAAGTCAAATGCAAGTGCCCATGTCATGATGCAGGATGCTCATGCAACTTCGTATCAAACATGTAACATACACACACACATCTTACATATCAAGCATATGGTCTTGCACCTCAAACACTCTATGTTCGTATCTTTCCAAGCCCGTTCGTCTCACTAATTCACTTGGGATTCAATCTTACTCTTTACTTAGTCAAACTTACCACCTATTCCTCAATTACACCTCAAATACCCTTGCATTTTATGTTCAAAAGAAGTGTATAGAGTTACTACACATACATAGGGCGCCTAAAGGGTCAAAAGACTTCCAGTATACTTCGAACGCCACATGAGGCGCCTAAAGTGACTTAGAGCGCCTATACTAGGCGTTCGAAGTGTTCGGGGATGTGCCGTACACATCGAACGCCTACATGAAGCGCCTAATATGACATGAAGCGCCTAATGTAGATGTTTGAAGTGTACGGGGATGCTCTGGGACACATTGAACGCCTACATTAGGCGCCTAATGTGACTTGAAGCGCCTAATGTAGGTGTTCGAAGTGTTCTGACGGTTCAGAGTTGCAGTTTTCCTGCAGTAACTTCTCTCCCTCACCTTCCTCCTTCAACCCTTTCATGTTTACACTTCAAGATCCATCTTAGCACCTAGATCCATCATGCTTAACACCCCAACTAACATGAGTTGATTCTTAAACACATAAACTAGTGTCCATCCTAAGCCCTCTATCAACCACACTTCCAATTTCTCTTCAAACTTTCCAACACCACAACCTACAACAATGTCATCTTTAATCCTTCAACCTTCTGCAAATAAACTCAGAACACTTAGGATGTACTTAATGAACTCAAGAACTCATACCAAAACAAGGAACACATTACGGATAACACTTTTATGGGCAAATTATCAACAAAGATCACCACACAACCATTTTCAGAAATGGCCCAAAGAACATGACTATACACCATCAACAACAACAACAATTACATATAGTAAAGCATTTAACATAATCAAGCCAAAGCTACTAATGTGTGATCCAAGTTTCTCTTTGTAAGAACATAGGGCCTATAGTATCAACATTTACGTAAAGCGTATAGAAAGATTACTTGCCTTGGTTTCTAGTTAAGCTTACGAATTTACTGCAGAATTTCGGTAAGGATTGCACTTAGATTGGCCTTCTTCCTTTCTTTTCTTCTTCTTCCCTTCCTCTTCTTTCCTCTTTCTTCTTCCCTTTTCTCTCTGGCGGTTTTCCCCTCTCCTTTTTGGTGTTATAACCGATGGCTAGACAGTGGGGAGTTATACCCCTTTGTGTAACTCCCCCTTCATTTAAGTGGGGAGGGGCATTTTGGGTAATTTACTCTAATTTCTTAATTCTCACTTTTAACCCTTTATTTCCTTTTCCTATATTTTATTTAACTCAGCTTCCTAAGCTATACCATTAATTAAATTGTGTCTAAGGTTGACCTTTAAATATTGAGAGTCGTGCTTAAAAGTTACGGGGTATGACAATGATGGACGTACCTTTTGGTTTCCTATAAACATGGATAAATGTCCTCTGTTCATTCTTATGTCGGCTTTACATATCCATCAAAGTAGACATTAAAAAAGAGTTAGTGGAGAGAAACCCACATTCAAGGTTGAGATTATCTACATCAATGTTAAAGTTTCCACTCATCAATGTCGTTTCCGCTCACCGACCCATGGAAAAAGGTACGATTTCTCTAAACATTCTCTTTTAGTTTTTGTGAAATAATTGTGTATAAGAAGACATAGATTTCTACATCCTAAAGAAATTATTGCTTACCTGTGGTATCAGAGCAGTTTAGAATTTATTCTTTTTATACTTTCATTGTTCACAATAATCAAAAAGTGATATGTGTCTGTCATTATAATTGAGCAACGCAAGTTCATTATAGAAAGGTAAGTTGTAAACAATAGGTCCATATTCTACACGGAGTGTATTGAAATTAAAAAAATGAGAAAACAGAAAGAAAAGGCAGAAACATGAGTAAAGCCAAGGGAAAAAAAAAGACTTGGATGGGGCTCTTTAGGAGCAATTGTTACGACCCGCATTTCGGGGTTGGTAGAAAAAGAAATAAGACAATAGAAAACAAAACGAAAATGCGATATCGATAGAATTTCGGTAGAATTTAAATGAAGTATGTAAAAGCTAAGGAAAGAAAATGAAGACATATGACATGTTAAGAAAAGTGTACCAAGCGGATATTTTTATGCATATGCTTATATGTTAGTCATGAAGATCACCACTTATGTGTTTATTTATGATTTTTTGTTTTCATGAACTTTTGTGTTCTTCGCTTAGTATGTTATGAGGCAATAATATTTATGTCTAAGATTAAGTTCACAAAAGATGATTTCTCGATGATCTACATGTTTAAGTATGTATAAATATTTTTGGCCAAGTAGGGTTTTTAGCCTACTTGATTTACCTTTTTCATGGTTACATCATCTTGTTGGTTATGTGTTTTATTATACTATTGCAAAACTTATGATGATGGAAATAAATATATATATGGTTGGTATAAAGGTTCAAACCATGATATAGGTAAAGAGGTGAAAAAGAAAAGGATTTAAGTTATATATTTTTTTTGCATGAAAGACGGGCAGTACTGTCTGAGATTTTATTAATAATAGTTTGCCTTCACTTGTGGTGGAGGAATGCCGTGGTTACAATTTGCGTGACAGATTCTCCCACAATAAACTACAGGAAACAACACTAAATTATTGTTGGTTGAAAACAATTGGTAATGCAAAGCGAAATTTTAGACTATACATATGATGATTGAAATATAGTATTCTAATCCTAGTATCGTCAATCCGCGACTCCATTGAGACGTCCAACAGGAAGTCACTCGCCATTCGTATATGCCACACAAAGAAAATGGTCAATAGGTCACAATTATGATAAAGTAGAGTAATAGTAAAAAGGCCATATACATATCAACGTTGCCTGTATTCATATTGAACACATGCAACAGTAAGATTTTTCAGCCCAAGATCCGTGTCCGCAATGGTAGGTGAAAGCCGTTGGTTACCCGATGCATTTGATAATATTCCGTAGCAATCTCAGGGAAAAAACATTGTTATTGTGTAAATTATATAACGAAGGCACCATAAAAAGAAAGATGACATACCAACGTTGCTTATGCCAACTTGTGACATAGGCAACCATTGATTGTTTCCACCAACCCATTGGGAGACATAAGCTGTCAATCTGTAGGTGGAGTAAGTATGTATCTAGAAAAATTGTCCCACCGTCCAGCAAGGCTAGTAACTATGCATAAATCGCCTCCTTCATTGTGGAAATGAATCGTATTATCCATGGGAAGTCAACAACAACCAGTAACAAGCAAATGCAGAAAACATAGTTATCCTGACAGTGAAAATAATGTGGTAGATAGAGTAAAGCAAGCAAAGGACAAAAGGAATGGTCACATATCAATGTTGCCTGTGCCAATCTATGACACAGGCAACTATCAATTGAGATCGTCAACCCTTTGGGAGACTAGGGATTAAAGTTGGAGATTTGGAACGCATGTATCCAAAGATATTGCTCCACCAACTTCACAAGGCAAGATAGCAAAAGAGGAGTAGATAGTCACCCCCCCGAATGTAAACCATGCCTGACTAATGAATGTGCTGCGGCATTCGCTTCCTGTAGGCAAAATTGCAATATAGAGGCATTGAGACACAGAAAAGTAGATGCACGTCTGAGGTGCATAACGAAGGATCCTGCACACCGAGAATGATCTAAGAGATAATGAAGAAGCATACGAAACTCCGTCTCAAGTATTAGTCGATCATAGTCTCTTGCATAAAATATTAATGCATACACAATTGCCATTAATTCAGCACGCAGTGGAGTGGTTGCAGGCAAAGGAAAACAGATAGCCGAGACAAAATCTCCTTGTGCGTTGCGTAATACTGCTCTTGCTGCTGAGTTAAAACAACCCACCACTGAATCTACATTTAATTTGAATTTTTCTGAGGGTGGCAACTCCCAACGGAGCACTGGAGGACGACGTGTCCGCAAAGGGGGAGAGAAATATCTAGCAATCAAATATGGTATCGAGCAAGAACATTTTCGACCTTTTCTGGAGGCACACCAAGTATATATGTGATCTCGTACCCGCTCAATTAACCTCCTATATGAGAATTCATTGTCTCCAAAGCGTATTGAGGTAAATTCCTTCCATATCACCCAGGCTGCTAATAATGAAGCTACAACCCGCAGCTGACCAATCATCGGGTTTGCAAGGAAATTCTCCACCAGCGAAGTAGATGGGCACGGATAGTCGATTGTCATGGTGTTGGCCCTGAGAACAAGATTGATACCTCTTGCCAAAGGGTTGGATCGCTGAGCATGTTAAGAAAATGTGATCTTGCATGTCCGAGTGGCGCCTACAAAAAAACATTCAAATGGAAATATGGTTTGCCATGCTTGGAGATTATCTGCCAAGGGCAGTGATCACATCCAGAGTTTCCACAGAAAAATTTTACTGCCCGGAGGAGAGTCGGGCCACCAAATATTTCATGAGCAATCAATAGAAGGGAGATCTGAGGAAAGTAGTCGATCGGCTGATTTGAGTGTAAATTGTCCTACAGAGTCTGCTGTCCAAATAAGTCCGATTGAAGTATACTGAACTCGTGTCTGCATATAGTCATGGATTCTACATAGACGCTTCCAAACTGTCGAGTCATAAATATGCTCATAGACCCGTTCTCTTCTGCATACTTTGCCCTACAAAAGGACGCCCATAATGAGTCAGATTGATGATATTTCCACCATAGAAGACAATCAAATGCCTGTTGCACTTTTGCAAGATTACGGATACCCCGTCCTCCTGCTTCTATGGGACGGTAAACCTGCTCCCAAGATTGCCAGTGATGTCCGCCATTCCATAGAAAGTGTGACATCTTACGATTAAAGCCTGCAAAACACCCTTTGGGATTCTCGAGCTAGCAATAATATGGAGAGGCATTGAACAGAGAACATGTCAAATCAATATCATTCTTCCAGCCATGGATAGAAGTTTGGGTGACCAGGTGTTTAGCTTAGCATCAAAATGAGCAAGTAAAGAAACACAGTAATCAGCTCGATTTACACCTTTGTATAGAAAAGATCCAAGATATTTGATGGGCAAGGCTGTCAATCGCATCCTTAAGTCTTGATGAACCCGAGCCGCAGTGACTCCCAAACCCCAACAACTTGGATTATAAGATAATTCACTAACTGACCCAAAGCCTACTAATAGGATTCCAGAAAAATTTTGAAGCACTGCATGTTTTGGATGGAACCATTAAGAAATATAACAGATCATCGGCAAATCCTAGATGTGAGATATGTGGCACCCGACCTGCTTGAAATCCACGAATATAACCTGTCATCGTCAATGTCTTAATGCCCCGAGTGAAACCTTCTAAGGATAAAATAAAAAGCAACGGAGACGACGAATCACCCTGTTTGACCCCACAAGCTACAGGAAAATAGCCTACATGCTTTCTGTTTATTAATACTGAACAACGAGTAGCAGAAAAATTATTCAATATTATCCTCACCAGCTGTTGATGAAATCCCATTCGAATCAAAAGTTAACTAAGATAATTCTAGCACACCCTGTCAAATGCTTTTGCCATGTCTAATTTAACGTCACCTGTCCACCTCGAGTTGGCCGGTCTAAAACATGCACCATTTCTTGGGCCAGAAGGATGTGCTTTGTAATATCTCGCCCTTTCATAAAACCTGCCTGCTCCAGAGAGATTAATCAGGGAAGCAAAGAGAAAAAATGCATAGCTAACAATCGAGTTATCACTTTTGACAAGAAGTTGGTGAGACATATTGGCCGAAATTCTGAAAAAGATTGAGGATTAGCATAGGAATAAGTGTAATAAGAGCTGAAGCTACCTGGTGAGGTGGAAAAATACCCAAGAAAAACTTTGTACTGCCTTAAGAACATCCAACAGGATATCTTGCCAGAAGCGTCGATAGAATAATCCGGGGAATCCGTCAGGGCCGGCCACACTTGATGGGTTGAGATCCCATACTGCCTGCTTCACTTCCTGTAGTGTTGGAATAGACAATAGCAATTGATTATTTTCTACGGATACTAAATGGGAATGTACTTAAGAATGGAGTCATGCTGAGAAGTATTGCTTGCAGAGAATAGAGACCGGTAGTATCGATGGCTTCCATTTCAATATCATGCACCGATTCACATTCAACCCCATCGTCCAGAATAATTTGACGTATAGCTTGACGTCTATGCTGATCCTTAACTGTCTGATGATAGAATTAAGTATTTGCATCTCCTTCCTTCAACCACTTAACATTTGATTTTTGTTTCCAAAATAATAAAATCCTAGATTGCGCAAGACGTAATCCGGCCATACTCCGATGGTACTCAGACCGTGTATGATCTGACGGAGCAACATCAAATTCTCTTTCTCACAGTGTGGCTTCAATCTCGGCCGCCACCACTGCATCAAATATGTTCTCGAAGACATCTTTATTTCACCGGCGTAAATGATGCTTGAGCATGCGTAACTGGTCATAGAATCTCCACATTCCTCCCACCGTCGGAAATGATTGCCAATGATGATGAACAAAGCTGTCAAAGCTAGGATGGATAGTCCAAGCATCCAGATATCTAAATGATGCAGCCCCCGTCGAGTCTTCCATGGAACAAGTTAAATAGAGAGGCAAATGATCTGAGGTAGTCCGATTAAGATGTTGATAGTGGACCATGGAGAATAGATCGAAGAAATCCTGGGAGCAAACAAAGTGGTCCAACCATCTCCAAACACTTCCTAATCCACGACCATCACACCATGTAAATGGGGAACGTTGATACTTAATTGAATAGAGTCAGCATGCAGAGATACAATCATTAAAATCCTGTAAAGATCGAATTGTAGGGGAAGACCGCCCCTTGTGATCATCAATAGTGAGAAAAGCATTGAAATCTCCTCTAACTAGCCATGGATCATCTAAAGTACCATGGAAAGAAATAAGATCCTCCCACAAAGATCGATGTGCAATAATGGAATGAAGACCATAAACAACCATAAACCAAAATAAATCATTCGAGGGTAACCATTTTAGACGCAACGAGTGATTCTGAATACCACTACATTCACTTTCCAGGTGAAATACTAATTCTCTCCAAAATATCCAAATATGATCATTGCAAACTGACATTGCGCGTGGGAAACCTAACTTAGATGTAATGAGACCAAGGACGAAGGCCGAGACTTGGGCTCAATAACAACAAGAATATGCAAAGCAAATTATAACGACTAACTAAAGATAATAATCGAGCAACCACTGTGCGAATACCTCGAACATTCCATATCATGATCTTCATTGAGATGGTAAGATATAAAAAGAGTTAGAGAGTGTTTCCCGCGATCTTGTGAGTGGTGGTGAAACCGGCTGAGGCTGTTTATTTTGGGGCCCAACAATTCTGGTGAAATTCGAAATATCCCCTCATCGCCTACGACCAGGGGAGTTGCTGGAGGGTCCTGAGAGGTCAGCGTCTCCTGCGTAGACTCATGAAAACGACCAAGGGATTAGCAGGCAACTCACTGAGCAAACTGTCATCAATACCTTTCAAACGTGAAACATCCTGAGCATATGAAAACGAAGGTAGATGTATATCAAGAGATGGCATAGCTGATGGTTGTGCCTCCAGCATTCAAGGCTGTAAGGGATGTTGTGCATCTGTAAGCCCTGGTGCAGCCTTTTTAGGAGTCTAACGCTGAGAAGGCTCCTCTTTTGTATGGTGAGCTTGCTTATTCAACGACTCTCCTCCACAAATCGGTTTCTCCATTTGGTCTTGTTTTCCACAAGTAGCGGCCTTGTGCCCAAGACGACAACATGATGTACAATACTGTGGTAGGTCTTCATAAATAACAGTCTGAGAAATTACTCGAATAGATACCTGAATGTAAATACGATTTGGTAGCCCCTGGGATATATCAACTTCAACATACAACCTTGCTACCAACGGTCGGATCACCTCAGCAGTTGTTGCATCCAATTTCATCGGTGTCCCCAACATGCGGCCAATTTGAAATAATGCTTCCTTCTGATGGAAATGTATCGGCAATCCTAGTAGATAAATCCATATCAAAACGATCGGCACATCCACTTTTGGGTTATAATCTGGTGTCCACTCGTAACCCTCATATATTTGCCTGTTATGGTCCAGCTTTGTCGTGCAAATCAACGTAAGTAATTTGATTCCTGATAGAAATGCAGCAATACATGTGTCAAATCAAGTAGTCCAACACGTACCTATCCAGTAAAGCCAATATGATCGAGAGCAGACCAAATTGTGGCGATCGGTGGGTGGCCATACCAGAAGTACCCACCAACGTGAAACAAAACAGGCCGCTAGAGTTGAGATCTTATCCTCCGTAAAGACAATCATAGGGCTACCTTTATATTTCTAAATTGGTTTCAGAATAATAGCAGCGGCAGGGGACTGTGAGAACAGTGACGCAAAGGATCACACCACTGAATTTCTCAGAGCAGGGTTTGTTTGCGGCGGCCGCTTGGCTACAGTATCCATGATGATTTACAGGTAGAATGATGCAATCTTAAATCAACAAGAAGCAAGATAGGAGCAGAATCCTGCAGCGGCAGCCTAAGCCGCCAGCCACCAGTACTTGCCAGAGGAGGAAGAGAGCGGCATCTTTATTTAAGTTTTTTATTTAAGTTATATATATATATATATATATATATATATATATATATATATATATATATATCTATTTGTGTGTGTGTGTATGTGTGTGCGTGTGTGTGTATATGTATTCGGCTGTATGGGTAACAAGAGAAGAAATAATAAGTTTTATTACATGTAGCAAAAATAAATATGTTTGATATAAAAAGAAAGAGTCATAAGATTAAAGGATGGAAGAAGTAAGATATATAAAAAGGAAAAAGTTAAATATGTATATGTATATGTAATCGGCCAAATGGCCATTATTGCATGTATATTTATATATTCGGATTATATGTATAATAAGTGTGAAATAAATGGCCTTGGACAAGTTTATGGTTATAGATATGTATAAAGTAAAGCATAATAGAAAACATGATATATATATATATATATATATATATATATATATATATATTATCATGAAATGAAGTCATATGTAAAGAAATGGGAAATTAGGGTTTTGGCCATTTTCACTAAGTAGAATATGTATATTTTAAGAAAATATTGATACGGAAAAATGATGGAAAAATGGGCTGTTTTTGGGGGTGTTGGCCGAGGCTTGTTGTAAGGAAAAAAGAGGGTGTATTTTATTATTTAAAGCATGGTTTATATATATATATATATATATATATATATATATATATATATATATATATATATATATATATAAGGTAATATACATATATATGACGGCGCATGCGATTTGTGGCGATCACAGGCGACTAGCGGCGTGAGCCGCCGCTGCTGCCGGGAAGCACATTGCATATCCATTTCGACCTCAAGCCATTCATTCAACCTAGCCAATTCTCGCTGTTGTTTTGCCCGGAAAGATTCTTTGATTGCTGGACATTCACCACATCCGTTTATCTCTTTTCATCGCGACTCTGAATATGACTGCGTCGCCGCCGTCATTTTCGCAGCCATAGTTTCCGGCGACACTTCATCTCAATCAATCAACATCTCGCCAAAAACTATTTCTCGATATAAAGGTATTCCTTTAATCTTGTTTTTGGATTCCGAAATTGATGAACTTGCTGCTCCATTCAAATATTCGTTAGTGGGTACTTTCTGGTATGGGAGACCTCCATTAAAAGTTATGAGAGATGTTTTTGAAAAAATTGGATTTCATCATGATCTTCGCATCACTCTCATTGATCAGACGCATATCCTGCTAAATTTTCGAAATGAAGCTGATTATTTACGTTGCTTTTATCGTCGATCATGGCATATATCCGGCTATCATATGCGTATAACCAAATGGACAGTTGATTTTGATCCATCCACTGATGTGCCAATTGTACCGGTTTGGATTGCCCTTCCTGGACTCCCTATCCATCTTCACCGAAAAGAGGCATTGTTTGAAATTGTTACCGATTGGAAGCCCCATCAAACTTGATGTAGCAACAACAGATAGACTACGACCCTCAGTTGCACGTGTATGTGTAGAAGTAGATGTTTCCCAGGAATTGCCTCAAAAGATTTATCTACAGGCAAAAAGTCGATTTATACTGCAATCCATCGTATATGAAGATTTGCCATTATTTTGCACATCCTGTTGACGGTTAGGACATGTCGTCTCTTCATGCACTCCGCAAACGGCAGCAAAGATACCGCCACCGCCTCCACCGCCTCCACGTCGAGCACCAGCTCAACGCTGGACAGCAGTGAAGAAGAAACCAGATGCACCAACAGTTACTGCAGTGATTGATCATCCTCCGACAGAGCCACAAGCCACTCAGGATCAGCCCACCCAAGACGATACTCCTATGGAGAATTTCAATCCTGAGGAGCCTACTGAACCAATGCGGACGAATCTAGATAACTGTGATATCGGACATTCATCAGATTATGAGTTACCTGTGGCAGATAACCTAGAGATACCTACTGTTCCAGACGAGGTAGCCCGCTGCATGCAGCTGCTACCCCCTCGCCCGACACGGATACTTTAATCTCACGGTTACAGGATTCAACAGAGGACTTTATTCCAGTTGTTCCACGTAGAAAGTGTCGCGCAAAGAAAGATCTTCCTCCACTGCCACCATCTACGATTCTCACACGTAGTGCATCACATGCAATTCAGGGCAGTGACTCTACTCTCTCTCAATGAATATTATAATATGGAATATAAGAGGTCTGTGAGCCTCAATACCACGACTGCATCAGTTGATACGTGATCATCGGTTAAATATACTTGTTATAATAGAACCTAAATATGCATCGGTTACTATTCCTCGTTATGCTCTGGATTTCGGATTTTCTAATTCCTATGCATCACAGTCAGAGCGTATTTGGTTTTTCTGGCGTGACTCACACTTTACATTGGTGACAGTGCAGGATGAAGGGCAAGTTGTCCATTTCACACTGTTATATCGGCCCCTTCAGTATACTTTTGTATTATCTGCAGTTTATGGCAATCACACTCCATCTCTTCGTCGTTCTTTGTGGGCTTCATTATGTACATTCTCCGAAAACTCTGATCTACCTTGGGTGCTGGGTGGAGATTTTAATACATTCCCCTCTGTATCGGATCATGAAGGCCGTTCACAGCCCTCACTCACTGCTTTACAGGATTTTAATGATTGCATAGAATCATGTGGTTTGATGACGCCACAGTTTCATGGTTCCAAATTCACATGGACAGACGGTCGAGGTCTTGGAAGAGTCCGCCGGAGATTAGATTGGTTATTTCTCAATACTGCATTTCATGACAAATTTGATGACCTACAACTTACACATCTTCCCCGCATTGCTTCTGATCATACTCCATTATTGCTTTTATGCCGAATCAGTCCACCTCCGACGCGTCGATCTTTCTGGTTTCTAGACTCTTGGTTGTTGCATCCGGATTTTCACAATTATATGCACGCTGCATGGGCTTCTTATCCTACTACTGGTGGAATATATGGCTTCTACACAAAGTTATTCAAACTTAAGAAGGATGTGCAACGGTGGAACAAAGAAATATTTGGTAATATCTTCTCTAATGTCCAACAGGCCGAAATAACTCTCACACGTGCTGAAAATCTTTGGGACACGCATCCAACGGAGGAAACTTGGACAGAGTATCATAGAGCAAATGCGGAATATCTTCAAGCCTCTTCTTATGAATTTCATTTTTGGAAACAAAAAGCACGAGTCCGATGGCTAAAGGAAGGAGACACTAACACCCGATATTTTCACTCCATTGTCAAAGGGAGACGATTGAACCTCCAGATCCAACAAATACAGACCAGTGCCGGACTTATCTGCACTGCACCAGACGATATCATGGCTAAAGCAGTATCTTTCTATACAGCCTTATTTGCTCGTGAGCCTACTGCCAATTATGATAATATTCTTCGACATATTCCGCCATTAGTGTCCTCCGAAGACAATGCCCTCCTAACGCAGATACCATTGCCGGAGGAGGTAAAATCAGCGGTTTGGCATTTGGACCCTCATAGTGCTGCCGGACCCGATGGTTTTAACGGCAACTTTTATCGGTCCTGCTGGTCAATTATTCACACAGACGTCATTAAAGCGGTACAAGAATTTTTCCTTGGTGTTCCTCAGCCTACAGTCATGGCTAGTGCATTAATCACTTTGATCCCAAAAAAACCTTCCCCTGCTAGTTTCAGTGACTATCGTCTTATATGCCTCACTAATTTTTTGAGCAAAGTCTGTACCAGAATCGTTGCTAGCCGTTTGAGTATATTATTGCCACAATTAATATCTTCAGAACAAACGGGCTTCCTACCAGGTACTGACATTTCTACCCAAGTACTATTGGCTCGTGAGATGATCCATATGATGGATAGAGGTGGTTCACAATTATGCTTAAAGTTAGATATGATGAAAGCATTTGACAGAGTTAGCTGGGAATATTTGAAGTTATTGCTACACACATTCGGCTTCTCCGATTTCTTCACTCGCATTATTCTGAATCATTTGAGTGCCACTACATTAGCAGTATTAATCAATGGCCAGCCATCTTCAACCTTCCGGCCGTATAGAGGAGTTAAGCAGGAGGATCCATTATCTCCTTTATTATTTATTTTAGCATCTGAAGGTTTTAGCAGGGGCTTGATTTAACAACAGCTGGAGTGTTACAGCCTTTCCGCCTTGGCCGCATCCCATTTACAATCACACATTTGGCCTATGCGGATGATTTACTGATATTCCTCCGAGGTACACAGCGGAACCTTCAACATTTTCATACTTTTCTTACACAATATGAAACTGCTTCAGGTCAAAAGGTAAATTTCCAAAAAAACAGTATTATTCCGTCTGCCAGGGTAACTCCACATCAACGCCAGAATTTTGTAAATATCCTGGGCATGCGTCTTTCAGGTCTCCCATTTCGTTATCTTGGTTCTTATTTACACAAGGGTATCACCCGTTCCAGATATTGTGTTTCGTTACTTCAGCATATTGATGACAGACTCCAAGGGTGGCACTCCAAATTGCTCTCAGCAGCAGGTCGGCTAGTCTTGTTAAACTCAGTAATAGCCGTATTACCACTTCATGTCATCGTGGCAGGCGGCTTACCGAAATCGGTGATTAGAGTGATACATCGCAAAATGGCTGCATTCTATTGGGGACGTAGACATCATTGGGTCTCCTGGACTACTATTTGCAAGCCAATGACTGAGGGGGGTTTAGGTCTACAGGACATAAACATGTTACAACAAGCATATCATTGCAGAATATGGTGGTCATATCAACAAAATTACACGTTATGGAGCAAATACATGCATGCCAAATATGGACACCGTCAAGATTATCTACCACGGTTAACAGACTCGCCCATATGGAAAATTATTTACCGGACACCTTCTCCCAAACTGCTCTCTGCAACATTTATTTGGTACAAGCATCACTCTCCTCCTATACAACTGTTTTTATGGCGTCTTTTTAATTCGGCATTACCTTTTGAGGATTATATTGGACAATATTTAACGGCTCATCCAACGCAATGCCCATTCTGTAAAAGCGAGTCAGCCACGGTGGATCATGTCTTCTTATATTGTTCTTATGTGTGTCCCCTCTGGCACTATTTTGCTAGTGAGCTACACTGTCCTCTTCCATCCTCATTACGGCTTCGTCAGTATCTTCTTTCTTGGTGGTATCGTTCATCTTTTACCTCTCTCATTGGAGTTTACAAAATAGTAATCCCAGCAATTATCGTACATAACATCTGGTGTGGTTATACCTCCATGGTCTATGGGGACAAAACTCAGATAACGGATACTTCACTACGGCACTCCATACGCTATGATATTACTTTGTGGCACAAAAAAATCTCGGGCTCCAAAATTGCTACTGGCTCCCGGCGGCTTTTCCCTTGGCTGCCAGCGTTCCAACATCCGCGACCGCTGTTGATTCGCTGGGTCACCCCTCCCTCGGGTCGATTGAAATTAAATGTAGATGCTGCTGTGGGTAGACATTATGCAGCAGGGAGTGCGATATTGCGTGATCATATGGGTTCATGCATAGGAGCGATTTCTTTTAGACTTCCTCCATGTGCACCACTACATGCAGAGATTCAAGCCGCTGTATTTGGAATTCTTTATTTCCTTCCGTTCCACCGCACAATTATCCTAGAGTCGGATTGTGCTCAGTTGATAGATCGTTTGACACGGCAGCACCTTGTACATGGGAACTATCATCTTCGCCAGCTACACACACTGGTTCATCTTCATCGTCTTGACTACCATCACATTTATCGCGAGCCAAACATGGCAGCACATTACTTAGCGCAACATGCAATGTTACATCCGTGTACTCAACATTATAATTCTCATACTCTGCCTTCACTAGTACGTGCTGCAGTCTCATTGGATCTCACTTCCTCTCACTTGCGCGTGCCTTGACACTCTACGGTCTTCCATATGGATTGGCGCTATTTTAGACTTACTGCCTGTTTCCTTTGGGATGCAGGCAGGCACAGTATGGTTGATTATCTATTTATCTACATTTTGTGCTGCTTCTTTCACATACATAACATACCTCATTTTCTTTTCATTGGAACGACTTGGTTATCATGTGACAACCCTACTTTCTCATCGGTCATTGGAGGATTATGTTGCTGGATCATATACTACACATGCGTCGACCACATGGCGAAGAATATTAGTTTTCGTGGTGCTGGAACTTTACCACTGTCGCCTTGGCTCCTTAGTCAAGGCGACTTGGGTATGCATTTCGGCTTTCTGCTTATGATTATTATTTTTCACACTTCTATTGAATTGATATACTTTATCCACTATCACGAGATTGGTTTACATATCATGGTGGTGAGACTTTTCATGGAAGCGCAACAATTCCATCATGCATCTGCGGACCCTACGACTACGACCCCACTGGCACATCATATCATAGCTTCGTCGCCTTGGCACAAATTTAGCCAAGGCGGCTTCGGTATGTGTTTGACTTTTCTGCTTTCTCTTATTTCGTTAATCACTGTCATTGATATAACTTCTCCCTGGCAATCTTCCGAGGTATGGCTCATCCTGGAAACGTCAAGACCAAGCAGCGACCCATCCAACGCATTATGTCCAATACTGCTCACACAAACTTCTGCAGCAAGCATAGCTTTGTACACAATATTATATTCCTTTCATATCAATGACAGTCGTATAAATATGTACGCTTTTTCCTTCGCCAAGGTTTTATCCACAAGGGTGGTTTTACTTGGCAAGGTTTTAATGCGGCATATCATATATGACTGGAGATATGTCATTATTAGTTCGTTATTTCATTTATTCGCATACTCTGATATTGTAATATGGTTTTCCTCTGCCAAAAGTGAGGTTTTCTTGTAATAAAATTTTCGTTTATATAAAAAAATATATATGTAAGGTAGTAAAATATTATAAGTACGAGAAGGTTTGAGAAGCATATAAATGATGACATGTATAAGTGGTTAATGCGTATGCTCACATCGGTCACATTTCCTAAAATGTTTCAATAGTTCATGGTATCGATGTGATAGTACTATATATGGACAATTTATGACATCATTGTGATTTTACTGTGTATAGACAGTTTATGACATCAGTGTGAATTTACTGTGTACGGACAGTTTATGACATTGGTTTGATTCCTACTGTGTATGGACAGTTTATGACATCTGCTTGAATTAACTGTGTATGGACAATTTATGATATCTGGTTGAATTCACTATGTATGGACAGTTTATGACATCGGGTTGAATTTACTGTGCATGGACATTATATGACATTGGATTATTTTATCGTTTATCGATATAGAGTTTCATGACATTGTTTATGATACTGCATCATAAGAGTATCACATTTACAGAAGTGGTATGAGACTTATGGTATAGCAAGGTTACTTGAATAATGATATAGTTGTTTCTAGCATTTAATTACATTTATATGATGCACTTTATTTATAAATATTTTAGACGAGAAATGTTACGTTCTTTATTTACGTATTGTTATTTTATTACCCCGTCTCCCATGCATGATCCACATGACGTATCTAGACGGATTACTTGCTGGACGATTACATTTTATCGCTCATACTTGCCTTATCAAATTACATATAACAGGGCTGTTGATCCACTACTTCTAGAGGACGTACCCCGACTAGAGCATCCGTGAACTGAGATGTATGCCGGAGCTATGTACCGGATATTTTGGATTTTGATCATGATGTACTTATGTTATTTGAGACATTGTACATTATGAGTTGCACGCACCTTGGACGATTTTTATTATTATGCATGTCGTATGTTTATCTTTATTTTGCTTCCGCTATCTCGATTCACGATTCATGTCGACATGCACATTTATAGTATTGACTCCTTGTACTTCTCATAGAAGAGTACGACAATTGCACCGTGCCGAAACCCTAGTTGCGGGCGCGACGCTGCAGCAGTAGCACAAGCTTCTTGATTATAACAACCTTAAAAGGTATTAGAACTCCCGGTTGACATTGGGCCACATAGTTATAGTTTTAATGTATAGTGAGAACAAGAATTGTACATTTAGTTGCGGAAGAAATTAGAAATTTAAAGTGAGACTGTATATAGCAGGCCAAAATATGTTGGTTGGTATATATGTTATTTAGTTTATTCGTATATCCAAAGATAGCATATAAATTTAAGTAGCATATTTTTACCAAATTAGAGTTTATTAATGTTTCTTATCTTAATATCTCCCAAAGGAGAGTTTTGATATGCATTTTGTGTCCACTTGCTCCTTTCTCATCTAGCTCACTCTAGCCTCCGTTAGTGTAGAATCTGAATTTCTATGATCCATTACCTGGAGTACCTACTTCTGTTTTGTTGCTTTCACATGTTGTGTCCATTCCTTTATTCAACGGTTTGAATTTCTCGGAATGGAGTGAACAAATCCGGATCCACTTAGGTGCATTGGACATGGATTTGTCATTCGAAGAGGAGAAACCAGGTGACACCACTAATAAAAGTAGTGACGATGATAAGTACTATTATAGAGACCGAGAAAGATCAAACCGATTGAGTTTAATGTTTATGCGAATGGCGGTTGCAAGCAACATTAAGTGTACTCTTCCCAAAACTTAAAGTGCTGAGGAATTTATGGCGAATGTGAAAGGATGTTCTCAAAGTGCAGACAAGTCTTTTTGTGATACATTAATGAGTAGTCTGACTACTATGAAGTAGGATGGCTCACGTACTATGCAAGGAAACATTCTTGAAACAAGAAATTTGGCACCAAAATTAAAGAATTTGGAGATGAGCATGCATGAGTACTGTTTGGTTCAGTTCATTAATTCCTTGCCTTTTGAAGTGTATGGTCTATTCCAAATGAATTACGACACTGCTAAGGATAACTGGAGTGTTAATGAATTGACCAATATGCTCATTCAAGAAGAGACAATATTAAAGAATCTAAGAACTCATTCTATTAATCTCGTAAAGTATCAAGAAGCAGAAGTAGCATAAGTGATAGAAGAAGACGAAAAAAATTTGCACAAACTGAATGAGGCTTCTTCCCAAATCCACAAAAGGAGACGTAAGGAAGGCGTTTGTCATTTCTATCATAAACCTAAACATTATGAGAATAACATTCTGAAACGTAAAGCGTGGCTTGAAAAGAAAGGTAATCCAATTGCTTGTATTTTTTGAGTCACACTCTCATGAAGTTCCTATTAATATAAGGTGGATGAAGTTCCCAAGACACATGATTTTTACGTGGAAAAACCCTCAAGGGGAAGAAAAACTCACGACGGCGGATAGCCAGAAATTTCACTATCGACCAACTTTATTTTCCAGTTACAACAATCATGCGTCTGATCAGGGGATTTTATATAAAACGGATCAGCGTGATTTATGGAGTTTACAACGCTACATACCATGAATAGGACTCTAAAAGATATTCCTTATAAAAGATAAACATGGAGAGTTTAACTTTGTCCAGGATTCCCTTCAATCAAATCTCCAATAGGTAATTGAGAAAACGAGTTTGAGTGATTCACAAATACATGATTTAAGTACCACGTCTTTAAGAAATGCATGACAAAATTTATTACTTGACACGTTTTTGTGATATACATGCCTTATATGCTTTATATATATTTTTGCCATACTAACAAGCCATGAAGCGTTAAAGCTTATATCAAATCCCAAACATTTGTTGTGTTTGAACTATTTTCATGTGTCACCATTAATGAACTAAACTAGTTCATTAAGTGAAGTACTTAAGTTAATGAACTAACTAGTTCATTAAATGGAGATATATTTGGAGAAGGCATGATGGCAACAAATTGAAGAATAGAAAGTCTCCTCATTCATCCCTCTCACACGCCATTTGTACATACCATATATATATATTTATATTTTTGCTAAAAAGACACAATACACATATATTCTGACGTACCACCGACACGTTACATATGTTACAAACGTACGTCTACGTCACACCACTATACTTACCTCGTATTTATGAGTATATTCAGGTCTTATATCATATGATATAAGTCATGGTGATGACAAAATTATAACAACACGTTACAAGGTTATAAACCGAAAATTGTCGTATCGGGTGACTACCGAAACTTCGCCAACATGTCACGTACTTGCCATATAAAGATGACCAGCCTATATACTTTAAAAATAGCCAAAAATTTCGTGGCTCACATGTTAAATTCAGCCATGAAATCATTCTATGTTGGCACACACAAATCACCCACAATTAAGGCCAAATTGTGGAGATTTCAAATTCAATTTTTTTGTCACATGGGGCGCCTATACCTCAGCCATTAGAGCTGAATATTTAATTTATTTTATTTATATTATATGTGACATAATATATATAACATGTGCAAAAAAGTTTGAATTTAATCGGAGAAAAATCGCGTAATCGACGAAAGTCAAAAATTCGGTTTTCTACGAACATAACACATGGAATGTTTTTGGCATGACATGTAACATGTATGCAGACACTTTTTACATATTCAAGACATGTTAAAGTGTACTAGAATGTTCAAATAAGGGCTGATTACAATTTACCTTATATGTGTAATTATTGTGCAATATTTGACAAAGTTTACCGAAATGAAATTCAGCACATGACAAGACTTGTTACACGCCTACTTTAGCCTAAAATGGAGCCTATGTGGAGCTTAGTTGACATCTTGATTGGTGGAGAATATACCACACAAGGTTAGTAACATAAAGGAGGGAGCTACACAAAGTAACAATTCAAACATTTGGAAAATATAACACCATGCTGAAAATTCAGCATGTGACAATGAGTGCTGGCCGAATTCCTGCTCTTGATGGTGGCTAATTAGCATCCCAAAATTGAAGGGATTAATTGTTGATTATTTGGAAACATTTTAAACTATTTTTGGCACATGTTTTGCATTTTAATATAAGATTTTACAGCACAATAAATGTTGACAAGATTGGACCAATCATAAAGTGCCAAGTAAGCAAAGCCAAAACATCCACCTAATCATGTTGTGCAAAATGAGTAAGATGGTGTCACATCTACACAAGGTGATCTACCAAGGGCATTAAAGAAAATTCTCAAGATGGTAGAATACCCTAAGGGGGTGGCCACTCCAACATAAAAAGAGGAGAAGTAGTGCAAAGTGATTCAAGACAATTCTCATTATCTCTCAAGTGCAAAAGTGTCTTCTACGTTCTTCTTCTTCTTTTCTTTCTTCTTCTTCCTCACTCAAGCCTATTGTTCATATATTCAAAATATTGTATAGGCTTTGATTAGACCACCATACACGTTTTATTTGTTGTAAAAAGATTGATCAAGGTGTGATCAAACCTTCATCCGTTCGGTGGTGGTGTTCATGATCGGTGTGCCTGATTGTATTGTTTGTGAAAGGGTGGAGTTGGTATGTAACTCCAGCAACCCTTGTGGTAAGGTGTTTTTTGGTGTTTAGTGATAACCGAGGAAGGTGTCCTCGAAGACTGGAGTAGGTTGATTTAACCGAACCAGTATAAAATCCTTGGTGTCTTTACTTTCAGCACTTTACTTTCAGTTTTCAGTTTTTGCGTTGAATTTGTTGCAATCGTAAAAATAGTAAACGACTTTCACAAATTACAAAACTTTGCAGAAACATAGCCACATATCCTAGCTTTCATTTGGCGCATGTTTCAACTCATTTGGATAAGTATAAGTCAGTGAAACGTGATTAGTTCTGAGACTAGTGCAATCTAATTTTCAGATTTGCAAAGGTTGAGAATTTCAACGTGATTGACATACTTTCCAAAGGAATTTTCAAAAACTGTTTCAACCCATTAAATTACATATCTTAAGAGGTTTGTCATTAAATTTTCAGACCATTTGGAGTTATGAATTAGTCGGAATAAAATTTTCAAGTCGGAGCACGGTTTCTGAAAGATTCGCGCAACATGACCAAAAACAAATTTTCAAAGGGTTAAGAGTGGAGTTTTATTCTGAAAGTTTTATGAGATACTTATAACATCTGAGAGTTCATTCATACCAAATTTCATAATGTTTGAAGGTCTCTAACTAGGTCGGTTAATTATTTCAAATCAGGATCTGAAAACAGAGACTGTTTTCAGAAGTGGGGTTTTTGGGCCAAACGTTTTTAAAAAAAGAATTTCCGCGCATACTATCAACTCCCTTCTAGTGGTGCTATACAGGTCCTACATATTCCATCCCGTAAACTTCGGATGCACTGCCGAGGTCCAGCTCAGCTCGGTAACACTGTTATTCGTCAAAGAGAACCTTTTTTGTGCAGCTCAGTTCGGCACAATCCAGCTCAGCACGGTAGCGCTGTTCACTTCTCCAAATTCTATCAAAGTTAACTTAAGCTCAGTACTACTGCTCACTTCAGTTCCACGAAACTTAACAGTTATCAGTTGCAAACTCTGGCAATATAGTTATCTCTCTGCTAAAGAAGATTTAGATGGAAGCATAGCTGTAGAAAATTGGTGTTATCGTCACAAAGTGACATTTCACATTCTACTTATACTGCCAATGAGATTGACCAGAAGAATATTATTATTATTATTATTTACTTATGAAATATTTTTCGATGTAAAATTTGGAAATTTTTTTTACTGCTTACGGGTTAACATGAACCTCAATTTCCTGGGACCTCAAGAAGGGGAACCTATTACTCTCTATGTTAAAAAATATTATCTTAGTTTAATTTAATTATAATTTTAAAAAGTCAGATTATTTAATCATTATTCTTTTTTTACCTTTACTTGGTTGATGTAGAAAAAATAGAGAAAACATATCAATACTAATTGAAAAGATAGTATAGAAACTTTAGTATTATATATTACTATTTTCAAAAAGTGGTTAATATTTCCGGAACAAACTAAAATTGAAACTACTACTCTCTCCGTCCTAAAAATGTTTGCATACTTGATCAACACAAAGTTAGTCAACATTTTTACACATTATTCGTCAGAATTTGGATTTAAATGAATTGAATTTCGATTTTGGCAAGCTATTTTGTTAAATGCTTTAAAATTTTGGTCTAATTAACTTTTGATCAAATATTAATTTGACCAGGTATACTGATATTTTTAGAATGAAACGAGTAAAATATTTTTGAGGCAGAAGGATTATTATAATACATGAAACCACGCCATACAAATTTAAATATGAATAAATATATAACATTTTGATAATCTGCCTTTTTTAGTTTTGCCTCCTGTCTCTTTCATAATTCTAGTTAAACGAGTCAAACTTGAATATTTAATTAGATTCGTTTATTTAACGAACCAAATCAAATTGAACTCGTTTAAAAAACTATAACATTATTGAATGAAACTTGTTCGACACATTACACGAACCTAGCTGTGACAATTTGTTGACCACAATAAAACACACTTAAAAGCCTACTATTTGAATCAGACCAATCCTACTTCTTGGTTTTTCTCCGGAAAAAGCGAAAGAGAAACTAATCTACGTGAAATTTACGTGGCATCTGTCCCATCTGAACTGGTAGCGGAATTTTGATTTGAATCTAATCGAACGGCTAAGAAACTAGCTTAAAGTTTAAAGCCAACTCTTGCCCTTGCAACAGTCTGGATGAGATCTCCTGACCCCCTCCCAGACCGCCCGACACATGTCCCTTTAAAAAAAAAATTTCTTGCTTTTTCACCCTGGAGTCAAAAACGTGTCCACTAAAACCCAAAACAATCTTATTCTCTCTCCTACCATCTTCTCCATCTTCTCTCTTTGCTTTCTTCCCAAATCTCACGGGGAAGGAAATTTATGCCTAACCCTAGCCATCCCACCGGAGCATTTTTCGAAAGAATTGAGAAGATACTGCATTTTTCGAAAGCACTTAAAAAGAATTGTTCAATCTGCTTCTTTCATATTTATTTTTTTGAACCCATATACTTTAATCATTCAGATTATGTGTGATTTTTATAAACTAAGTGTTTCCACGGTTTCAAGTATTGAGAGAAAATCTAGCCATCAATTAGCTGCTGCCGTGGTTGACTATGCGGAATCTATGGTTCTACTGCACATTTCATCAAACACTTTGAGGGCACAAATCCAAGGTTACATCTCCCCCCAAACTGCCCCCCACTGTTCAACACCACTTCATAGAAGAACAAAGAAAAGAATCTGGGGATCATAATTATGAGCAGAAAAACGTCACAACACTTTGACAAAAAGAATAAAGTCACAACCTTTAATAAGAATTAACAGGCAATCCTAAAAAAAGACTTTTTTTAATCTGAGCTTTAAAAGACAAAAGGGCCACACATGGAATCAAATTTTGAAATAGAAATCGGTGCAAGCTGAAGGAGACGAAGCGCCACACAGCAAACAGAAGAACAGAGAAGAAAAGTGAGGGAAGGTTTTTCTGTCTGAGAAGATTGCTCCGGTGGGATGGCTAGGGTTAGGCGTAAATTTCCTTCCCGTGAGATTTGGGAAGAAAGCAAAGAGAGAAGATGGAGAAGATGGTAGGAGAGAGAATAAGATTGTTTTGGGGTTTAGTGGGCACGTTTTTGACTCCCGGGTGAAAAAGCAAAAAAATTTTTTTTTTAAAAGGACACGTGTCGGACGGCCTGTGAAGAGGTCACGGAGGGGGGAGGTCAGGGGATCTCATCCGGCTACAGCCTCCCTCTTCAAAAACCCTCACCTTTTCTTCCTTTTTTCAATCCTCTGGTTCGCGCTTTCTGTCTGCGTGTGATTTCCACCGTTTCCTCTCAATCCACCGAATAAAAGGAAGCCACTATCAAATTCAATGGTCAGTCATGTCGATTTCTTGTTTGTCATTGTCTTTTCCGTTATTTTCAGCAGATGGATTTCTTGAATTGTTCATCATGTATTTCATTTACGCTTTGTAGGCTTTGCCAAACCAGCAAACTGTGGAATACCCTAGTTTCAAGCTTGTAATCGTTGGTGATGGTGGAACAGGTGATATAGATACGTCTGTTTTTCTACTCAGCATATACTCGTAAAATATCGTGAAAGATACGATTTTGGTTTCAAGTAGAAGGATTTTCTAATCAATTGTTTTGGATGTGTGTGTTGTGGATTTTGTATTTCGTTTTCCGCGTTTTCTATTTCATACTTCTGTGCCCCGATTAAAAATCATCAAGGCTGCTGTTTTTCTGTGATCTTTTTGGTGATTTATTTGTTGAGTTGTTTGAATTTTGCTTGACTTTGTAGGGAAAACTACTTTTGTGAAGAGGCATCTTACTGGTGAATTTGAGAAGAAATACGAGCGTAAGTAGACTAGAAGTGTTAAGAGTCACTTTTTGCTAGCATTTGTATTAGGGATGTGAGCTATCCTCTGTTGTCATCAGCTTAAGCTGATGGTGCAAGCTGTTTTCTTTGTGAATCATATGCAGCAACCATTGGTGTGGAGGTTCATCCATTGGACTTCTTCACCAACTGTGGCAAGATTCGGTTTTACTGCTGGGATACAGCTGGTCAGGAGAAATTTGGTGGCCTCAGGGATGGCTATTAGTAAGTGTTGCGTGCTAACTATTCTTACGGCCTTTATAGCTTGCTTTCATTTCACATATTTTTGTTTTTTTATTATGTTTGTTTGTGGTTTGGAAGTCTGTAACCTGAAGTTCTGATGGTTAAGTCACTATTTTCTATTGAGGGTGGAAAAAGTTGTTTGCTAACCTCGATTGGTAGTTTTTAAAAATGCTTAAACTTACAGCAAATATGTAAAGCTAAGCAGAGATTCTATGTTCATCCCCTTTCATTTTTCAATACCTTCTTGAGCAATTTAAGTTTCTAAAGAAAAGGACTTGCTTTTGTTTACCCCTCCTCAAGATGGACTTGCTACATTTCTACACTAAACTATTAAGCTCAAACGAAAGGCTGGGGTTTTCTACAGGTGTACCCACAGTTACGGTTGCAAACTTGCAGCTGGGATATTTGACAATGCAATCATGAGATGGTTTAGCTTCTTAATTGATGGTCTTGCTTTGTTCTCATTTCTATCCAGAGTTGTGTTCAATAATATAAACGTGGGAGGAATCTGAAGGTTGTATAATGAATGACATAGTAGTTCTGTAACTTCAACGCTTAGAAGTGTGGCAGCAAGTTATTTTCCGACAATTGTTTGTTGCCACCAACACGATTCTAAGTAAAAAAAATAAGCAACTTTAGTCTGTTTTTAAGCGAGTGGAAGAACTTCTTATCCTTGGTTGAGGTCAAACCTGTACCACCTGTATGCCCTCAGTATTTAGTTCCCTGTTTTGAGAATTAACCACATTTGGTCAGTTTGAACTGGACTCTGGTGGAGCATATTATCTCTTGTGAAGTCTATTTTGGTTATACTAATGTATGAATTGTATGATGTCTTGTAATTTTGGTGGCTTGTTTGTAGTATTCATGGACAATGTGCTATAATCATGTTTGACGTCACTGCGCGGTTGACATATAAAAATGTACCTACATGGCATCGTGATCTCTGCCGGTTTGTATTCAATCCTTTCATAATGGTTATGTGAGACAGATAGGATTGGTCTTCGATGGAGTGATATTGAGAGCTTTTGGGAGCAATTGCAGGGTGTGTGAAAATATCCCAATTGTGCTATGTGGAAACAAGGTTGATGTGAAGAACCGACAAGTGAAGGCAAAGCAGGTTACTTTTCACAGGAAAAAGAATCTGCAGTACTATGAGATATCAGGAAAGAGTAATTACAATTTTGAGAAGCCTTTCCTGTATCTTGCAAGGAAACTTGCTGGGTGAGTACTAATCTTTTGTATGGATTGAAGTGTAAATTCAGCACTGCAGGAACTGTATTGAAATGGTATCTGAGAAGGTATCGTATACCATGGAAAGAGTGGTACCTTTGTGCTTTATTCTTCTCAAATTCTCTGATTAGGTTGCATTTATTGTTGCAGGGATCCGAACCTGCATTTTGTCGAATCTCCTGCTCTTGCGCCACCTGAAGTCCAGATTGATATGACTCTACAGCAGCAGTAATTTCTCTGTCCTCCCACACCATCCCCCCCCCCCCCCCTTTTTCATCCCACGAGGAAACTATGGAAGGAAAAAAAAAAACAAAAAGAAGCCCATAAGTACTTCCTATCATTTCATGAATTGAACCTTTTTGGGCACTGTTGCCACTTGAACTAGTATTTTCAAAAGTCATGGGACCTCTACTCTAAGGCATACTTTTACCTGGCATAACCAACCTAATGCACATCTATTTATCGCATTATGCCTGCATATTGTTCTGTTGAGTTTCTTACATGTTCTGATTTTCAGGCACGAGGCTGAGCTTCATGCAGCTGCCAGTCAACCCCTTCCAGACGACGATGACGACGCTTTTGAGTGATGTTTTGAGCAGAGCTTGATGCATTTATGATTAACTATGAAGTTTCCTGCTCGATATTAGGATTTTCTGAATATTGTCTTGTACTCGGGAGATCAAGGACACTAGATTTTTTCTTGGCCTTGCATTTCTCTTTGTGAGATGAAACATTGTGTCATGTGATATTATTTCGGGCTATTATTTGTATGAATCTGGTCATCCTTGGATGTTTCTTGTCGGAGGATTGCAGTTGCTTGAAACCTCAACCCGAATGGTTTTTTCTTCCATGTTAAATCTGGAGGTTGAAGTCTCTTATTTCTGCGTGTACTCTGGTTTGATTATTATCTTTTGTTTTTTTTTTACGAAACGCTAGATATGTTAAACCCGAGGATGATGCTTAGATCAGTTAGTCCTGGATTTGAGCTGAAGGTCGGATACAACCATTTTCCCTACCTTTAATGCCTAGCCGAGCCAAAACACCCCATTCCACGTGAGCCACCACAAAATTCAGGGTGTGGCCTGTCCTTGTCGGATGTTCTGGTGTAATATCTGGGGAAGATGTGCTCCTTTGAAGGATGTTTAACTCTTGCCATCACTCCAGGGATTTATACAATTCTCTGATTATACAGATTACAAGGGGAACCAGAGGTACAGTTAAGATGACAATTTACCTTCTGGAACTGTTGAAGTGCAGTTCCACATTCCTTTATGCATCATGAGAAAAGAGTCTTCCTCCTTGGGGCGTGGACGGTGGGGACCCCGGACGAAAGATTTCGCCTTTTACTCTAAAGGATTTCGCCTTTTGCTCAAGAGAAAAAAGTCTCCCTTGGAAAGCAGTCCCATGATAGCTTATGTCTTGTAGTTCCAGGTGAAACTGGAGAGAGGATAGCAAACGTTGGGTAGACATAAAGGGAAGGAACCATATTATGACACCGAGGGATAAGGGGTCAGGGGTGAGGCCAAGGGAGACTTAGAAGGATTCTTATGTGACCACATTTTTCGCGAAATCATATTTTTCTTTATTAATTCACCTACGAAAGTGTCCTGTGAGAAAACTGTAGCGACTCATTCTGAGCCCTAGTACTCAAAACGGTTCATCCGCTGAGCTACTCATTCTGAGCCCTAGTATTCGAAACGGTTCATCCGCCGTATTATGCTAAGAGAAATATAAGACGTCGATATCCATCAATTACACATCATCCAGGTGACGTATATTGATGTCAGTGGAAGTCGTAAAATAAAATCCTCAAAAAAATCTCCCATCAATACTATATCTAGAAAATTTCCAAATCTAATACAAAATCAACCTTAACATAATATGCTTAACATCTCGAAATATAAAATAAAATCCATAGAGTACAAATCTCGAAATAAATACATAAATAAATCCCTTCGGAAATCCTCATGTCCTAAGTAACCCCACTTCTACACGCCCTCTACGAAGTCTAAGTCGTAGCCCTGATTATCTGCAAGTGTCATGAAAAATAAAGAATGAGCGACAAAACATCGTTCAACAAGTAACCTTCATATACTCACTATGGGATCATACACGAAGAAACGGATGTAATAAATAATTAAACAACATAGAAGGTAACGAGTTTCCCGTTCGCAAGTAAAATTACTCTTACACTCTTACGATAACATAACGATAAAATCAACAACATCAACAATTCAAATAACCACTCAGAGCCGACCAAATGTTAGTCACGATTAAAATCCAATGATGAAATTTTCATACAATGCGATGCAAGTCAAAATCAATTTCGATTTCAAATTTCCAAAATCTGATTTTGTTTCGATGAGATACGATACGATGCGATTTTCGATTCCAAATACGATTTCGATGCGATGGCTATAGCACTTTCTTTATAAACGACTTATGCTGCAAGTTTACGAATTGATCACCCCAATAGTCAAATATGCCCAGCCGCTCTATCGAAATAGTCAAATATGCATGGACGCTCCGATTGACGGTCAAATATGCTCGGGTGCTCTATCGAAATAGTCAAATATGTCCGGACGCTCCGTTTGTTTGGGATTAATTCGGCTTACTGATATATTTTCCTTATAAGGATGAATTTCACAATATGTGGTGCACGATTTCAATACGATTTTCAAACAATCAATTTTCCAAAACGGTTTTAAGTATCGATAAAATTCCAAATGCAATTTCCAATTTTGATACAATTATATCAATTATTAAATCATCAATTCCGATATCCCAAATACTACTACTCCCGTGTATTTGTATACATATACATGTCCACGCTCATGCATGTGTATATACACGTATTTTACATATACGTAGCTCCCTCGACCCACTTATTCTCCAACTCACTACCCAACTCACCTCAACCACGACCCCGACACCCTTGGCACCCCCACTGCCCGCCACCAGCACCTTCTCCCCCACCCCACTCGTCGGTCAGCCCTTCCCCCTACTCCCAAAATCTTAATTTCACTTCCTCACACTTCATACCCCTCGGCCTCCCTATAAAATTCACACCACTTATATTTTCTCAACACCACAGGAACCAAGTACGATTCATGCCTAACACACTGCACCAAAACACCCTCTGCACGCACCGTCACGCGCCACCACGCGCCGCCACTTGGCCGATGCGTGTAACCCACACGTTTCACTTGCTGCCGTCTCCAACGATCAGAATTCACCTTATGTTACTTCCAATCTTATTCCATCATCAAACCATGCAAAATCTCAACTTACACCACTATCAAATTCCTTCAAAATCCATACAATTTCACAAATTCTTATCAAATTTAATCACACATATTTCACGACTTATAATTAATATACCTATCAAATTATAACATCTCTTAAACCAAAAATCAGTTTTGCTAATATCCCTCATCCAAATATTCCATTCGGCCTCTCTATATATTTCACATCAAAAATTACAATTCAAATACACACACACTCACTCACACACACATATATATAAATTATTCATCAACATATACCAAAATATAGGTTTGACCAAAACATACCCTTTTAAATATACATATATATATTTTCGGCCATAAGGCCATACGATACATATATGACAACTATACACAAACACACACACACACACACAACCAATATACACATATTCACATCAATTTATGCAACCAAATGTACATATGCATTATCCTTAAGTTTATATAAAAATATACATATAGGGTATTTACCTTCTTCTCTTTCTTTCTTCTCTCTTTTTTTTTTTCTTTTTCTTTCTCCTATTCTTCCTTCTAGCTTTCAGGTGTCACCCTCTCTTTTTTAGAATGTGGCTGGTTGGAATAGGGAGGGGAAGAGGGTTTATTGCCTGTTTTGTTAGTGTATGTGCCCTAGGCCGTTGATTTGGATCTTTATGTTATACATTTATTATAAATAAAGAGGTTTTATTATCATTATTGTTTGTTAGCATGTTACACAATTCTGATATTGTCCATGGTTAATTATTGTTATAGAGATAAAATAATTTATAACCAATATGAGTATTGATTTTATAATCATGAGATAATTATGTGTATGATGATATAAATCAATTTCATAGATACTTGTTAAAGAACAATGTATTGGATACACCTATCATGAGATTACTGCATGGATTAGCATCATAAATAAATCTCATGATACTTATGTTTTAATCTTTAAACTTGAGATTGTCATAGTTTCTGATATAAGGAATATAATATTTTGACATGATCAAACTTTATTCGTAACTGGATAATAATAAAGATTATGATTGAATATGATAGAAATTATGTAGAGGATATTAAAAAATCAAGATAGAATTTGCCACTCTCTTTTGAGAGAGATATCTTTTGGGCCCCTCGATAAGTGAGACTGTGAAATGCATGGTTGTGCTCAAATGAATTGATAGTGTGATCAGTATCATTTGTTTTATCAGCCTACTTAGAGATCGAGTAATCATACGTTTGAACAATATAAGTATGACGCTGACCATGACTTATTTTAAAACTTGATATCGTATGACAAAAAGGATTAATACATGTATTATTATTAGGCTAGTTAGATTGTACCCGTATTAATTGGGTATTGGTAATCCCTTGCTAGAGGCCAATTACAACTTGTTTGTTTAATAGAGATTTAACCGGCTGCCAATTAATATGAGCCTATCGGGTCACACACAAGAATGCATATTGGCTGAGATTAATATTAGTAATATTAATAATATTAATATTGGATTTAATTATTATTATTATTATCTTTTATATATATATATATATATATATGATTGGATAATATTGACAGAATCCATATCTGATATGGATTTTGATTGACCTTACCCAATTCGATTTGGAATCACATTTAAGGATATATATATATATATATATATATATATATATATATATATATATATATATATATATATAGCTCTATCTAGCCCTGCCTATGTTGGACAATGTTTCGGCCTGGATGGTTCCATTTCCGTCTTGCTGTTGTTTTTGCCGCAAAGCATCTGGTGAGCAGAGTCACATCTTTTACACATGTCCTATTATCAGGTCTATCTGGAGCTGTCTCGCGGGGGTTTTTGGGGGACCTCTACCCACTGATCTGATGTTTCGTCGATATTTAAGACGGTGGTGGCAACATGCTACTCCCGTAACAATGATGGGAAATCTTGTAGGAGTCGTACCTTTACTTACAACATGGTCTATTTGGAAAGAATATGCTGCAATACATTTTGGTGATGAAACGATTTCTCTGTTGCGTCTAAAGGAGAGAATTCATCATGGCATATACCCCTGATGCTCATCTATTTCTGACTCTAGATTTGCAGCTTCCATACCATCCTTGCTCTAAGTGCAGTTTTCAACACCCATGCGATCACGTGGAGTGACTATTGTACGATGGCGTTTGCCTCTAACAGGTAGGTTCAAGCTAAATGCTGATGCGGCTGCAGGCCGCAGAGTGGCAGCGGGAGGATAAATCTTGCAAAATCAAAATGGACACATGGTCCAAGCATTGAGTTTTCGGCTTCCAGTTCTACCCCCACTACATGCAGAATTACAGACTATGCTTTATTCCGTCATTTGTTTTGCTACATTGGGGTTCTGTGAGTTGTATGTTGAGACTGACTGCCAGTATTTGATAACGCTTTTATCGGACTCAGTCTCCTTATCGGGACGGTTAGCCAGTGATGTAGAGCGGTTGAAGAGTTTTTTTGGTCTCTTTTGCATTGCACAATCTTATATGTTCTGCACGAAGGAAATTTGGTAGCTCACGCATTAGCACAGCATGCTCTAATGCGGCGATCATCATCCACATTTCAGAGGCTTTTGGATCTTCCACCAATGGCGCGGGACGGTTTGCTAACAGACGCACATACTGCATATATTCGTGCTTTATCATAATGACGCCATTTCTTCCATTTGTCGCCTGCATCCTTTGGGTGCAGGCGATTAGGTATGTAACCGCTCATATCTCTTTCTGATGTCAGGATTGGTGTTATTACTGAGCATGTTTGCATATTGGTGGGAGGACTTGCACAGTACATCATACATTCTTCAGGGGTGGCCCGTAGCTGTCTTGGGCATAGATTTTTGGTGGTTGCATGTATTCATGGTGAATACAAGCAACATCGGTATGTTTCTTACATGCACAATGCTTATTATACATATTACTCATATGCGAGGCACTGGCTATTTGTTTTGGCATGCACGGTTTCTGCTGACGCCGCATGAGGACTCTTGTTGTTGCAAGAATGGATGGCCATTGGACCCAATACAGTTTGAAGAATCTCGGCTATGGCAATATCTACATCGAATAGGGGCACATATAGCCTGTTATCTGTTTAGGATATATTGTTCTATGTGCTTTGTTATGGATCAACGCTCCAATTATATAAATATGTACGCTTTTTCCTTCGCCAAGGTTTTATCCACAAGGGTGGTTTTACTTGGCAAGGTTTTAATGCGGCATATCACATGTGATTGGAGGTTGACAATTATTCGTTCATTGCACTCGCTATTTTCTTACGATGACTCTATTATATAATATGGTTTTCCTCCGCCACAAGTGAGGCTTTCTTTTAATAAAATCTTTTCCATAAAAAAAAGCTCTATCTCGTCCAACAGAGAGATAAAAAAACAAGAAAACAGAAACCGTAACTCGTTTTTGGAGAAAAATGAGTTTTTAAGCTGTGCTGTTCCAGAGAGCTAGCACTCTGGCGGAAGCATTCGTGTGGATATCGACAGACACCACAAAAAAAATTTTGATTTGCGACGAAAAAGTCACCGACGAAACAAGGTGTTTCGGTGTTTCGTCGGTAATTTGCGACGAAATTGCGATAAACGCAATTTCGTCGTTAATTGCGACGAAACTACGATGAAATGCATTATCGCTAACAAAAAAGTAGTCAGGTTAATCCTTTCGTTACAATTTCTTCAGTGTTTTGTCGGTGGTTCGTCGCTACTCTGTGTGTTTTGTTCGTCGCTATTTATATTGTTGCTTTTCGTCGCTATAACGTCGCTATTGTGTCGCTAAAATTCCAGAACACTGATAAACATGGAAATAAATTCGTCAGTTAGTAGGTTCTCGGCGTTGTGTATCGTCGGTTTTTTGTCGATGAAACCCGCGTGTCGCAAATGTTTTGTTTTACTTTTCGTTCGTATTCCGATTCGTCGCTGTGTCGTCGTAGATTCGTCGAGGATTAAACACGTGTATGAATTAAGAAAAAAGAAAGCGGTGGTTGGGAAAAAAAATTATTCATTTAGTAATAAATATTTACATTATGAAGACGAAAAATTAAAAAAAGAAATCTAAAAGAGAGGCGGAGAGGGGCCGTTCACTCTGTGTCATCGAAAGAAAGAGTGACCGCCACATTCTCTGTGAACTCTTTGAGGAGTCGCTTCAGCTTGTAATATATGAATTTCAACTTGCGCAGCCTTCTGTTCATGCTGTGCAGTTGCCTCGACTGCTGCTGCATGTTTGCTATAAGCATACGGTAGTCAATATCTGGTTTCGGCATTTGTTCTTGAGGATCCTCTGGCGGCATTGGGCCATGCACAGATATTGAACCCTCCCGCTCAACCGATGGTTGTGGTTGAGGAGGAGGCCGTTGTGGAGGTGCACTGTTTGCCCCTCCACGCCTTGGGGTTCTTATATAACGACGCGGCATACTTTGAAGTTTTATAACTTTGTATGTGTGTAATGTAAGGATGTTACTTTGAAGTTTTATAACTTTGTATGTGTGTAATGTAAGGATGTGGGGTTATAAATAGGTAAATTTAGCGACGACATAGCGACGAACATACGACGAATTTTTCGACCGTTAATCAAGATGGGAATATGTGCGGGTGTGACGCTTCGTTCGCATTAGCGACGAATTAGCGACGACTTCGCGACGTAATATGTGCGGGCGTGACGGTTCGTCCGAATTAGCGACGCATTAGCGACGACTTAGCGACGTAAACTCATCGTACGTTGTAACCATCGGGAACTGTGCGGACACTGCAGAATAGCGACGCCTTAGCGATGCCTCAGCGACGAAAAGCGTCGAATGGTGTGAAGAGACGTCGTGCGTTGGTAGTTCGTCGGTAAAGCGTCGCTAATTTTAAACTGCGATAATAAATTCGCGCTTAATAGGTTCTCGTCGTTGTAGTAAGTTTCGTCAGTATGGTTAGTAGGTTCTCGTCGTTGTATTAAGTTTTCGTCGTTGTATTAAGTTTCGTCGGTATAGTTAGTAGGTTCTCGTCGTTGTATTAAGTTTCGTCGGTATATAGTTGCTGTTTAGTCGGTGAATTAGTTGTCTCAAATTTTTCTGAACCACATTTCGTTTGTATTTTAGCGTCGTCAAGATTCGTAAGAGATTAAACACGTGTTTAAATTAAGAAAACGAAAGCGATGATTAGAAAAAAAAATTCATTAATATAGAATTATAAATTAAAAAATATATAAGGACAATAATGAAAAAACAATCTAAATGAATAGCGGAGAGGAGCCATTCACTGTTCGTCATCCGAACAGAGAGTAGCAACACTCCGTGCACGCCTTCTAGAGGCTTCTCAGCTGTGCAACTTTGGATTTGATCCGCATCTGCCTTGTGTCCAGGTACTGGAGACGCTCATCTTGGTACATAATATGCGCCCTCAGGTCATCCACTGTTTTCCACAGCTCTTGTATTTCTATATGGGGATCGCCAATTTGGCGATCCCGACGTGGCCCAAAAAGAGTGGGTTCAGAGGACTCAGCCTGTGGGGGTGATTCTTGTGGTGGAGGAACCGCTGCAGGTGCGGGTTGTTGAATAGGTCGTCTAGGGTATGAATGACCACTACCACGTCGCGCTTGAGCTTTAGTACGAACCATATTTGGGTCTTTTTATATGATTATAAAAGAGAAGTTGTTTTCTATGTAGTGGGGGTCACGGTACATCCTGTTTATATAGGGGAATTCAGCGACGACATAGCGACGACGTAGCGACGTAAATGCATTGTAAGTTGTAACAGTCGGGCCACTGTGCGGACACTGCCGCATAGCGACGCCTTAGCGACGCAGACAACGACGAACCCATCGATTGGTGTGTCGTGTCGATATGTCGTCGGTAAAGCGTCGGTAAGAACACTCGGGCAATGTGCGGAGAATGCCGTTGGGATTGTGTAGCGACGCATTAGCAACGCCCACAGCGACGAAACAATGAATGCAATGAATGCAGACATTAAAAAACGCACACCATACGTCGTGTTTCGTCGGTATTTGTGTTTGCTTGTTTCCGGGATTTGTGTTTCTTGGTCGTTGCCGAGCGTCGCTATTTCGTCGGTATTTGTGTTTGCTTGTTTCCGGGATTTGTGTTTCTTGGTCGTTGCCGAGCGTCGCTAAGTCGTCGGTATTTGTGTTTGTTTGTTTTCGGGATTTGTGTTTCTTGGTCGTCGCTAAGCGTCGCTAAGTCATCGGTATTTGTGTTTGTTTGTTTCCGGGATTTGTGTTTCTTGGTCGTCGCTGAGCGTCGCTAAGTCGTCGGTATTTGTGTTTGTTTGTTTTCGGGATTTGTGTTTTTTGGTCGTCGCTGAGCGTCGCTAAGTCATCGGTATTTGTGTTTGTTTGTTTCCGGGATTTGTGTTTCTTGGTCGTCGCTGAGCGTCGCTAAGTCGTCGGTATTTGTGTGTTTGTTTCCGGGATTTGTGTTTCTTGGTCGTCGCGGTCGTCGCTATAGCGTCGCTAAGACGTCGGTAATATTGCAGGCCGAGAACCATAAAACCATCTTTCTTCTTCCACTCTTCTCCCATTCTTCTCTCATTTCAAACACATATATCATCACTTTTGAACGAAAATATAGAAGGAGGATATCTTATTGTGTGGGATTTTAAGGTTTTCCACACTGAGAAAAGATAGTTGCTGTTATTTTGACGGTATAGCGAAAATGGATCAGAGGAGGAGCGATAAAAAGTGGATGTACGAGAGAGTAAACAACGGGGAGTGGAGTTTTAGATTTGTTGAAGGTCTCGAAGAATTTGTGGATTTTGCGACGAGTAATGAAAGTGGAACGCAGATTAGATGTCTGTGTAAGAAATGCAAGAACCGTAAATATATGGATCCGGGTGACGTGAGGGTTCACTTATTGAAACAAGGTTTCGTGCACAATTACCATACATGGTACTGTCACGGCGAATATGAGGGGCGTCTACATCTACAACTGTTCACGTCGAAGGGGGACCCAGTCAGGTTGATGTCGATGAAATAGGCGAGGGATCTCAGAACCCATACGTGCAGATGGTGCACAACGCAGCTGCCGGCGTATTTACGGGAGAGCAGTACTTGCAGATGCATGTCGGGTACGAACGTGCACAGGAGCTGGATGAACAGCCGCGTATATTCGTGGAGGAAGATCCGAACCCTCAGGCGAGACAGTTTTTTGAGATGCTGAACGCCGCCAACACGCCGCTGTATCCCAGTTGCGGTAGTCACACACAGATGTCCATGATCGGTTGGATGACGAGCATGAAGACGGAGCACCGCATTACGGAGAGATTGTACGATGGGATGTGTCAGCTGATGAGGGAATCTCTTCCCGAAGGGAACACAATGGTCGACAGTTTTTATTCGACGAAGAAACAGCTGCATGCGTTGGGACTGCCGGTTCATAAGATCGATTGTTGTTCAGAGGGGTGCATCATATATTGGGGCATCAACGAGGATAAAGACATGTGCAGGGTCAGTGGGACACGCAGGTGGAGAACGAACAAAAGAAACCAGAACGTGCCAAGAAAGCAATTCTACTATTTACCTCTCGCCCCTAGACTGCAGAGGCTCTACGCATCCAGTGCCACAGCTAGCCAGAAGAGGTGGCACGCGGAGCACTACACGAAAGAAGGTGAGATGTGCCATCCATTAGACGGTGAAGCTTGGAGGGCGTTCGACACATCCGGGTTTTTCGTCGGAGACAAGGAACGTTAGGTTGGGGTTATACACCGACGGGTTCAACCCGTTCAGACAGTCGGGAGAGCAGTATTCGTCGTGGCCTGTAATCGTGACGCCGTACAATCTACCACCTTGGATGTGCATGAAGAAGCCGTACATGTTCTTGACTGTGATCGCACCGGGGCCTAGGAATCCGAAACAGAAGATCGACCTATACCTGCAGCCATTGATACATGAGCTGAAGTGGTTGTGGGAGTTTGGCGTGGAGATGTTCGATGTATCGACCAAACAAAACTTCCAGCTACACGCTGTGCTGATGTGGACCATCAGCGACTTCCCGGCTTATTCTATGTTGTCGGGGTGGAGCACAGCGGGGAAATACGCTTGCCCTTGCTGCATGAAGCAAGCGAAGACGATGTCCTTGAAACATGGGCGTAAGATTTGCTGGTTAGACAGCCATAGGAAGTTTCTGCCCAGACGTCATTTGTACAGAAAGAACGTGACGGGGTTCATGCCTGGCATCGTCGAGAAGGACACGAAGCCCGAGCTTCTCACGGGTGCAGAGGTGTTGGAGGAGATAGACAGTTGTGGATTCGTGGGGGTCGCTGATGATCTGGACGGCAGCCACAACGCATACCTGGCCCGTGACTGTATCGGGTGGAAGAAGCGAAGCATATTCTGAGAGCTTCCGTATTGGAAGAGTAATATGATTCGACACAACCTGGATGTCATGCACATTGAGAAGAACGTGTTTGACAACATTTTCAATACGGTGCTGAATGTGCCTGGAAAAACGAAAGACAATTTGAAGGCACGACTTGATATGCGCGACCTCAATATCCGACCGGAGCTGCATCCCGTTGGCACATCCTATATGCCAAAGTCCTCTTACACGCTGAATGCGGAGTAGGTCAGTGCGTTGTTAGCGTGGCTGGGGACGGCTAGATTTCCTGACAGCCATGTTTCGAACCTGTCAAAGAACATCGACGTGAATAAACGCAGTTTGCACGGGATGAAGAGCCACGACTGTCACGTGTTCATGCAACGGTTGATACCTATTGCATTCCACGAGCTGCTTCCAACCAATGTATGGGAAGCACTTACCGAGATGAGTCTGTTCTTCAGATGTCTTACATCCATGAGACTCAGGGCGGATGATATGTCAAGGCTAGAGGGCGAAATCCCAGTGATCATATGCAAGCTGGAAACTGTATTCCCTCCGGCCTTCTTTGATTCAATGGAACACCTGCCAGTTCATCTACCATACGAGGCACGTGTTGGTGGTCCTGTTTATTACAGGTGGATGTATCCGTTCGAGAGGTACTCTTATTTATTACGTGACGTTCTTATGTGTGCAAGCATTTGAACAGATATTCACTATATGAACAGATATCTCAGGCATTTGAAGCTGAACATCAAGAACAAGGTGAAAGTCGAGGCCTCGATGTGCAATGCCTACCTGACGGAGGAAGCCTCGACCTTCGTGTCTCATTACTTCGAGCCAGATGTCCCGTCGAGGTGCAGAGATGTTCCCCAGAACGACGACGACATTTCCAGATCTGGTGTCCTCCCGATGTTCACACATCCGATCAGATTTCACGGACAAGGAAAGGAAATGATATTGGTGGACAGCGAGCTGAAGATTGCTCATTCTTATGTTCTGCGCAACTGCCGTCAAGTCGACCGTTTCCAGAGGTATAAACAATATCCAATTTTAATTTGTAAATACCTTGCGCTACTCTATCCATAATATTACAAAGGTATACAAGGTACTCATTCGTAATTTGCTTCAGCTTGTTCGTTGATTTATTGCAAGAACGTTCACCGGGAATATCGAGCGATGCAATAAACAATGAGTTAGATGCCAAGTTTGCTGATTGGTTCAGGTGGCATGTAAGTTTACATATTTGCTAGTTACGTGTACGTCATGTGATACGCATTTATTGCCTCGCTGATGTATACTTACTTGTCGTTTTACAGACGAGCAAAGGTCATCTGGCTGACGATGAGCACGGTTACATTATGACACCAGTAGCCGAGGGTCCATTGAACAGAGTCACACGCCACGACATGTGTTTTGTCAACGGTTATAGATTCCACACAGTCTCCCATGCCAGCCGAAAATCATCGGAGAACAGCGGAGTGTGTGTCAAGCGGTATGATAATAGCCCAGACGGGGATGACTTCTACGGCTACCTTACTGAAAAATCATTGAGCTCGAATATCCCGCATTGCCTATAAAGCGGGTGGTGCTATTCAAATGCGAATGGTACGATCCAACTCGGGAAGGTTATCGCGCTGGCACAAAAGTTCACGACCGATATAAGTTGGTAGACATACACCAAGGGCGACGGTACAGAAAGTACGATCCATTCGTTTTGGCTAGTCAAGCATCCCAGGTGTACTATCTATCGTATCCAACAACGAGGATGAATGCGAGCTCAAAAGACTGGCGAGCCGTGTGCAAAGTGAAATCGAGCAAGTTTGATGTCAGTATACAGCCAGGTTTAGATGGCATGGATGCCGCATTTCAACAAGAAAACCCACCCGTTGTGGATACGACACATGTTGAACTGCACAACCTCCCTCTAAATGACCCCAACGGCGGTTTCATCGAAAGTCATCTCAACATACAACCGGCTGACAATATTGAAGATGTAGGCGAAGACGAATACAAGGATGAAGAGGACGACGAGCATGTAGATGAAGATGAAAATGAAGATGAAAATGAAGATAAAAATGAAGATGCGTATGAGGATGCGGATGACAATGAAGATTGACGTTAGTCAAAATTTTTTTTGCTCATTCTTATATGAAAGTGTGTATGTGTTGATGTACTTATACACATGTATATACATAATGTGTGTCTGTAAGTACTTTATATTTTGTATTATTTTTTTTCAATACTGATGGCACCGACGAGTTACCGACGAAAGGTGTCGTCGAAATAACGACGACACAGGCAATAGCGATGACACAGTAATAGCGACTGAAAGTTCGTCGCTATTTCGTCGCAAAATTCCGAAGATAAGCTAAAATCCCCCTTCTTCTTCCCCATTTCTGCGTTTCCCTCCTTTCCCCCTTCCCCAAATTTTCAACGAACTCTCGTCGCCTCCTCCCCCCATCTTCTCCGGCGAATACATCAGAGGCCCCCATCTTCTCTGGCGAATACAGCAGAGGCCATTTAGGAGGTATTTTATTTGTTTTTATTATTTTATTTGTTTTTATAAGATCTATTCTGTTTTTCATCAAGAAATTATGGATTGTGCCGCTTGTTTTCGTTGTTGTTATACACTTGAGAGCAGTTTAAGAGGAGAGATTGTGCTGGGGTGGAGGGATTCGGGCTGGGTGGGGCGGTGTGGGGCTGGGTGTTAGAGGGGATGGCGGAGGGGCAGTGGTGTAGCCTGGGTGTTGGAGGGGATGACGGAGGGGATGGCGGAGGGGATGGCAGAGGGAATGGCGGAGTGGCAATGGTGTAGCCTGGGTGTTGGAGGGGATGTCGGAGGGGATGGGTTGGCTGTGGGGCTGGGTGGGGCTGGGTGGCTGTGCGTGGGGTCCGGGTGGGGCAGGGTGGCTGTGGTGTGGGGCTGGGTGGCTGTGGGTGGGGTCCGGATGGGGCGGGTTTGGCTGGATGGTGCAGGTTGGGGCGGGTTTGGCTGGATGGAGTGGTGAATGGCGCGGGGTGGGCAGTAGGGCGGGATGGGCTATGGGCGGGAGTGGTTGTTGGCGGGCCGGGGGTGGCTGTTGGCAGGGTGGGCTGTGGGCGGGGGTGGGCTGTGGGCGGGGGTGGCTGTTGGCGGTGCGGGGGTGGCTATGGCGGTAATTTGAAGTGTCTCTTTAATTTACTATTTTTATGCATAATTCATGTTACAAGTTATGTATCATAAGGATGTAGAGGTGATGTATATTTTGAAGTATAATTTGTTTAGAGGTGATGCATATTTATGCTAAGTATCAAGTTCAAGCGATGTATACTTTGAAGTGTAATTTGATGATGAAGTTTTATTATGTAGTTTGATTAATTATGTCATGTTGTTGGATTTGGATTTGTCTTTGGAGAGGCCATTAAGGCCGGAAAACCTCCGATAAACGAATAGGTCATGTCGAAATTTTCAAAATTATTAATATCTTGCATTAAATGTATGTAAACACTTGTCATTTTTTGGACATCTTATTTGTCTGGCCAACCAACCCTAAACTTGTTGAATGTGCCTTTTAAATTTTTCACCCTTGCAGATCTGATGGCTAGTGAGGGTTTACCGACTCGATCCACCTACCCACCAGCTACACAGGCCATCTCAGGAGAGTTTAATATGTTCCTTTCTCAGCATGAGCTGCTTAGGTCGGTTTCGACCGCAGCTCTTGCTGCGGACGCAGACCTTTTAGGGTCTGCCGAGAGGTCCGCACCCCCCGATCTACGCCGCCACCCACACCCACCGGTTCAGCACCTCATCCGGCGTCTGATGCGGCATCGGACGAGGGTGTCATACAAGGGCGTCGTGCCCTTCCTTGGTCACATGATACCCATACGTAAGTAATGATTTATTTTTTTAACACGTTTTCAAATATATTTCACGCGTTATTTTTTCCTAACAACTTCACCTCTTTCAGGTTTGCACCGGACTCGGGCCAGATTTCTGGTTGCATCACTCGGTCCTTCCACCTGAGGCAGGATCCAGCTGGATATGCCTAGTCCCGTGTCACCCCGCAGACACGTAGGTTCTACTGGGATGAGTTTCAGGTATTCAAATTTGATGAATTTCACTTTTTGATGCGTAATCGATCATTACTTTTCTAACCACGTTTTTACTTTTCCTCCGTATAATAATTGCAGAAGCGTACAGCTGGACAGCTGACATCGCCCATGACGTGGAGCAGGCCTGGCGGCAGAGGGCCGCCAAACGCTACAGGGACTTCATCAACTCGCACAAGACCAAGTGGGAGCGTGACCCCACTTCTGCCAGGCCTGCCTACGTATCCGAAGACACTTGGCGGGGTGGATAGAAGGGTGGACGGACCCTGCTACCCAAGCCCGCAGCGCCCGGAACGCGGCGAACCGGCGCAGCGGCAATGTACAGGGCCCAGCACCTGCCACACACTCAGGTGGTTCGGTTTCCCACGCCACCACGATGCGTTCTATGGTAAGTATTTTAATATTGGATTATTTATATTCATTAATTTCATTGGATTATTTAGATTCATTGACTTAAGTGGATTATTTACATTCATTGACTTATGTGGATTATTTATATTCATTGATTTCTTATGTTGCCCTGTTGTTTTTTTGGTATTCGTATATGGTTAATTTAAGTAGTATATGTGTTCATTTGCCTTTTTCTTTTTATTTTTTCTTTGACTTGGGAGAGGCCTTTAAGGCCGGGATACCTCCGATAAACGAATAGGTCATGCCGAAATTTTTAAAATTCTGGATTTCACTAACATATTTTATTTCATTCTTTCAGCACGAGGAGACGGGGGAGTGGCCAGCCTCCTACGATCTCTTCTACAAGACGCATCGGAAGAAAGCCTCCGACGGGACGGAGGACTGGATCACGGCGAAGGCCCGCGACATCAGTGTAAGTAGACTACGATATCATTTGTTTTTTCCTTAGTTTGTTTTATTTCTAAACCCTAAACCCTAACAATTCTTATTCTCATTTCAGGACGAGTACAACAGATTACTCGCACATAGAGGAGAAGAGGCCGACAAGAACCGCGCTTATTGGGATGCGGTTCGGACCGTCGGCCCTCAGAATAAGAAGAAGAGGGAGGTGTACGGGGTTGGATCAGCAGCGCCGCGATTCTTTCCCGAAGTTCTGCATCCAGGTGCTTCCTCTGAGGCCAGCACCTCCGCGCCTTCTGAGGCCCCAGAGGATATTTCGCGCCTGGAATCAGAGCATGCGGCGCTGCAGCATGAGGTGGAGACCATCAGGGCGCAGCATGAGGAGAGTGTACAGGCACTGCGGCCGCAGCTGACTCAGACCCAGCAGGCGCTGCAGCAGTCGGTTCAGCAGGCGCTTCAGCAGGCGTTTGAGCATGCGCAGCAGCAGACGATGCAGGTGCAGCAGGCGACGAACCAGCAAATCTCGCAGCTATCGCATCTCATCATCTCTATCATTTCCAGCTCTTCGCAGCCTCAGCCTCCCCCTCCTGATGGTCACTCTTCTCCGCATGATCCCCCTCCATCTTCCTCTGCATAGTATTTCATTTTTTGATTTTTCGTACAGTCTATTTCATTTATTGTATTGACATATTCTTTGTACTTTTTTATTTTATATGACATTTATACGGATTCTATTTCGTTTGTGTTGTTTAATTATACGAACTTCAATACGCAAGTACTGTATTTCTGTATAATATTCGTACAAATGATTTAATATACAAAATAAAATATATTATAACAATTAAATAATAATAAAAAATATTTAATTAATAATATATTGATATTATTAATAAATTAAAAATATTGAATATTTAATATTAAATTAATATGTATTATTAAATTAAAAAATAGCGACGAACCTGTGACGAAACCGAAATGTCGCATACCGGAAATAAAAAAATCAAAAATTTAAAAATAGCGACGAAAAAGATATACCGACGAAAATCTGTGACGAAATAAAATGTCGCAGAACAGAAATAAAAAAATAAAATATTATAAAATAGCGACGACAAAAGATATACCGACGAAACTCTGCGGCGAAATAAAATGTCGCAGAACGGAAATAAAAAATAAAAAATTATAAAATAGCGACGAAAAAAATACACCGACGAAAAAACGATGGCAATAACAGGTCGCCGACCTGACAGATTTTCGTCGCAATTGTGCGACGAAACACCGACGAGATTTTTTCCGTCCCAATATAGCGTCGCTTCACCGACGAAAATCACTTTGCGACAAGCCGTATTACGACCTACTGTTTTCGTCGCTATTTCGTCGCTATATGCCTGTAGCGACGAAATGGCGACGATTTTTGTCTGTCGCTATATGCCTTTTTTGTGGTGAGAGGGTGGTTGTATCATCGCACCTACTTCGCCTGCATATTTTGAATCTACAGAGGTTAGTTTTTGAATTTGTTTCATCGAATTAAACGAACATATATCATTGGTAGGAAATCAGAGATCGAGTCTTTTCTGCTATGCGTATTTGATAGCAGAGGTCCCGTTGATTTCCTAATATATTTAAATGATGGGGTTATGCGTAGGAATTGTGCGAGAGTTATCGGGAAAAGTGGGGAGATATAGGAAGGTTACGGGTTAGGGGTTATAGAAGAGTTATGGAGAAAAGTGAGAATTTATAGGTATTTATTTTATTTTATTATAATTTATTATTAATTTTTTATCAACGGATACTTCAAAAAATGTCATGCTTTTTTGGGGTGGAATGGGGATCATTTTATTCATATCTTCAACCAATGTTTACATTTCTCAAAAAAAAAAAACAATGTTTACATACTGGTGCAAATGAACATAAACCTGAAACTGAAACACACAAAAAAACTGTCATGCTTTAACTTGTGCACGAAATCAAACACCAAAGATTGAGTGTATGATCTCTTCTCTAACTTTAGTAGCAGAAGCGTGTTTTGGTTCCTAGGTGAAGTCGGGTAGAGGTCGGAGTCGCGAGTCGCTTCCACCGCATTCTTAGATTTTATCTACAACAGAAGCACAGATATTGAATGTTCCCAGATCTTATCTACAACAAGTAAATAGATATTAAACGTGTTACAAACATGTATCACCGGTAACCTGTCTTGTAAGGTCAAACATGGGGCTCGCTTTGACGGTAAAGAGTAGAGGAGAGCTGGGCGACCGAAGTCCCGCTGAACGGCCGTCGTAACTATAATGGTCCTAAGGTAGCGAAATTCCTTGTCGGGTAAGTTCTTACCAGCACGAAACACGTAACGATCTGGGTTTGGTTCGTACTTTATGGCATTTCTACTATAAAATAAATCCAATTCTCCAAAGGATGGCTCATAGAACTACTATGAGATTCTACCACCGTGGTATCCCAATGTGAGCAATTCACTAATGGCATGAGTCTGGTAAAAGCATGCGTAAGACGACAATAAAGAGATTTCTCGTTAAAATGCATTTAATTTAGTGCGAAAGGTTTCACTATGTCTTAGAAAACTCATTAATGCAGGATGGTCCTGACGGTTGAAGAAAGTTTTATATTCTTTCATCTTATATTTCATTTTTGTTTTTTCAACATGTAAAAGAATAGCATACTATTTGAAACTTTATTTATGAGCCATGCCACATTTTGTGTTGAAATTGTCTCATAATAAAAAATTTGTTATATACTATAGAGATGAATTTAAGATCTTTTGTTTTAAAGCCTTAACATTAATAGTTGAGATAATGTAGCATTTAAAAATTTAAATGTACGCGTAAGAGTAAACGAAATAGTTGGCGCCGTTCTTTGACTCGACATACTTTCACATTCATGTGCTGCCTCGTTTGTTGACTCGGCCTACAACACTGTCACACACGGCTAGCTGCAAATGCATATTTTTCTCTGTTTCATATTCATTTCATTTTAAAATATAAATTCTTATGACTTGTGAAGATAACGTAATTTACCTTATGTTGATAAATTAAAAATATTTATATTTTAAGATAAATATAGTAATAATTTATTTTCATATATTATTATGATAATAGTTTATTTTTATTTTTTCATAATAATTTATAATGATTTATATTTCACCGTATTATGTCATATTTTATAGTGTATTCCATCATCAAAGAAAAATAATTACTCTTTAATCAATATAATACATTAGTAGTAGTAGGACAACTACTAAAAAGTCATAATAGTTAAGTGTTAATGAATAAGATGTAGTGTAAAACTAAGGGGGACGACATCTCAAGAGAAGCAATTACGCTTAAACCTAGATATTCACCCTTATTTCTTTGTATATTATCTTTTAAAAAAGTAACTATTATAGTAAAACATCTAGCAATTATTTGACCATCTTAAAATATGTGCATATGAAAAAAGAAAGAAACGTTATGTCAATAAAATGATGGTGCTTAAAATAGGGATAAACTCTTCAATTGTCTTTCATTTCATTCGTTATGTAATGACTATTAATGTAGGAAGAGGGGGGGGGGGGTTTGAATAGTGGGTGCGGAAAATTTAGGTTTTAAAATTGTTTTAAACCAAAAACCCAACTTCTGAAAACAGTTTCTGTTTTCAAGACCTGTTTTGAAACGTTTTAAAAACTAGGTTACATGTATTCAAAAATTCTGAAATTCGGAGATATCTTAGTCTCAGATGTTCTGAGTATCTCCTAAAAATTTCAGATCAAAATTCAACCTTTAACCCTTTCAAAAATCGTTGATGGTCAGATTGCGCAAATCTACCAGAAACGGTAGTCTAACTTCAAAAATTTATTCTGATTAAATGGTTGCTTCAAATGGTCTGAAAATTTTATGACAAACCCCTTATTATGTGTATTTAATATGGTTGAAACAGTTTTGAAAAATTCTTTTGGAAAGTTAGTCAAATACATTCAAAGTCTCAACATTTACAAGCCTGAAAATCAGACTGCACTAGTCTCAGAACTTTTGACGTTTGGATGACTTATACTTGTCCAAAAGGGTTGAAACTTGTGCCAAATTAACCTTAAGACTTGTGGCTATGATTCTGGATAGTTTTGTGATTTTTGAAATTCGTTTACTATTTTTCCTAACGTGATTAAAAACGATAAACAGTGTTGAAACTGAAAGTAAGTGCTGAAAGTAAATAATACCAGGAATTTTATACTGGTTCGATTAAAACAACCTACTCCAGTCCTCGAGGACACCTTCTTCGGTTAGCACTAATCACAAAACACAAAATAGCACCTTACTACAGGGTTGATGGAGTTACACACTAACTCCAACCCTTTACAAACCTTGTATATGAATACAACGATCACGAACACCACCACCTTGCAAGTGCAAGATTGATCACACCTTGATCAATCTTTTACAACAATAAAGAGAATATGTGATGGTCTATATAAAGCCTATTCAAATATATGAATATGAGTACAATAGGCTTTTAGGGAGAAGAAAGAAAGAAGCGTAGAGAGAAGAGGCTAGAAAACGTTTTTGATCTTTGAAATTTGCAAGACTTGTGTTGTCTTTTGTTTGATCTCTTCTTTCCTTTTTATCTCCATGTGGCCGCTCCCCTTAGCCTTTTTCTTCCTCTAGAAAATTATCTTCTAAGTCCTTGGAAGAGTGTATTGCATCATTGTGACATGTCCTTGCTTACTTGGCAACTCCTCATTGGATGATCATTAAGCTCTTGCTTACTTGGCACTCATTGATTGGATGGAAGTTGTCATCATTTGATGACTAGATAAATCTGAAATTAAACCTCAAAAAGCATGTGCCAATTAGCCATAAACTTGTTACCATAAATCACATAATCATCTCACATAATTAGCAAGACAACTTTCTCCAACTTGCCATGCAAAAATCGGCCATTTACTTCCTTCACATGCTGAAATTTCAGCATGTGTAACATTTGTATTTTATTCAAAATGTTGCCAAGTTTGCTTTGATTTATTTCTTGAAAATAAAGAAGAAATCAATCATCATTTAGTACACAATATTTCTACCAATTTTGGATTAAACTTAGTCACCAAGTAGGCCATAAAATCGGCCACATTTTTAGCATGTGTGATATTTGAAGATATCAAATTATTAATTTCATAATATATTCAAAACACTTCCATACTATCTCTCAATTAATCCACATAATTCAACATAGCAAAATATGGCTCATTTAGTGTAGAAAATCGGCCAGCCATAGACTACACATGCTGAATTTTCAGCATGTGTCACAAATATGACAAGATTTGAAATGTTACCTTTTGTAGTTCATTTCTTTATGTCACCAACATTGCATGCTTCATTCTTGGCCAATCAAGATGCCAACAAAGCTCCACATATGCTCCAACATGATGATTTAGGCGTGTGATGAAGATTGTGCATGTGCTGAATTTTATTTTTGCAAACTTTATAAAATAGTGCACATTTAATTATACACACATGGTATATTCCAATCATCCCTTAATTGATTCTTCTAGAACACTTTAGAATGTATGAAGTATGTAAAAAGTGTCTAGATACATGTTATATGCCATGCCAAAAATGTTCCATGTGTCGTGTACGTAGAAAACCGAATTTTCGACGTTTATCGATTACCCGATTTTTCTCTAATTAAATTCCAATTTTTTGCACATGTTATATATATTATGTTACACATAATATACATAAATTAAACTTTAATATTCAGTACTTAGGCTGATCTAAAGTGGCGCCTAACCATGTGACAAAATTAAAATTGGAATTTCCACAATTTGGCCTTAATTGAGGGTGATTTGTGTGTGGCAACATGGAATGATTTTATGGCTGTACATACCATGCAAGCCACGAAATTTGTGACCATTTTTGAAGTGTAGGGGCTGGCCATCTATTTATGGCAAGTACGTGGCACGTTGGCGAAGTTTCGGTATTCACCCGTACGGCAATTTTTGGTTTAGAACCTTTTAATGTGTCATAATAAATTTGTCATCACCATGACTTATATCATATGATATAAGACCTGAATATACTCATAAATATGAGTTAAGTATAGTGGTGTGACGTTAACGTACGTACGTAAATATATAACGTGTCGGTAGTACGTTGGAATATATGTGTATGTGCCTTTTTTTAAAAAAATCTAAATATATATATATATATATATATATATATATATATATATATATATATATATATATATATATATATAGTAAGTGGCGTGTAGGAGGGAGTAGAAGATTTTCCTTTCTTCAAACTTGTTGCCTTTGTGCCTTTTCCAAATATGGCTTCCTTTAATGAACTACTTAGTTTAATTAACTAAGTACTTCACTTAATGAACTAGTTTAGTTCATTAATGATGGCACCTGAAAATAGTTCAAACACAACAAATGCTTGCCATTTGATGTAAGCTTTAAAGCTTCATGGCTCGTTAGTACGACAACATTATATATGAACTATATAAGTCAAGTTTTATGCAACAACGTGTCATGTCATGAAATATGTCATGCATTTCTTCAATACACGTTTATTTAAATCATGCATTTTGTAATCACTCAAACCCCTTTTTCTCTACAATCTCCCCCTTTTGATGATTTACAAAATAACCTACATACATGATTTAAATCTTGTCGCTCCCCCTTCAATTGTGCATAAATTCAAATTTTGAATTTCAAATTTCAAATTCGCTCCCCCTTGATTTATGCAATCAGTTTCTCTCTCCCCCTTAAATCATTCTCTCTCCTTAAATCATGCATTCTCTCCCCCTTTATTTTGGAAAGTCAATTAAAAATGCATGTAAATATGGAAAGACAATCAAATCAAATCAGCAGAAATCATGCCTAATTTATAACGAATATTTTCGTACGTGGCTTGATTTAATGCCTTAGTAAAAATATCCACTACTTGTGCCTCTGTGCGTACGTGATCTATGACAATATCACCATTACTTACGTGATCACGAAGAAAATGATAACGTACTTCTATATGCTTGGCCTTAGAGTGTAATACGGGGTTCTTAGACAAGTTGATAGCACTCATACTATCACATATATAGGAATTTTATTTACGGTAATTCCAAAGTCTGAAAGTTGTTGTTTTATCTATAGTATTTGTGTGCAACAAAGACTAAGTGCCATGTACTCAGCTTCAGTAGTGGATAAAGCTACGCTTGCTTGCTTTTTGGAAAACCATGAAATAAGTGAGTTTCCTATAAATTGGCAAGTGCCACTCGTGTTTTTTCTATCTATTTTACATCCACCATAATCAGCGTCAGTGTAGGCATGCAAATTAAAGTCACAATCTTTATCATACGAAATGCATAAGGTGGGTGTGTGCTTAATATATCGGAATATTCTTTTTACCGCATTAAAGTGAGACACCTTAGGTTGACTTTGAAAACGTGCACACATACATACACTGAACATGATATCAGGCCTACTAGCAGTAAGATATACCAAAGAGCCAATCATAGATCTATATAAGGCATTATCAAAATCCTTACCATGTTCATCTTTATCTAATTTACTAGTGACACTCATAGGGGTAGGTGATGGTTTTAAGTTCTCAAAATTGAACTTTTTAATCATATTATTTATATATTTAGCTTGGCTTATGTGGATGCCTTTAGTCGTTTGTTTAATCTGCAAGCCAAGAAAGTAGTTCAATTCGCCAACCATAGACATTTCGAATTCGGATTTCATAAAATTTTCAAAATCTTCAACAAGTTTATGAGAAGTGGAGCCGAAAATGATGTCATCAACGTAAATTTGAATAATAAGTAAATCCGATTTATCTTGTTTTAAAAATAAAGTACTATCTATAGTGCCTCTTTTAAAACTATTTTCTAAAAGAAAAGTAGCAAAACGATCATACCATGCTCTAGGTGCTTGCTTTAGACCGTATAGTGTCTTCTTTAGTTTGTACACGTGATCGGGGTAGTTCAAATCTTCAAAACTGAGTGGTTGTTTCACGTATACCTCTTCTTGTATGAATCCATTTAAGAATGCACTTTTCACGTCCATTTGATAGAGTTTAAAATCTTTCATGCAAGCAATGGCAAGTAAAAGTCGTATAGCTTCTAAACGTGCTATGGGTGCAAATGTTTCATCATAATCAATTCCTTCTTCTTGATTATAGCCTTGTGCCACAAGTCTAGCTTTATTTCTAACAACTTTTCCTTCTTCATTCATTTTATTTCTAAACACCCACTTTGTGCCTATTATGGTCTTATCTTGTGGTCGGGACACTAAATTCCATACGTCATTTCTAACAAATTGATTAAGTTCGTCATGCATAGCATCAATCTAAGAAGAATCACCCAAAGCATCATGCACATTTTTAAGTTCGATTTCAGAAATCATGGCATGAAATTGGTTTATTTCATCCGGATTTATTCTTCTACGTGGTCGCACACCGTGAGTGATATCGCCTATAATGAGATCATGTGGGTGATCTCTATGCCATCTTGGTTGATTATTTTCTACGTTCTCATGCATTTCTACGTGATCATGCATTTCTAGTGTATCATGCATATCATGCGTGCCACCATCATCATTCGACACGGGTTTTAATTCGAAATCATCGTCATATTCTTTATCTTTATCAATCTCACCAAATTAATTAAATTTCACATGAATGGATTCTAGAATTTGTCTAGTGAGAGGATCATAACATCTATATGCTTTTGAATTCACAGAATATCCAACAAAGATGCATTCAATTGATTTAGATTCAAACTTATCCAAATTATCTTTCGTATTTAACACAATGCATTTACAACCAAACACACGAAAATAATCAATTTTAGGCATGCGATCATTTAATATCTCATAAGGCGTCTTATTTATTTTCTTTCTAATTGACAAACGATTAACTATGTAGCATGCACAATTTATGGCTTCCGCCCACAAAAATCTAGGCAATTTATTCTCACACAACATGGTTCTAGCAATTTCTTGTAATGTCCTATTCTTTCTTTCTACTACTCCATTTAATTGTGGAGTTCTAGGTGGCGAAAACTCGTGTTTAATTCCTTTTTCTTCGCAAAATGAAATCATGTCCTTGTTTTTAAATTCACCATCTCTATCGCTTCTTATCCTTTTCACATTGACACCATATTGATTTTCAAGTTGTTTTATTAGTTTAGCAATTTCAATAGCACTGTCATCCTTATGTGCAAGAAACAAAGTCCAAGTATAACGAGAAAAATCATCGACAATCACACAAGCATAGTGACGTCCACAAAGACTCGTAGTGCAACTAGGACCAAACAACTCAATGTGTAATAATTCTAAAACTCTAGTCGTGCTTATTTCATTCTTAGGTTTAAGTGGCTCGCATGTTTGTTTGCCTTTTATGCAAGATTCACACAACTGAAAGTTGTCTGAATCAAGTTTACGCAATCCTCGTATTAGGTTCTTTCATTGGAGTTTTTCTAGTGTAGAAATGCCAATATGTCCTAAACGTCTATGCCACAAATTTACGTTAGGTTCATTTGACATGAAACACTTAACCTTAGCGTTTAACATATCATCCATAGAAAGCGTAAAGATGTTTCCTTCACGTTTTCCTTTTAAAACTGTTTCTCCATTTTTATTTATTATATTGCAATATGAGTGAGTAAAACACATCAAAACCATTGTCAATGAATTGCGAAATGCTAAGAAGATTATAGGGTAAGTTGCTTACCAAAAAGACGTTTGAGATTTGAAGGGTGCTTGGGTTTCCAATTGTACCTTTCCCGATGATCTTGTCTTCATTGTTGTCTTCAAAGGTCACGGATCCGCCTTTTGTAACCTTCTTCAATTTAGTGAACAAGTTTGGGTCACCCGTCATGTGCCTCGAGCAACCACTGTCAAGGAACCACTTGATAGATGTATCTTTTGATGTGTGGGTTCCCTACAATGTACAAAAATGATTTAGGTACAGTTTTAATTTTGGGTCCTTTCGAGTTAGTTACTCACCTCTTAGTAAAAGTACCTTTCGGTACCCATACTTGGGTGATCCTTCTCGGTCTAGCAAATGGGAAGAATGTAGATGAAGGTGCAATGTAGTAGACATGTGGTGAGTGCACTTTGGGCCTTTGGCCAAGAACTCCTTTATACGCATTATATGGAGGACGTTTTTGATATGTCCTTGTGTTGGTGTGCGTAGTGCGTGATCTAGATGGATGAAATGAATGTCGTGTATGCATCACTTGTTTCTTCTCATATCTATATGGCGCAAAATTATATTTCGCATGATATGAAGAAGAAGTATGACGAGATGAGGGGAGAGGGGGTCTTTGCGTCATCATAGACGCTGTATTTTCTTTTGGAGTGTCTACTTTCTTAGACAATACAAACTTGGTTGGTTTAATGGATACTTCATTTGTTTCAATGTATCCTAATCTCGTTTTATCACTATCATGCTTTTGTGATAAAATAATACGATATAGCATGTTAGATCCTGTATCAAACTGTTTCATCATGAAATCTCGGATTTCATTTCCTTATTTTGCGTGGTCAATGATGAGATCTCTGTCTTTAATGCATTAATGATGCATGATGACTCTTCTTTTGAATCGTTTAATTGAGCGACAAGATTCTCGTTAGAAGATTCTAACAGCTTCTTGTCTTCAATTAATCGCTTCTTTTCTTTCACGAGAGTCTTAGTAAATTTATGCAATTCTAAGTACTGACTAAAAAGATCATCATAAGAAGGCTCAGAGTCAGAATCAGAGTCAGATGATACCTCGTTTGATGCTTTGGACACAAAGCATACTTGTGCAGTCTCCTCTTCTGTTTCAGAGTCAGATGTATCACTCCAAGTGGAGGCCTTGAGAGCTCTTTTCCTTTGCTTAGGTTCTGAGACGAGTCTATTCTTGTTCCGTTCTTTGTTAGGGTGTTTGTTTGTTTGCTTGTCCCTATTAGGGTAGTTATATGATAGATGTCCAAGTTTACCGCATTCGTAACATTTAACATCCTTGTCATTTGTCTTGTTCTTATTTCTTTTAGTCGAAGTAGCCTTAGTTTTGTTTCTAAATGAATTTCTCATTAATTTTCTTAAGCCTTTAGCCTATAAAATTAAGTCATCGTTGTCTGATTCAGAATCGCTATCATCTACCTGATCAGAAGAAGTAGAGACGTATTCATTTGATTTAAATGCAATAGTCTTACCTTGTTTTGATGATGATTCCGATTTTCTTATGGTGAGTTTGCTCTCATATACCTTAAGTGATCCAATTAGTTCTTCCATCTTAATCGATTTAGTTTCTTTGCTTTCTTCTATGGCCGTTACTTTAGGGTCCCATTCGGATGGAAGGCTTCGCAAGACCTTTTGTACCTTTTCCTGCATAGTAAAGGCTTTGCCAAGAGACTCAAGAGAATTGTAAATGTTAGTCAAGCGAAGATCCATATCAACGATAGATTCATTTGGCAATAATTTAAATGACTCGAGTGTGGACATAAGCATGTTGATCTTGGACTCTTTTATTTGACTAGTGCCTTCGTGTTTCATTTCAAGAATTCTCCACATTTCTTGAGCACTAGAAAAATTTGAAACATAGCTAGATTCACTTTTACTTAGATCGTTTAAAATTAGTTGCATGGCTTTAGCATTCATACTCAACCTCTTTTTGTCATCACTAGTGTATTCTTGTTTCATTTTTATAACCTCTAGTGTGACACCATCAACAATGGACAACTTAGAAGGAACAAATGGACCATCTTCTATGATGGACCATAGATCAATATCAATGGCCATAAGGAAAAGTTTCATTCTTAATTTCCATTGAATAAAGGACTCACCATCGAAAAGAGGAGGCCTTATGGTTGACATTCCTTCTTGCATGGTGTTGTAGCTAGTGGTTGCCATCTCACTTAGATCGTTGGATCCTTTTGTTGTGAGTGAACCTCCGCTCTGATACCACTTGTAGGACCTGCAAGGCACCACTAGAAGGGGGGAGTTGAATAGTGGGTGCGGAAATTTTGGGTTTTAAAATTGTTTTAAACCAAAAACCCAACTTCTGAAAACAGTTTCTGTTTTCAAGACATATTTTGAAACGTTTTAAAAACTAGGTTACAGGTCTTCAAAAATTCTGAAATTCGGAGAGATCTTAGTCTCAGATTTTCTGAGTATCTCCTAAAAATTTCAGATCAAAATTCAACCTTTAACCCTTTCAAAAATTGTTGATGGTCAGATTGCGCAAATCTGCCAGAAACTGTAGTCTAACTTCAAAAATTTATTCTGATTAAATGGTTGCTTCAAATAGTCTGAAAATTTAACGACAAACCCCTTATTATGTGTATTTAATTAGGTTGAAACATTTTTAAAAAATTCCTTTGGAAAGTTAGTCAAATACATTCAAAGTCTCAACCTTTGCAAGCCTGAAAATCAGACTGCACTAGTCTCAGAACTTTGACGTTTGGATGACTTATACTTGTCCAAAAGGGTTGAAAACTGCGCCAAATTAACCTTAAGATGTGTGGCTATGATTCTTGATAGTTTCATGATTTTTGAAATTTGTTTACTATTTTTCCCAACGTGATTAAAAACGATAAACAGTGCTGAAACTGAAAGTAAGTGCTGAAAGTAAATAACACCAGGAATTTTATATTGGTTCGGTTAAAACAACCTACTCCAGTCTTCGAGAACACCTTCCTCGGTCAGCACTAATCACAAAACACAAAATAGCACCTTACCACAGGGTTGATGGAGTTACACACCAACTCCAACCCTTTACAAACCTTGTATATGAATACAACGATCACGAACACCACCACTTTGCAAGTGCAAGATTGATCACACCTTGATCAATCTTTTACAACAATAAAGAGAATATGTGGTGGTCTATATAAAGCCTATTCAAATATATGAATATGACTACAATAGGCTTTTAGAGAGAAGAAAGAAAGAAGTGTAGAGAGAAGAGGCTAGAAAACGTTTTTGATCTTTGAAATTTGCAAGACTTGTGTTGTCTTTTGTTTGATCTCTTCTTTCCTTTTTATCTCCATGTGGCCGCCCCCCTTAGCCTTTTTCTTCCTCTAGAAAATTATCTTCTAAGTCCTTGGAAGAGTGTATTGCATCATTGTGACATGTCCTTGCTTACTTGGCACCTCCTCATTGGATGATCATTAAGCTCTTGCTTACTTGGCACTCATTGATTGGATGGAAGTTGTCATCATTTGACGACTAGATAAATCTTAAATTAAACCTCAAAAAGCATGTGACAATTAGCCATAAACTTATTACCATAAATCACATAATCATCTCACATAATTAGCAAGACAACTTTCTCCAACTTGCCATGCAAAAATCGGCCATTTACTTCCTTCACATGCTGAAATTTCAGCATGTGTAACATTTGTATTTTATTCAAAATGTTGCCAAGTTTGCTTTGATTTATTTCTTGAAAATAAAGAAGAAATCAATCATCATTTAGTACACAATATTTCTACCAATTTTGGATTAAACTTAGTCACCAAGTAGGCCATAAAATCGGCCACATTCTTTTCTACACATGCTGAATTTTTCAGCATGTGTGATATTTGAAGATATCACATTATTAATTTCATAATATATTCAAAACACTTGCATACTATCTCTCAATTAATCCACACATGCTGAATTTTCAGCATGTGTCACAAATGTGACAAGATTTGAAATGTTACCTTTTGTAGTTCCTTTCTTTATGTCACCAACATTGCATGCTTCATTCTTGGCCAATCAAGATGCCAACAAAGCTCCACATATGCTCCAACATGATGATTTAGGCATGTGATGAAGATTGTGCATGTGCTGAATTTTATTTTTGCAAACTTTATAAAATAGTGCACATTTAATTATACACACATGGTATATTCCAATCAGTCCTTAATTGATTTTTCTAGAACACTTTAGAATGTACGAAGTATGTAAAAAGTGTCTACATACATGTTTGCCATGCCAAAAACGTTTCATGTGTCGTCTACGTAGAAAACCGAATTTTCGACGTTTATCAATTACCCGATTTTTCTCTAATTAAATTCCAAATTTTTGCACATGTTATATATATTATGTTACACATAATATACATAAATTAAACTTTAATATTCAGCACTTAGGCTGATCTAAAGTGGCGCCTAACCATGTGACAAAATTGCAATTGGAATTTCCACAATTTGGCCTTAATTGAGGGTGATTTGTGTGTGGCAATATGGAATGATTTTATGGCTGCACATACCATGTAAGCCACGAAATTTGTGGCCATTTCTGAAGTGTAGGGGCTGGCCATCTATTTATGGCAAGTACGTGACACGTTGGCAAAGTTTCGGTATTCACCCGATACGACAATTTTTGGTTTAGAACCTTTTAACGTGTCGTAATAAATTTGTCATCACCATGACTTATATCATATGATATAAGACCTGAATATACTCATAAATATGAGTTAAGTATAGTGGTGTGACGTTAACGTACGTACGTAAAAGATATAACGTGTCGGTAGTACGTTGGAATATATGTGTATGTGCCTTTTTTAAAAAAAATCTGTATATATATATTTTTTTAATTGAAAGACGGGCGGTACCGTCCTGGTGTTTTATTAATAAGTAGAGCCCTCACTTGTGGCGGAGGAATACCGTGGTTACATTTGGGCCTATCTATGGTGGGAGACTCTCCCAAATTAAACAAAACAACAATTTAAAAATGTAAAAACTGCACAAAATATTAGCTAAAGATTGAGTGGGACTATTGGAAAGAAAGTTCTCTATTGCACGCTGTACATCCTATAAACTCAGTAACTGCTGGGGTAATCGCTGCTTATTCCATAATGTGCTCGTGATGTTGCATGCAGCATAATTGAAATATGGCCATTCGTGACATGTCCATTGCCTTTTCCAGTGTGCCTCCCCAAGAACATAGAAAAACCAAGGATTAAGTCGCAGTTGATCTTTTAAGTATGCTGTGTAAAACGTGAAGATAGCAGACGTACCGTTGTTGCCTATATTCCTCCAGAATATAGGCAATCGCAAATAAAAAAGCTGGGGGTACCATAGCGACTGGTTTAAGGACATATCCACCGGGTTTTTCTCATCAAATACATGCAGGAAAGTATTGTAAGAAGGATGAATGAGAATATTAGAAGTTGCAAACCAGAAAATCATTAAGCGAAAAAAATCGTACCAACGTTGCCTATGTCTGTCAAGGACATAGGCAACCATATGCAGATAGCGCCAACCCATGGGGAGACATTGAATGATCAAAATCGAAGTGATGGCAACATAGCATCCGTCAAGATAGCGCCTCTGACATCTGGTGGCAAAGATGTCAACGAGGAGTAAAGAGTGTGAACTGAGGAGCGAAATCCGTAGGTTGCTAATTTATGAGCCGCCGTGTTTGTTTCCCGAAAGCAATGAGTTAACGTTGCTCCATTGAGCTGTAGAAATTCATTGGTACGATGTAAAACTACAGCATATGGCCCCGTGAAGTTTGTGTGGGACGAGAGGTGCTCGATTTGTTTTTTACAATCCGTCTCAACCAAGAGATTATTGTATTGCATTGTGTAGTATATTATGGCATATTGCAACGTCATTAATTCTGCATGTAGAGGTTGTGATGCTGGCAGAGGAAAGCATATCGCAGATACTAGACCTCCGTGATGATCCCGCAGTATTGCTGCTCCAGCCGCCATCTTATTGGAGATTGCAGCATCCACATTTAGTTTCAGTTTTCCTGTAGGTGGATTCATCCATCGAACCTTGGGCATTCTCTTCGCTATATGGGGTGAAAAATGTCGCAGCACCAAATGTGATATGTGTTGTGAGAATTTGCGATGCTTAGTTGAATCACACCATGTATATATGAGCTCTTGTGCTCTTTGAAACATTCTATGAGGAGAGAAAGTTTCTTCACCAAATTTGATACTGGCGTATTCTTTCCAAATGGCCCAAACCATGAAAGACGGTACCACTGCACGCAATTGTCCAATCATACTCTGCTGTGATGATGCACTCCACCATTTCCTTAGATAGATCCGCAATGAAACATCTGAGGGGACTGGGCCAGAAAAGATGATCGAAAGTTCCGTCCACATGGGGATGATTCTGGGACATGATAAGAATAAGTGGCTCATATGCTCGGATGATGTCTTGCAAAAAACACATTGTGTTGGAAAAATCGATTGCCAAATGCATAGATTATCCGGTAATGGCAATGCGTGTCGCCATAGTCTCCATAAAATTATACGGCACCCTAGAGGTAGTGTCTTCCACCAGATTTGGCTTGGATAAGTAGCTGTCGATGGCATTGTGAAAAGTGTGCAGGCTGAGTTTAACGAGAACTGTCCGTTTGTGTCTGCTGTCCATATGTAACCATCCGGTGAATTTTCGACGTGCTGTAGCATTAATGCATCAGTGGCACATATGCGTTTCCAAGTAGGAGAGTCGTAAATATGTGCATATAACGTAGTCCTTCTACCATATTTTGCTCGACTATATTGTGCCCATAAAGTTGAAGAATGATGATATCTCCACCATAATCTACAATTATAAGCCTGCTGCAGTGTGTTTAGATGCCGTATGTTTAAGCCTCCATTTTCCTTCGGCTTACATATAGACTCCCATGATAGCCAATGGTGGTGTCCCTGCCATAAAAAATTTGCCATTTTGCGAGAGAGAACAGTAATAACGCTCTTTGGGAGGTTGGAGCTTGCCATTAGATGTAATGGCGTTGAGCACAATACATGTCTCACCAAAACGAGTCGTCCTGCCATGGATAAAAGCTTTGAGGACCAAGAGTTCAGGAGACGATCGAAGTGCTGTATTAAGGAGGTGCAGTACGCTGCACGATTGATCCCCTTATGTAAGTATGATCCTAGGTACTTAATTGGGAAATTTGCTAGTCCCATTCCCAGCATTTGTGAGATTCTTGTACCTTGCAATCCTGCACTGACCACCACTTGGCTCTTATGCAAATTAACTAGTTGGCCTGAAGCTGCTTGATAAGACTCCAAAAAGTGCCGGTATCTTTGTATATTTCTGGAGCTGCCAATTAGAAATATGACCAAGTCGTCCACGAAACCCAAATGAGATATTCGTGGTACTCTGCCTGATTGAAAACCTTGTAGTGTGCCATTATCCATTAACGTTTTAAGACCTCGGGAGAATCCTTCGGATGCTAATATAAAGAGTAATGGAGACAATGGATCACCCTGTTTGACTCCTCGTGTGATAGGGAAAAAACCTGTGGCCTTCCCATTAATTAGAATTGAGCAGCGTGTGGCAGACAGGTTGTTAATAAGCATTCTAATAAGGCGCTGATGAAATCCCATCTTGGACATGATTGGACTTAAAAACTTCCAGCATACTCTATCAAACGCCTTTGCCATGTCCAGCTTAATAAGTATATGACCTCCCCTCACTGATCTATCCATTATATGAACCATTTCTTGAGCCAATAAAATTTGTTCCGAGATATCACATCCTTTCATGAACCCTGCTTGTTCGGGAGATATAATTTTTGGCAATAAAAGCGAAAGGCGTGTGGCTAGTAGACGTGTAATTGTCTTGGACATAAAGTTTGTTAGGCAGATAGGCCGATATTCCGAAAAAGAGTTAGGATTTGACACTTTTGGTATCAATGTGATGAGTGCTGCTGCCAGTTTAGCAGGCGGACGGATTCCTAAGAAAAACTCTTGAACGGCTTTATAAACATCCATAGATATAATGCTCCAAAAGTGTCTATAGAAAGACCCTGGAAAACCATCTGGTCCAGCAGCACTAGACGGGCTTAAATCCCATACGGCTTTCCGTACTTCATCAAGATCTGGCATCCGCAGTAATTCTGTGTTGTTAGTAGTGGATACCAGATGTGGAACATACTGCAAAATGTCATCATAATTCTGTGTTGCCTCAGCTGTAAATAGCTTTTGAAAATACCGTATAGCTTCATTCTCAATATCTTGTTGAGACTCCAATTGTATTCCATCTTGATTGTTGATACTTTGAATGCATTGCTTTTGTCGTTTCTCTTTTACCTTTTGGTGGAAGAACTTTGTATTCGCATCCCCTTCAGACATCCATTTTACGTTCGCCTTTTACTTCCAAAATAACATAGCTCGGTTCTGTGATAACCGAAGTTGACTCATGGCATGATGATATGCTGATCTTGTGTCATCCGTTTGGTGTGCATCATAAATTCTTTCACATTTAGTTGCTTCCTCCTCAGCTGCAACAATAGCATCAAAAATATTGCTGAAAACTTCTTTGTTCCATCTTGCTAAGCATGTTTTCAACTTCTGCAATTTTGCATAAAAGCCCCACATTCCACCAGTTGTAGGGAAGGATTGCCAATGATGTTGCACATACTCATCGAATTCTGGGTGTGTTGTCCATACATCCAAATACCGAAATGAAGATGATGAATTGCGTGTTCCCAATTTGCATTGTAGAAATATTGGTGCATGATCCGACGATGTTCGGTTCAAGTGTTGATACTGGACCATTGCAAAGATATCAAAGAAATTTGCAGTACACATATAACGATCTAATCTGCGACTGACCCGGCCTAATCCTCTACCATCTGTCCATGTAAAAGGTGATCCTTGAAATGGAATATTTTGTAATGTAGCCGTTGCAACAAAGTCATTAAAGTCCGTCAATATGCGCAATGCAGGCACCGATCTGCCTTGGTGTTCATCCAATGAAAGATAAGTATTAAAGTCTCCACCTACAATCCATGGCCGGTCAATTGATGTGTGAAACAATTTAAGATCATCCCATAGTGGTCGATGAGCTGCAATAGTATGAAGTGCATATACAATGGTGCACCAGAAGGTATCTCTTGTGTGCAATATATTAAATTTAAAAGAATGGTTTTGTACACCTGCACGCTGGTCTTCCATTTGAACTATAGTCTCCCTCCAGAAAATCCATGCTTTGTCATCAATGACTGATATAGCATTAGAGAATCCCAATTGTAGTCTGTGCGATAACAAAGTAGAAGCTCTTTTCTTTGGCTCAATTACTACTAATATATGAAAGTGATGACGGAGATTTAAAGAGATTAAACATGGCAGTGAGGTAGTAATGCCTCTAACATTCCAAATCAACATATTCATTGTGTAGATAAGACATCAAACGAGTTTGAGAGTGCAGCACGCGACCTTGTTGTTGGTGGCGAAATTGGGTCCTCGTTGCGAACACGACGTCGAAGGAGCCTAGGTGGTACTCGAAATTGACTTTCTTGCGTATTTTCTGTTGGGGATGATTGACCTGTTTGATCACGTAGCCGTTGTTGTGCCTCATCAATCACTATCGCCTGAACTACGTTTGATACGTAGTTAACAAAAGCATCATCTATCGAAACTACTGGTAGCTGCAAGTCATCTTTTGTTGTTGTCAAATATTGATGTGTAGGGGGACATTCCCCTATTAGAATATCATCAATACTCTGCAATCTTGTTAGATCCTGACATGTGGTAACATGTGTATTGTGTACCAGATCCGGCGAGAGCAAATTTACCTGGTTGGGTGATTGAAGTATTTCTGTGTTTACCACCGTTATGGGATCAGTTGTATTTTGCAACCTATTTGTCATAGGAAATTTTTTTGGAGTCCATCTTGTGTCTTTCCTTTGGGCTTAGCCATGCTTGTAGATGACTTTTGTAATGTAGCAGATGGAGCAATATCTTTCTCAGTAGAATTCTTGTGAAGCGTATCCGGCGCAACATTATCTTTCTCACAGTTGTCATGGGTATGCCCTAACCGCATGCATGATGAACAGTACTGGGGGATATCTTCATATGTGACCGGCTGTGATATAGTTCGGGATGATAATTGAATATACACTCGGGATGGCAATTCTTTGGAGATATCTACTTCTACACACAATCTGGCTACCGATGGACGCAAACGTTTGGAAGTAGCGTTATCAAGCTTCATAGGCGTTCCTATCATTTTACCTATTTGAAATAACGCCTCTTTTTGATGGAAGTGGACTGGTAATCCAGGAAGAGAGACCCAGATTGGAACTATTGGCACATCAAATTTAGGATCAAAGTCAGGAGTCCATTTGGTCACACGCATGTATTTACCTGCGATCATCCAACTTTGCCGAGAGAAGCAACGTAAATAATCTGGCTCGTGCGAAAATTCCATTAATATATGATTTGAGTCCAACAATCCAATGCGCACCGCGCTGTTAAATCCTATTCGATCAATTGTGGCACGAATGATGGTTAAAGGTGGCCGGCCATACCAAAAAGATCCAACCAATGAGTATTTGTATGGTGCGGCCAATGAAGCAACCTCGTCGTCTGTAAAAGAGATCATGGGATTACCCTTGTATCGATGTATGGTTTTATCAACAATGGGGTGGCTAGACGATGAATTGAAGAGAGATGCAAAAGTTGGCGTTTTTTTGGAGATGATAATGGCGGCTCCGCCATTGTTATTGCAGAGGAAGAACAGTACCGAGATACCAAAAACAGAGAATGTAAATTGCAGGAAGAGAAAACGGGGGAAAGCTACCGGAGATGGAGATCGGCGACGGCTAAAAGCCGCCACCTTTGGTCGCCAGAGCACGGGATCGCTGCATCCTTTTTATACACCTTTAACATATATATATATATATATATATATATATATATATATATATATATATATATATATATATATATATATATATGGTAAGTGGCGTGTTGGAGGGAGTAGAAGACTTTCCTTTCTTCAAACTTGTTGCCTTTGTGCCTTTTCCAAATATGACTTCCTTTAATGAACTACTTAGTTTAATTAACTAAGTACTTCACTTAATGAACTAGTTTAGTTTATTAATGATGGCACCTGAAAATAGTTCAAACACAACAAATGCTTGCCATTTGATGTAAGCTTTAAAACTTCATGTCTCGTTAGTACGACAACATTATATATGAACTATATAAGGCAAGTTTTATGCAACAACGTGTCATGTCATGAAATATTTCATGCATTTCTTTAATACATGTTTATTTAAATCATGCATTTTGCAATCACTCAAACCCCTTTTTCTCTACAATTAATATGTCTAATATTTACTTGGATCATTCTAAAATTTGTAAGACAACATTATTCACGTCAACTTTATGTACCTTTCGTATCATTCTGATACAAAAATTAAAAAAAATAAATTAATTGTCTGGAGGAGATCAATCACATGTCCCCTCAGCCTATCACCAATTTTCACATTTATTATCTTTAAATTACTTCTAATGTATTGTGTTTATTAACTAGATATAGTGTCATACCCCGTAACTTTACGTTCGACTTTTAAATAATTAGAGAACAACTTTAAATATGATCTAACTAATTGTATAGGTTATGAGGCTTAGTTAAATAAAATATAGAAAAAGAAAAGAAAGGGGCTAAAAGTGAGAATTAAGAAAATTAGGCAAATTACCAAAATGCCCTCCCTACTTAAATGATGGGGGGAGTTACACATTTAGTATAACTCCCCAAAAGAGAGGGGGCCGTGGGTCACAACACAAATAAAAGGGGGGGAAACGTCAGAGAGAAGGAGGAGAAGGGAAGAGAAAAGAGAAAGAGGAAGAAGAAAAGAAGAGAAGGAAGAAAGAGCGGCCAATCTAGGTCTTGTAGGATCTGCAAGGCACCACTAGAAGGGGGGGGTTGAATAGGTGGTGCGGAAAATATGGTTTTTAAAATTTCTTTAAACTTGAACAATTCAAGTTCTGAAAACAGATTCTGTTTTCAGTACCAGTTTTTAAAACGATTTAAAAACTAGGTTAGAGGTCTCCAAAAATTATGAAATTTTGAGAGAACTTAGCCTCAGATGTTGTGAGGGTCCCCTAAAAATTTCAAATCAAAATTCAACCTTTAACCCCTTCAAAAACCGTTGGCACTCAGATTGTTCAAAACTGCCAGAAACGGTAGATGGTTTTGAAAAATTAATTCCTATTTGTGTGAATGTCCAAATGATCTGAAAATTTGACCAATAACTCTTCACACACTATATTTAAATGGGTTGAAACAGTTTTTGAAAATTCTTTTGGGAAGTAGGTCAAATACACCCAAAGTCTCAACCTTTGCAAGTCTGAAAATCAGACTGCACTAGTCTCAGATCTTTTGATGTTTGGATGACTTATACTTGTCCAAAAGGGTTGAAACTTGTGCCAAATTAACCCTAGAACGTTTATGTATGTTTCTGGAAAATTTTACAATTTTTAGAAAACGTTTACTATTTTTGCGAACGTCAACAATGTAAGTAAACAGCGCAGAAACTGAAACGTAAATGCAGAAAGTAAATTGCACCAAGAATTTTATACTGGTTCGGTTATAAACAACCTACTCCAGTCTTCAAGGAACACCTTCCTTGGTTCACACTAATTTCACACACGCAGTACACCTTACCGCAGGGTTGATAGAGTTACACCTTAACTCCAACCCTTTACAAACCTTGTATTGTGAGTACAATTCACATGAACACCACCACCTCGCTAGAATGAAGATTGATCACACCTTGATCAATCTTGTACAATGATGAATGAATGGTGGTTTCTATGAAGCCTATTCAAGGATGAAAGAAGTAAAGTACAATAGGCTTTTTACAAGAAGAAGAAAGAAAGAAAGTGTAGGAGAAGAAAGCTTTTGCACTTTGATCACTATTGAATATGATTCTTGGTCTTGTTTTTGTTTGTTCTTCTCTTCTCTTTTAATCAAGTCCAGGCCGTCCCTAGCACCCTTCTCCCCTCTTGAAACTTTCCTTTTAATTGCTTGAGAGGATGTGAGACATCATGGTGACAACATTTTGCTTACTTGGCATCACTCCATTTGACCATCATTTAGTCATTGCTTACTTGGCACCTTTTGATTGGCTCATTGATGTCATCATTTGATGACATGGATATTCTGAAAAAACACTTTAAACATGTGCCAAATAATCAATTATCAAATCATGCCAAAATAGTCACAATATGTCATAAAGTTTGAGACAAAAATCCTCTCTTTCCATCTCACAAAAAATCGGCCATAAAGGGGTGTTTCAATGCTGAAATTTTCAGCATTTTCCATGTGTGACAAATCAGAATTTCTTCCATATTTCTTTGAATTTCTTCCATAAAAATACATCCAATAATTAAGGCAAGTCTTGCCACAAGATTGAGAATGAACTTGGACACAATAATGGGGTAAATTTCGGCCACACCATTTTCACACATGCTGAAAAATTTCAGCATGTGTGATATAAAGAATATCACACTAAATACATTTCAAATCATTTCCATAACTCATTTGATTTATTCCTTAATGCAAAATTAACAAAATATACTCCTTAATGATGAAGAATTCGGCCATTAAGGTGTGTGACATGCTGAAAATTTCAGCATGTGACATAAGAGAGGTGTATGTTGAAAACTTACCTTTTGTAGCTTCTCTCTTTGATTCATCAACATTGTATGATTGATTCTTGACCAATCAACATGCCAACAAGGCTCCACATGTGCTCCATCTCAGCTAGGGTGACGTTTTGATGTGTATATGCATGTGCTGAAATTTATTTTTGCTAACTTTGTAAAATAGTGCACATTTAATATTATACACATGTAATATTCCAATCAGCCCTTAATTTAATTTTCTAGAACACTTTAAGATGTATATTATATGTGAAAAGTGTCTAGATACGTGCCACATCATGTTCAAGAAAAACGTTCCATGTCAAGTGCGTAGAAAACCGAATTTTCGATATTTATCGATTACCCGATTTTTCTCTAATTTAAATTCCAACTTTTGCACATGCTATATATATTATGTTATACATAATATATATAATATATACTTTAATTTTCAGCACTTGGCTGATTTAAAGTGGTACCATAAACATGTGACAAAAATAAAATTAGAATCTTCACATTTTGGCCTAAATGTGGGGTGATTTGTGTGTGCCAACATGGAAAGTATTTTTGTCTCAATAAACAGTGTATGGCACGAAAATTTTAATGAATTTTGATGTATATGGGCTGGCCATTTATTTATGGCAAGTACGTGACACGTTGGCGAAGTTTCGGTATCGCCCGATACGACAAATTTCGGTTTAGAACCTTTTATCGTGTCGTATTTAATATGTCATCACCATATCTTATATCATATGATATAAGGTCTGAATATACTCATAAATATGAGTTAAGTATAGTGGTGTGACGTAAACGTACGTTCGTAAGATATATAACGTGTCAATAGTACGTTGGAATAAATGTGTATGTGCCTTTTATAAAAATCTGAAAATATAGTATATATATATGTATTAAAAACGTGTGACATTGATGTGTGGAGGAGGAGAAGACTTTCCTTCCATAGCCATGTTGCCTTTAAGCCTTTTCCAAATGCATCTTCCTTTAATGAACTACTTAGTTTATTAAACTAAGTACTTCACTTAATGAACTACTTTAGTTCATTAATTGTGGCACCTGAAAATAGTATAAACTCAACAAATGTTCGCCATATGATGTAAGCTTTAAAGCTTCATGGCTCGTTAGTACGGCAACATAATATATGAGGTAAATAAGGCAAGTTATCATGCATACATGTACACTTGTGTATATATATATATACTTAACGTTATATATATATATATATACATATTCAAATTTCTTATTTTAGAGAAAAAGGGGTTTGAGTGATTTTCAAATGCATGATTTAAATGTGCACAAAAACGAGTATAAGCTAAAACGTGCATGATATATAGACATGTGTGCATGATAACTTGACATTACTTGCCTTATTTAGCTTATATATTATGTTGCCGTACTAACGAGCCATGAAGCTATAAAGCTTACATCATATGGCGAACATTTGTTGAGTTTATACTATTTTCAGGTGCCACAATTAATGAACTAAAGTAGTTCATTAAGTGAAGTACTTAGTTTAATAAACTAAGTAGTTCATTAAAGGAAGATGCATTTGGAAAAGGCATAAAGGCAACATGGCTATGGAAGGAAAGTCCTCTCCTCCTCCCCACATCAATTTCACACGTTTTATACATATATATATACTATATTTTCAGATTTTTTATAAAAGGCACATACACATTTATTCCAACGTACTATTGACACGTTATATATCTTACGAACGTACGTTTATGTCACACCACTATACTTAACTCATATTTATGAGTATATTCAGATCTTATATCATATGATATAGGATATGGTGATGACATATTAAATACGACACGATAAAAGGTTCTAAACCGAAATTTGTCGTATCGGGCGATACCGAGACTTCGCCAACGTGTCACGTACTTGCCATAAATAAATGGCCAGCCCATATACATCAAAATTCATTAAAAATTTCGTGCCATACACTGTTTATTGAGACAAAAATACTTTCCATGTTGGCACACACAAATCACCCCACATTTAGGCCAAAATGTGAAGATTCTAATTTTATTTTTGTCACATGTTTATGGTACCACTTTAAATCAGCCAAGTGCTGAAAATTAAAGTATATATTATATATATTATGTATAACATAATATATATAGCATGTGCAAAAGTTGGAATTTAAATTAGAGAAAAATCGGGTAATCGATAAATATCGAAAATTCGGTTTTCTACGCACTTGACATGGAACGTTTTTCTTGAACATGATGTGGCACGTATCTAGACACTTTTTACATATAATATACATCTTAAAGTGTTCTAGAAAATTAAACTAAGGGCTGATTGGAATATTACATGTGTGTAATATTAAATGTGCACTATTTTTCAAAGTTAGCAAAAATAAATTTCAGCACATGCACATACACATTAAACGTCACCTACAGCTGATGTGGAGCATATGTGGAGCTTTGTTGGCATCTCAATTAGCTAAGAATGAAGCATACAATGTTGGTGACAAAAAGGAAGGAGCTACAAAAGGTAACATTTCAAACTATGTCACATATATGACACATGCTGAAAATTCAGCATGTGTGTTGCATTATGGACGATTTTCAGCACTAAGAAATGCCATATTCTACTATCTTGAATCATGAGGATTAATTGAGGATGTTATGGTAATGTTTTGAATTAATTATGAAATTAAAATGGTGATATTTTTAATATCACACATGCTAAAAAATTCAGCATGTGTGTAATGTATATGGCCGAAATATAGGCCACATGGTTGTCAAATTTTATTCCATACATGATGAGAATATTGAATACTAAATGTTGATTGAATTAGGCTTTGAATTCTTGGAATAAAACAATACAAAATAGGCAAGATTTTGAATAAGTGGTGAATGTTACACATGCTGAAATTTCAGCATGTGCAAGTCTTGTGTGGCCGAATTATGGAGCATAAATATGTCCAAGAACATTTCTCATGTGATAGCAATACTTACCATAATTTGATTATTCATTTTATAAAGAAAAAAATCAAAGAAAATTTGGCATTATTTTGAATAAAATTGAATAATGCACATGCTGAAAATTCAGCATGGCAATATCTTGGCATGGCCGAATTTATGCCTTGTTTGGGAAGGATTTGATGTCTTGTAATTTATGTGATATATCTCTTGATTTATGGAATGTATTATATGATGATTTTGGCACATGGTTAAGTGTATATCTCAGATTTTTTCCAAGTCATCAATGATGACAACATTCATCCAATAAGAAGGTGCCAAGTAAGCAAAGGATTAATGATCATCCAATGAGAAGGTGACAAGTAAGCAAGACCATGTCACTATGATGTCTTACACTCTTCCAAGGGCTTAGAAGATAATTTTCAAGAGGAGAAGGACCTATAGGGGGCGGCCAAGACTTGTTAAAAAGAAGGAAGAAGAGCAAAACAAAGATAAGAACAAGATTTGAAAAGAAAAGAATCAAAAGTGTTCTAGCCCTCTTTTCTTACACTTTCTTTCTTTCTTCTCTTGTAATAAGCCTATTGTATTTGATTTCTTTCATCCTTGAATAGGCTTCATAGAAACCACCATTCATATATCTTTGTACAAGATTGATCAAGGTGTGATCAATCTTCATTCTTACGAGGTGGTGGTGTTCGTGTGAATTGTACTCACAATACAAGGTTTGTAAAGGGTTGGAGTTAAGGTGTAACTCTATCAACCCTGTGGTAAGGTATGGTGTGTGTGTGAATAGTGTGAACCAAGGAAGGTGTTCCTTGAAGACTGGAGTAGGTTGTTTATAACCGAACCAGTATAAAAATCTCGGTGCAATTTACTTTCAGCATTTACGTTTCAGTTTCTGCGCTGTTTACTTATATTGTTGACGTTCGTAAAAATAGTAAACGTTTTCTAAAAATTATAAAATTTTCCAGAAACATACATAAACGTTCTAGGGTTAATTTGGCACAAGTTTCAACCCTTTTGGACAAGTATAAGTCATTCAAACATCAAAAGTTCTGAGACTAGTGCAGTCTGATTTTCAGACTTGCAAAGGTTGAGACTTTGGGTGTATTTGACCTACTTCCCAAAAGAATTTTCAAAAACTGTTTCAACCCATTTAATTACAGTGTGTGAAGAGTTATTGGTCAAATTTTCAGATCATTTGGACATTCACACAAATAGGAATTAATTTTTCAAAACCATCTACCGTCTCTGGCAGAATTGCACAATCTGAGTGCCAACGGTTTTTGAAGGGGTTAAAGGTTGAATTTTGATTTGAAATTTTTAGGGGACCCTCATAACATCTGAGGCTAAGTTCTCTCAAAATTTCATAATTTTTGGAGACCTCTAACCTAGTTTTAAAAACGTTTTAAAACTGGTCCTGAAAACAGAAACTGTTTTCAGAACTTGAATTGTTCAAGTTTAAAGAAATTTTAAAAACCACATTTTCCGCACCCACTATTCAACCCCCCCCTTCTAGTGGTGCCTTGCAGATCCTACAATTGGTATCAGAGCGCAGGAACACTCACTACAAAGGATCCAACGATTCAGTGAGATGGCATCCACTAGTCACAGCACCGTGCAAGAAGGAATGTCAACCATAAGGCCTCCTCTGTTTGATGGTGAGTCTTTCGTTCAATGGAAGGTAAGAATGAAACTTTTCTTTATGGCAATAGATATTGATCTTTGGTCGATTATAGAAGATGGTCCCTTTGTTCCATCTAAGTCATCCACCGTAGACGGAGTCACACTAGAAGTTGTTAAATCTAGACAAGAATATACAAGTGATGATAAAAAGAAACTTAGTATGAATGCTAAGGCTATGCAACTACTATTAAACGGCCTAAGTAAAAGTGAGGCTAGTTATGTGTCTAATTGTTCTAGTGCTCAAGAGATGTGGCATATTCTTGAAATGAAACATGAAGGGACTAGCCAAGTAAAGGAGTCCAAAATTAATATGCTTATGTCCACACTTGAGTCCTTTAAATTATTGCCAAATGAGTCTATTGTTGAGATGGATTTACGCTTGACTAACATTTACAATTCTCTTGAGTCTCTTGGCAAAGCCTTCACTATGCAGGAAAAGGTTCAAAAGGTCTTGCGAAGCCTTCCATCCGAGTGGGACCCTAAAGTAACGGCCATAGAAGAAAGTAAAGAGACCAAATCGATTAAAATGGAAGAACTAATCGGATCACTTAAGGTATACGAAAACAAACTCTCTTTAAGACATTCTGAGTCCATTTCTAATAATGATAGGGCTATAGCATTTAAATCAAATGAATACGTCGTAGATGATAGTGACACAGATTCCGATGATGAGGACTTAATCACAATGGCTAAAAGATTAAGAAAAATATTGAGAAAATCGATTAAACATAAGTCCACCTCATCTAAGGATCATAAAAATAAAAATAAGGAAATAAAGTGCTATGAATGCGGCAAACTTGGACATCTATCATATGACTGCCCTAATAAAGAGAAACAAACAAACAAATACCCTGACAAGGATCGGAACAAGAATAGACTCGTCTCAGAACCTAAGCAAAGGAGAAGAGCATTCAAAGCCTCCACTTGGAGTGACACATCCGACTCTGAGGCTGATGATACAGAAGAACACAAGGCACAAGTATGCTTTATATCTAAAGCATCAAATGAGGTATCTTCTGACTCTGATTCCGATTCTGAATGTTCATATGATGATTTATTTAGTCAATATTTAGAATTGCATAAATTTTCAAAGACTCTTGCAAAAGAAAAGAAACGATTAATTGAAGACAAGAAATTGTTAGAATCTTCTAACGAAAACCTTGTCGCTCAATTAAACGATTCTAAAGAAGAGTCATCATGCATCATCAATGCATTAAAATCTGAAATTTCATCATTGACATCCGAGAACGTTGAATTGAAATCCGAGATTTCAAAATTAAAATCAAGGAATGCCGATGTAGAGAAAAAGGTGAAACAGTTTGATACAGGATCCAACATGCTGCATCGCATTATATCATCACAAAAGCATGACAGTGATAAAACGGGGTTGGGATACGTTGATACAAATAAAGTATCAAGCAAACCAACAAAGTTTGTTATGTCTAAGAAAGTAGACACCCCAAAGCCTCAAGTGGCGTCTAAGATGACGCAAAAGGTGCCCTCTTCCACACACCACACTCCCTCATATCATGTGAAATATAACGTTGTACCATATAGATATGAGAAGAAAAGAACAATGCATACACGAAATACATCTCATCCACGCGCTATGCATACAAACACAAGGACATATCCAAAGCGTCCTACATACAATGTGTACAAAGGAGTCCTTGGCCAAAGGCCAGATACAGTCGCACCAAAAGTTTATTATGTTGCGTTCTCATCATCTTTCTCACATTTTGGAAGACCTAGAAAGGTCACCCAAATGTGGGTACCAAAAGGAACATTTTCAAAGGGTTAAATAAATAACCCTTACGAAAGCACGTATATGAAATGCATGATTTTCTTTTCTTTATCTTTACAGGAATCTTTTGATTTGCTTTCCAAAATAAAGGGGGAGAGAAAGCATGATTTAAGGGAGAGAGAGAGATTTAAGGGAGAGAGATCACTGATTGATCCTAATTGCATGAATCAAGGGGGAGCCGGATTTGAAATTCGAAATTCAAATTTCAAATCTGTGCATAATTCAAGGGGGAGAGCTGACACTTAAATCATGTACACTAGTTATTTTGAAAATCATCAAAAGGGGGAGATTGTAGAGAAAAAGGGGTTTGAGTGATTTTCAAATGCATGATTTAAATGTGCACAAAAACGAGTATAAGCTAAAACGTGCATGATATATAGACATGTGTGCATGATAACTTGACATTACTTGCCTTATTTAGCTTATATATTATGTTGCCGTACTAACGAGCCATGAAGCTATAAAGCTTACATCATATGGCGAACATTTGTTGAGTTTATACTATTTTCAGGTGCCACAATTAATGAACTAAAGTAGTTCATTAAGTGAAGTACTTAGTTTAATAAACTAAGTAGTTCATTAAAGGAAGATGCATTTGGAAAAGGCATAAAGGCAACATGGCTATGGAAGGAAAGTCCTCTCCTCCTCCCCACATCAATTTCACACGTTTTATACATATATATACTATATTTTCAGATTTTTTATAAAAGGCACATACACATTTATTCCAACGTACTATTGACACGTTATATATCTTACGAACGTACGTTTATGTCACACCACTATACTTAACTCATATTTATGAGTATATTCAGATCTTATATCATATGATATAGGATATGGTGATGACATATTAAATACGACACGATAAAAGGTTCTAAACCGAAATTTGTCGTATCGGGCGATACCGAGACTTCGCCAACGTGTCACGTACTTGCCATAAATAAATGGCCAGCCCATATACATCAAAATTCATTAAAAATTTCGTGCCATACACTGTTTATTGAGACAAAAATACTTTCCATGTTGGCACACACAAATCACCCCACATTTAGGCCAAAATGTGAAGATTCTAATTTTATTTTTGTCACATGTTTATGGTACCACTTTAAATCAGCCAAGTGCTGAAAATTAAAGTATATATTATATATATTATGTATAACATAATATATATAGCATGTGCAAAAGTTGGAATTTAAATTAGAGAAAAATCGGGTAATCGATAAATATCGAAAATTCGGTTTTCTACGCACTTGACATGGAACGTTTTTCTTGAACATGATGTGGCACGTATCTAGACACTTTTTACATATAATATACATCTTAAAGTGTTCTAGAAAATTAAACTAAGGGCTGATTGGAATATTACATGTGTGTAATATTAAATGTGCACTATTTTTCAAAGTTAGCAAAAATAAATTTCAGCACATGCACATACACATTAAACGTCACCTACAGCTGATGTGGAGCATATGTGGAGCTTTGTTGGCATCTCAATTAGCTAAGAATGAAGCATACAATGTTGGTGACAAAAAGGAAGGAGCTACAAAAGGTAACATTTCAAACTATGTCACATATATGACACATGCTGAAAATTCAGCATGTGTGTTGCATTATGGACGATTTTCAGCACTAAGAAATGCCATATTCTACTATCTTGAATCATGAGGATTAATTGAGGATGTTATGGTAATGTTTTGAATTAATTATGAAATTAAAATGGTGATATTTTTAATATCACACATGCTAAAAAATTCAGCATGTGTGTAATGTATATGGCCGAAATATAGGCCACATGGTTGTCAAATTTTATTCCATACATGATGAGAATATTGAATACTAAATGTTGATTGAATTAGGCTTTGAATTCTTGGAATAAAACAATACAAAATAGGCAAGATTTTGAATAAGTGGTGAATGTTACACATGCTGAAATTTCAGCATGTGCAAGTCTTGTGTGGCCGAATTATGGAGCATAAATATGTCCAAGAACATTTCTCATGTGATAGCAATACTTACCATAATTTGATTATTCATTTTATAAAGAAAAAAATCAAAGAAAATTTGGCATTATTTTGAATAAAATTGAATAATGCACATGCTGAAAATTCAGCATGGCAATATCTTGGCATGGCCGAATTTATGCCTTGTTTGGGAAGGATTTGATGTCTTGTAATTTATGTGATATATCTCTTGATTTATGGAATGTATTATATGATGATTTTGGCACATGGTTAAGTGTATATCTCAGATTTTTTCCAAGTCATCAATGATGACAACATTCATCCAATAAGAAGGTGCCAAGTAAGCAAAGGATTAATGATCATCCAATGAGAAGGTGACAAGTAAGCAAGACCATGTCACTATGATGTCTTACACTCTTCCAAGGGCTTAGAAGATAATTTTCAAGAGGAGAAGGACCTATAGGGGGCGGCCAAGACTTGTTAAAAAGAAGGAAGAAGAGCAAAACAAAGATAAGAACAAGATTTGAAAAGAAAAGAATCAAAAGTGTTCTAGCCCTCTTTTCTTACACTTTCTTTCTTTATTCTCTTGTAATAAGCCTATTGTATTTGATTTCTTTCATCCTTGAATAGGCTTCATAGAAACCACCATTCATATATCTTTGTACAAGATTGATCAAGGTGTGATCAATCTTCATTCTTACGAGGTGGTGGTGTTCGTGTGAATTGTACTCACAATACAAGGTTTGTAAAGGGTTGGAGTTAAGGTGTAACTCTATCAACCCTGTGGTAAGGTATGGTGTGTGTGTGAATAGTGTGAACCAAGGAAGGTGTTCCTTGAAGACTGGAGTAGGTTGTTTATAACCGAACCAGTATAAAAATCTCGGTGCAATTTACTTTCAGCATTTACGTTTCAGTTTCTGCGCTGTTTACTTATATTGTTGACGTTCGTAAAAATAGTAAACGTTTTCTAAAAATTATAAAATTTTCCAGAAACATACATAAACGTTCTAGGGTTAATTTGGCACAAGTTTCAACCCTTTTGGACAAGTATAAGTCATTCAAACATCAAAAGTTCTGAGACTAGTGCAGTCTGATTTTCAGACTTGCAAAGGTTGAGACTTTGGGTGTATTTGACCTACTTCCCAAAAGAATTTTCAAAAACTGTTTCAACCCATTTAATTACAGTGTGTGAAGAGTTATTGGTCAAATTTTCAGATCATTTGGACATTCACACAAATAGGAATTAATTTTTCAAAACCATCTACCGTCTCTGGCAGAATTGCACAATCTGAGTGCCAACGGTTTTTGAAGGGGTTAAAGGTTGAATTTTGATTTGAAATTTTTAGGGGACCCTCATAACATCTGAGGCTAAGTTCTCTCAAAATTTCATAATTTTTGGAGACCTCTAACCTAGTTTTAAAAACGTTTTAAAACTGGTCCTGAAAACAGAAACTGTTTTCAGAACTTGAATTGTTCAAGTTTAAAGAAATTTTAAAAACCACATTTTCCGCACCCACTATTCAACCCCCCCCTTCTAGTGGTGCCTTGCAGATCCTACAAGGTTCAACCTTTCCTGAAATCCTGTAGTACACTCGTAAGACTATCTAGAAACAAAGACAAGTAATCTTTCTATACGCTTAACGCAGATTTTGATACAACAGGCCCTATGTTCTTATAAAGAGAAAACTCAGATAAAACATTAGTAATCTTGATTTGAGTATGTTACATGCTTTACTATACGTATTTGTTGTTGTTTGCTTGAGTAAAGTCATGTTATTTGGGCCAAATTCTGGAAACAGTTATGTGATGATTGTTGTTGTTTAATATGCGCATAAAAGTGTCATCTGTGTTGTGTTTATTGTATTGTTGTAAGTTCTTAAGTTTATTAAGTGTACCTTAGATGATTTGAGAGTATTTGCAGGAAGTTGAAGGATGAATGATGGGTGGTTGTAGATTTGGTTGTGTTGGAAAGTTTGAGGATACATTGGAAGTTGTGGGTGATAGAAACCTTAGAATGGATACGTTTTGGCATGTTTAAGAATCAATCCATGTTAGTTGTATGTTAAGCATTATGGATCTTGGTGGTAAGATGGATCTTGAAGTGTTTAACATGAAAGGGGTGAAGGAGGAAGAAGATGAGAGGAAGTTACTGCAGAAATTGCAGTTTTTGGAACCGTCAGAACACTTCGAACACCTACATTAGGTGCTCAATGTCACATTAGGCGCCTAAAGTAGGCATTCGATGTGTCACAGCACATTCCAGAACACTTCGAACACCTACATTAGGCGCTTCATGTCACATAAGGCGCCTTATGTAGGCGTTCGATGTGTCACAGCATATTTCAAAATACTTCGAACACCTCAGAAGGTGTTCAATGTCACTTGAATCGCTTCATGTAGGCGTTCGATGTGTACCAGCACATTCCAGAACACTTCGAACGTCTAGTATAGGTGCTCCATGTCACTTTAGGTGCCTCTTGAAGGCGTTCTAGTTGTACTGGAAGTCCCTTTTGACCATTAAGCGTCCCATGTATGTGTGATAACTTTATTCTCTTTCTTTGACCATAAAATACAAGGGTATTTGAGGTGTACTTGAGGAATAAATGTTAAGTGTGAATAAGTAAGGATAAGATTGGATCCAAAGTGAGTTGGTGATACAAACTGACTTAGAAAGGTACGAGCGTGGAGTGTCTGAGGTTCAGGATCTTGTACTTGATATGTAAGTTGTGTGTGTATGTTTACATGTTTGATATGAAGTTGCATGAGCATTCTGCATCACGACATGAACACTTTGCATTTTGACATGAGAATTGCTTTGCGAAAGAACATGTGTTTACAAAAGAAGATTAAAGTTTTTGAAAAGCAAGCTATGGCTGCTGGTTGATCGCAGGGTATAAGTCACGCATGCGAAAGCAGAGGATAAAAGCGTTACATGTGAATCAACAGCAGGGTATAAAGTATTTTATAGGCCCGTGGACCTATTAGCACGGATATAAGATATATGTTATGGGGTCGTGGACCTATCAGGACGAGGTATAAAGTTATATGTTATGGGGCCATGGACCTTTCAGCACGGGGTATAAAGTTCTGTTTGCTGTGGACTGATCACCCACAAGGTATAAAGTTCTGCTACGCAAAGAATATGAAAATTTCTATGACACGCATAGCACGTTTACGAAAGGAAACATATGCATGGTTTTTGTGTGTGATTTTAAAAGAGTACATGCATCATGCCTCACGAAGCATAAGACTTGACATGCGAAGATTGACATTCGCGAATGATTTGTTTATGTAGTATGTTATTCTAGATACATGTTTGTTTTCGTATTCGCCTATCATTTATGTGATTTATTTGTTTTGATGAATTTTTATAAAGATGTCATTTGCTAACCTGAGCACCGTATTTTGGGCAATGACTTATACACTCGTGACTCGTCGTGTGTGGTCCCGTAAGGTGTATAGAAGGATTACTTGCTATCGATGTTTTCGCTAAGAATAGATACTCCATCTTCTTTTCAGGTGAGCCAGAGTACGAAATGATATTTGTAGAAGACGGTGGCGAGTGGGCTCACTGGGATGATGGTCATTGAAGTAGATAGATTTCTGATCATTCTCTTTTAAGTTGGAAGTCTTGATGTTTGATATGTTGTATTGGAGGATATGTTAGACAGTTAATCGAACACATTTTATTTTCACTGTATTTCTTTTGGTTACATTGATGTTAGTGAAGTTTTAAATTTTACGACGTTTCCGCTGATTTATCTTAGGTCATGGATGATGTGCGCTTGATCTGCTTGACGCTTCGTAGTCCTCGTAGTAGACCACGGCGGGTGCACTGGTACCGATGTCCAGTATCAGACTGGGGCGCTACATATAGAGTCAAGTTCATTAATGCAAAAGAATGGTAAGAGCACCAGCGAAACAAATGAGAGTATAGAAACAATGTAAGAGATAAATAAGAGTATAGAAATAACGTAAGAGATAAATAACAACATTCATGTCGAATGGATATTTTCTTCAAACTAGTCATTTTTCGACATTAGGGTGAAAGGTTCGACCCAAACTTTGGCCATCATAGAAACAAACTCACTTTTGGAGTGAATTGAGGTTCGAGATTAGACCTAGGATGTCGAGAGTTCGATCTTTGTCTATTTTATAAATTTAAAACTTTCTGTTAAGTTTGTGACAATCATTCTAGAAGGGATGAATAGAGTGTTGTGCGATTTTGTAGAATTTTCTCGTTGTTGACTAATTCCAACTCGAAAGAACTCTAAATCAAAATAAAGAAGGAAAATGAGAGATAATGAATAAATACACCCGATATAGAGTGGTTCGAATCTTAAATGATTCTACTCTACTACCACTTTGTTTCCAAAGTGGATTTTCAAAAGCTACTCTTCTTATTACACTTAATAAGAACAACAACAACAATACTTACACCAACTTAGTGACTTCTTGCACAAAACACCTTTGTGCAACAACAACAACTCTAGTTATAAGCAAGAACAAGTCCTTGCTTTCTCACAATTTCAACAAAGTTCTCTCAAAGAACTTTCTCATAGTGAATTTTGGGAAGTAGAGGGGATTACACTTTTTAACTAATTTAAACACAAGCAAGAGATCAAATATGTATCGTTCCTCTTGTATTAGACTTACAATCTCACCATTTACAACAATGAAGAATAAGCAATAAGAGCTTAACAAGTTTTAAGCATTTTTGCACAAATGAGAGATTTTTTACAACAATGAAATATGAAGCTTGAAGAGGATGAAAGTATGTATTGCCCTTATCTGAGCTTCTTAAATTTATAGAGGGTGTAATCCACGTTTTTGCAGCCTCCCCCAAGTCTTCAACTCAATCATGAGTCTTGAAAATGTCCAAATAGCCTTTAACCATCCTATGGATTGATTTGATCCTCCAAAGTCACCCTACAAAATTGTAGAGATGGATACAATAGATCAAGGAAGCATGATTAATGTTAGGGGAAAGTCCACAAGAAATTTGAGCAAGATTGGAAAAAGAAAGCACCATAAATCTCCATTGGATTTTTGTTCTAACAGTCACAAAAATTTGAATCCTATGAGATCGATCAATCGATGTGTGAGTATTGAGAGCTCGATGTCTTCCAGTAAGGTTCCAGTTTTGCACCCTACATACATCGATCGATGTCTCTTCTTTGAGAGACTAATGCACGCATCGATCGATCAATGTCTTATTGTTGAAAGATCGATGTCTTCTAGTAAGGTTTTAGTTTTATTCCTTACATACATCGACCGATCGATGTCTCTTCTGAGAGACTGATATACATATCGATGGATTGATGTATCAAACATTAAGAGATCGATGTCCTCTATTAAGATTTTAACCTTGAACCCTTACTATATCGATCGATCGATGTCCCCAATCTTAGAGACTGATATCACATCGATCGATCGATGTCTCTCAAACTGAGAGATCGATGTTGAACAGTAATATTCCAACCTTGGACAATCCAAACATAGATCGATCGATGTCTCTTCCTGAGAGACTGATGTATATATCGATCGATCCATGTGATAGATCGATGTCTTACAGTGTGCTTTTCTCATTTTGCTTCAAGTTCCAAGTATAAGATACCTTTTTAACTCTTTTAAAACATCTTTTAACTTCATCGAAACAATTCATATTCCAACAATCTCTTCCTTTTTGATGATTTCAAAACCAAGGTTTTTAAAAGATGTTTTTGTTTGAAAAACCATATTTGAACTAGCTAAATGTTTCAAAACATGGAATTTTGTCTCTCCCTTTTTGTCAATGCATTTATCTTCCTTCTTACCATATGAATCATACTCAGGATTGCAACATTTAAAACTCCCCCTTAATATATGAACATGAAAGACATACTCAAGGTTAGTTCAAAAATTTCCAATAACTCCCCCTCAATATATGATTATCCCAAAACCCAATATAAATGACATATACTTTAAACTCTTCCTCAACATAAGCATGCATCAAAATTAAGTGTTATGGCATATTCTTCTAACGCTTATGCTAATTATCCAACACATATTCCAAGTATGTCAAATTTTCATTTTCATATGAAGCCTACCAAGCCTTGCACACCAGGCAAGCAGATATACCCAAACATCAAGCAAGCAAGTAAGTATGATCATGCCACAAAACACAATATAAACAACATAAACAAAACAACATAAGTATCAACTTCTCCCCCTTTTTGTAAACATCAAAATATGCATCAAGGATAATCAAAATAGGTTCAATACATAGGAACAAAACCAATAATAGCCCAACTAGCCTAATAAGGATAGAATGTGAAGTGGATTTTAATTATTCTTCGTCGAATGAGAAGCATAAACCAGAGAACAACTGCCTTAAGCTTCAATTTAAGCTTTTGATATTTGGATTTTTGGGTGTTGTGCTCTGTTTCAAGCGTTTTTAACCCACTTTTTGAGGTTGGCAACTTCAATCTCAAGAACATCCGTCCGAATTTGCTCCTCCGTTTGCTTTTCTCCCCATCGATTGACAGTTCTATTTAGCTCGTCAATTTTCACCCCAGTGTCAAATCGATACTCCACTAGAATCCTCTTCCATCGGGAGGTTAAGGTACTGCGGGGTGTGTGGGGGCTGTTTGTTGGGTAGGTATGCCAACGTCTTCTCCTTCTTCAGGTTCATTTGAATTCCTCTACTACGTTGCGCTTTCTTTTGGGACTTGTGAATTTGTTAAATGCTGGCTTTGGTGTAGTAGTCCTTATTAAAGATTTTGTCTTCTTCTGCGCCATCCAAAACCAAATTGGACTCCTTGAGCAATCGATAAGATTGTTATAAGGAAGAGCTTTACTTTCATTTGTGACCACCTACAATACATTTACAAAGAAAATTTTCCCAAAATTCAGTAGCTCCCTATTGGTAATCTGATATGCAATATAAATATCTAGATTACTAGGGAATTTGGCTGACTTACCATTAACTCAGAATGTGACAACGGCAAGTATCGCATGATATACCAAGGGCATATCAATGGTGTTCTTGGTGGGATGAAATCCAAGAAAGCTTTTAACTTCATCCTCGGTCACCTTATATCGATAGGTATCCCAATCTAAACATCAAAATCATCCAACCCTTCATCCGGGCTCATTTATCTTTTTCATATCAAAATCAACAAGTTGACCATCAATAACCGATTTTAAGGAAAATGGAAATCCATTTAACTATTCTACCCATAGATTGGCATAAAACATCCAAGTGTATCGAATAGACACATAATTCATTTCTGATCATCACAAATTGGCCTCCACTTTTGATCACCCAACCAATTGATGATAGGTCTCAATTCATCACTACTCAAAATATCTTGAATTTTTAGAAACTTCAATGGAATTGTAGACCTTTTGGTACTCTTCCACTTATGAAAAAGGTCTTGTGACCTAGAAGAGATGTAGTAGAAATTACTTGGAGCCCTAGGTTACTCTAAGGCTTGTTCATACTCCCCAAACTTGAGCCATGGGAAATTTTTGAGAGCTAGCCTCTCACTAACCTCATCCCATACATTGGATTGAGAAAATCCATTTTCTTCTTTGAAGCTTCCCCCTTCTGCTTATGCCCCTTAGTTCTTGGAGCAGTAGGAACTTGTTGAAGAGGTTGTTGTGGCCCTTCTTCTTCTTCATAAGAGGTTCTTGGCCTCTTGGAGGTGTTTTTGCTTCTTAAAGACATTCTGAAGAAGTTAGGTTTTTAGGGCTAGAAAATTCAAGGAATTTGAAGAAGATGAAGTAGAATTCAAGTGGGTTGAAGAGAAATTGATATGTTTTGCAAGAAGTTGGAGGAGATGAGTCGATTTTGGTAGAGGGGCGATTATGAGAGGAAGGGTTTCGCGGTTGAAAAGAGTTGGAATGAAGAAATTTTCTATTTCTGCAGATTTTATAGGCCCTACACCCGCTGACATCGATCGATCGATGTTGGAGGCTGATGTCCACATCGACCGATCGATGTGAGAGATTGATGTATACTTCAGTCTCTCAAACAACTACATCGATCGATTGATGTATGCTGTTTTCTGATTTTTGTAATTTTGACCTTTTAAATATTGTTTATCATCTCTAGTCTTGTTCTAATTGATTCAAATGTCTCGGTAGGAAGGGATTTGGTAAAAATATTAGCTAGTTGATCATTTGTTGGAACAAATTCAATACATACTAATCCCTTTTCAACACAATCCCTTATAAAGTGATGTCTCACTTCAATATGCTTAGTTCTACTATAATGTACAGGTTTTTGGGCTATACTTATAGCTACAGTATTGTCACATAAGATAGGAACTTTATCAAACTTGACATTATAGTCATTGAGGGTGTTTATCATCCAAAGTAGTTGAGCACAACATGAGGCGACCGACATGTATTTGGATTCCGCTGTTGAAAGTGACACACTATTTTGTTTCTTGGAGAACCAAGAAATCAAGCAATCTCCAAGAAATTGACATGTCCCGGAGGTGCTTTTCCTATCAAATGCATTTCTGGCACAGTCGGAGTCACTATACCCTCTTTAGTCAAAACACCCATTTTTGGGATAAAATGGCTCAAAGTTCAATGTGCCTTTCAAATACCTAAAAATAAGTTTTATGGCAACTAGATGTGATTCCATATGCATACCTTGAAAACTATCACATAAACATACAACATGTAAAGTATCCAGTCTACTAGCGGTTAAGTAGACTACCAATTATACCTCTATATTTAATTACCTGCTTTCCGTTCTCATCCTTGTCAAGCTTTGTACGCGTGTTCATTGAAGTGCTTACACTCCTTCTATCCTCAAACTTGTATTTCTTGAGGAGATCCTTGATAAACTTTATTTGAGATATATATACTCCATCTTGAGTTTTCTTGATTTGAAGCCCAAGAAAGTAGTTAAGTTCACCTATCATGCTCATTTCAAATTCTCCTTCCATCAACTTGGCTAAATGATTATAAAGAGAATCATTAGTAACACCAAATATAATATCATCAACATATATTTGAACAAGTAATTGATTATTTCCTTGTTCTTTAAGAAATAATGAAGTGTCAACTTTTCCACTTGAAAACCGCTTTTAAGAAGAAAGTTACCTAATCTCTCATACCATGTACTAGGAGCTTGTCTAAGTCCATAAAGAGCCTTCTTGAGTTCGAATACATGATTTGGGTAATCATGATTTTCAAACCCCGGTGGACGATCTACATATACTTCTTGAATTATTCCATTCAAGAAGGCTGATTTTACATGCATTTGATATAGCTTGAAATCCTTATAGCATGCATAAGCTAGTTGTTGGACCGTGCACCTGCAATAAACACCACTAGAGGGTAGGGGTGAATAGTGGTTAGCGGAAATTACACTACCACCCTTAATTAAAAACCCCTTTGAAAACAAAATCTGAGACTACCTCAGATTCAGAAACTGTTTTTGAAAAATTCAAAAATCCTTGTGCACAACTCCCAAAATTATGAACATTTCCAAATCTTAACTTCAATGTGTTGACAAGACTCTGTCAAAAAATCAGACAAAAATAAGATTGTTTGACTCTTCAAACAATTAAAAAGATTCAGATGACTAGTCTGGACAGAATTGGACAGAATGTTGCTGGATTGAAAAACGTGTTTCTCTTTGAATACTTAACTAAAAAGATTAAACTTTATGTCAAAACACTCCTTAGGATGTCTAGTTTATGTTTCCAAAAAGCCCTGAACTTGAACAATTCGTGATTAATACAGAATTCAAGTTTTCTCAAAACTGGTCAGATTGCAGCCATATTAGAGCAGTTGTATTGCAAAGACTGAAAGACTAACTTTCTATTGCTCAAATCAAGTGATTCTTGTTGCAAATGAAAGCTAACTGTCTGAAGTATAACTCCACCAAAAATCACAAATTTTTAAAGTTTTTAGCTATTTTTTCAAATTGTGAGAAATTGTATGAAAACTGCAGTAAAAACGAACAGAAAACTAAAAGGTAGAAAAAACACAAGAACACCGAGGATTTATCCTGGTTCGGTCAATGTGACCTACTCCAGTCCCAAGAAACACCTTTCTTTGGATTTTCCTATGGTATGAATCACCTTACAACAAGAACCAAGCTTGATCATTGGGTTATACACCAACCCTATTCAAGACTTGGATGAAAACCTTCTATGCAACACTTAGTTGCACCACCTCTACCACCTATTGATGTAGCCTTATAGAATTGGCTAATCAATCTTACAAATGAAGCTCAAGAGGCTTGTAGCTCAAAAAATACAACAAGAACACCTTTGCTACAAAGAATGAAACAAGAACAACGACAAGAAGATGATAGCTAGACAAATCAACAAATGCTTTCAAGTGAGCTTCAAGTGTGTTTCATCTTCTTCACCATTGCCTCCTAAGTATAGTGTGAATTGAGCCTTGGAGATAAGAATGCACATGTGTCACCATCTTCATCATCAAGTCCAAGTTGTCTTCACATCATTGGTTGGCCTTGTACACTTGGCAAAATGAGACAACATAATTAGTCCACCTTGAACACTCATTTGGCTGAAATTTTCCACCTTGGAATAGTCTTGATTATCTTTTGCCAAATGAAGATAATAAGAGAGGATAATGCCACCAAAATACCCTCAACTCCTTGCACAAGAATAGGCATGTGAAGCTTTGAAAATTTCAAACCAAAACAGCTCCAAGAAGTCCAACATAGCCGTTGGTTTTGAAAGTGAATTTCAAAGTTGGCAATTTTTGCCAACTAGCTCTTTTTTTGGTTGGTCTACTTGTCATCAACTCATAAAATGAATAATATATCATCTCCATCTGAATATGGAAGTTTTTGAACATATATAGAAGTATATCAACTCAGATATTTCAAGAAGAAATCACCAAATAATAATTGACAAGATTATGTCAACATGTAACACCAAAATTCCTAATATTTCTTCTTGTATGTTGTGATCATTAGCACACCTTGAACACCTTTATATTTCTGTATAATGATGATAAATATGCTCCCATAACATATATAAGAGTGTCTTCAATAAAGAAATAGAATGTGACATCATAACTCGTCACATATCCCGCTACAGTCGATAATATCATCATGTAAGAGAAATAATATTAAATCACCATATAATCTTCAAAATAATCATAGCTCAACTCCATAATGATGATAAGAATATACTCAAGAGATTCCTTGAGTGAAAATACCAAAAATACCCTCAGAGATAAAATGACCAAAATGCACCTGGTGAGAGAAAACTCCAGAAATGACCCCGATGGTCAGAAATAGTCATAATATCATCGTTGTCAAAATAAGATGAGAATAAGTCCTTGATATATATCCACCATATCATGTTCCTACAGAACTCAAAATACCAATTTTGCCCTTTTTGGTAAGTTGTAGAAACCTCCAAGACACATTAGTCACAATACATTTAAAATCACCAAAACACATAATATTCACATAATGAACATGTATAAATCATATACAAATGAAAACAACCACTTTATCACATTTTAGAAAAATATTTATAAAAACCCTAAACATCGATCGATCGAAGTGCCTCGGCTTCAGAGATCGATGTCTCACGGTAAGTTTCAGAGTTTGTCTCTGACCTACATCGATCGATCGAAGTGAGGGTTCGATGTATACATCGATCGATCGATGTGTCTCAGGTTTAGATATCGATGTCTCACCGTAAGGTCTTGAACTTTCACTGCGTTACATGGATCGATCGATGTGAGGGATCGAAGTACATCGATCGATCAAAGTGCAACAACCTGAGAGATCGATGTCAATTTTTTTAACTTTTTCAACTTTTAATCACATATAACACCATGTATGATATTTTTAAGTATTTACCACTTAAAATCATGACTTTGAAAATTATCCAAACATATTTCTCAACATTCTCCCCCTTTTGGATGATTTTCAAAATAACCTAACATGATTTTAATGTCACAACTCTTTACCAATTGTTTATCTACCAAATACCTCACTAATTACTAATTGTTTCACCAAATTTGTACCAACAAATTACCAACTAATTACCAATTGTTTTCATCAATTCTCATGTATTTATGTGCTCCCCCTTAAATTATACTCTCCCCCTTAACCTATGCTCCAAAACTCATATCAATTGAAACTTAGCATACTATTCAACCAATCAAATCATGACTTACCAACTAAAATCATGTTCTTATTCTATCTCCCCCTTTATTTTGCAAATCATGCAAAAGATAGAACTATGCAATGGTATCGTAAGTCATCATACCTAACTTGGCTCGTAAGTTTTCAAAATTGGCTTGATTAAGGGGTTTGGTGAAGATGTCAGCTATTTAATGATCAGTTCTTATATGATTTATAACTATATCCTCATTTTGAACATGATCTTGAAAGAAGTGGTATCGTACCTCAATGTGTTTGGCCTTAGAATGAAGTACCGGATTCCGTGAAAGATTGATCGCACTTGTGCTATCACAGAAAATTAGAATCTTATTCATTTTAATGCCAAAATCACTAAGTTGTTGTTTAAGCCAGAGTATTTGGGTAGTGCATAAACTGAAGGCTATATACTCGGCTTCGGTGGTAGAAAGAGCTACACTAGCTTGCTTTTTAGAAAACCAAGAGATCAAGTTGGTTCCTATGAATTGACACGTACCGCTAGTGGATTTTCTATCTAATTTGCAACCACCATAATCAGCATCACTATATGCGTTCCAACTTAGCGTTTCTATCATACCAAAGTCCTAAGTGAGGTGTGTGTTTAAGATATCTAAAGATCTTTTTCACCACATTGTAATGTGATACCTTAGGACAAGATTGAAACCTAGCATACATACATACACTAAACATGATGTCAGGTCTTAATGCAGTTAAGTATAACAGTGATCCAATCATAGACCTATAAAGTGTGTCATCAAAAGGTTTACCGTTTTCATCCGTATCTAGTTTGATGCTAACACTCATGGGTGTAGATGTTGGTTTCAACTCTTCAAAGCCAAACTTCTTAATCATATCATTTACATACTTATGTTGGCTAATGTGGATTCCTTGAGAGGTTTGTTTGATTTGTAGTCCTAAGAAATAATTCAACTCTCCTACTATTGACATTTCAAATTCTGACTTCATACACTCTTCGAAGTCTTTTACTAATGTAGGATTGGTTGAGCCAAAGATAATATCGTCTACATATATTTGAACTATTAATAAGTCATTATCTTTTCTTCTTAGGAATAATGTGTTGTCTATGGTTCCCCTTTGATAATTATTTTTAATAAGAAAGTTTGCAAATCTATCATACCAAGCTCTTGGAGCTTGTTTCAAACCATATAAAGCTTTCTTAAGCTTGTAAACATGGTTAGGATTCTTTGGATCTTTGAATCCAGGGGGTTGTTTTACGAACACCTCTTCTTGGATGTATCCATTCAAGAACGCACTCTTGACATCCATTTGGAAGAGTTTGATGTTGCTTAGAATTGCAATAACAAGTAACAGTCTAATTGCTTCTAGTCGTGCAACGAGTGCAAAGGTATCTTCATAATCTATTCTTTCTTGTTGATTATAACCTTGTGTGACTAGTCTAACCTTATTTCTTGTAATATTTCCTTGTTCATCTATTTTATTCCTAAAGACCCATTTAGTTCCTATTATAGACTTGTCTTCAGGTTTAGGTACTAAGTCCCACACGTTGTTCCTTGTAAATTGGTTCAATTCCTCATGCATGGCATCTATCCATGATATATCACCTAAGGCTTCCTTTACATTCTTAGGTTCTAAGTGTGAGATTAAGCTATGTCCTTCAAGTTGACTTATGTTTCTACGTGTTCTGACCCCAACACTTGCATCCTCAATGATTAACTCTTTAGGGTGCCACCAATTCCTAGATTGACTAGGTTCACCCTCATCTTGTCAAACGTTGCATTTGTATGAACATTATCGTATGTAATTGGATCATTACTAGTATTATCTTCCAATTGCAAAGGTTCTTCATTTATTTCATCTAAGGGTTCATGCATATCTTGTTCAGGGGGAGTTGGCTCTAGATGATCAATTATAGGCTCAAGTAATACATCATCATCATCAAACATATTTTCAACATTATTCTCATGTTTATGTTGATTTTTATTACTAACTTCAAAGCATGCATTTTCATTGAATTTCACATGTATAGATTAAATTATTTTTCTGGATGCAGAATTGTAACACATATATGCTCTTGAGTTAGTTGAATAACCAACAAATGTACAATCAATAGACTTTTGTTCAAACTTGTCTAGATTATCCTTAATGTTCAATACAAAATATTAAAACCAAAAACTTTAAGAAAATGTATTTTAGGTTGTCTATTGTTTAACAATTCATAAGGTGTTTTATTCAATTTCTTTCTAATAGAAAGCCTATTTATAATATAGCATGCACAACTAACAGCTTCATCCCATAAATATTTAGGTACTTTTTTTCATATAACATTGTCCTTGCTATTTCTTGTATAGTTCTATTTTTACGTTCAAGAACTCCATTGAGTTGTGGTGTTCTAGGTTGTGAGAATTCGTGTTTAATTCCATTGAATTCACAAAACTTGATTACATCTTTGTTTTTAAATTCTCCACCTCTATCACTTCTAATTCTTTTAACATTTTCTTCGTATATATTTTCAAGTTGCTTAATAAGAGTTTCGATTGCCAATGGAGCATCGTCTTTGTGTGTTAAGAACAATGTCCATGTGTAGCGTGAGTAATCATCTACTATGACACACACATAGTAGTGTCCACCTAGACCTCTTGTCCTACTTAGACCAAATAAGTCTAAGTGAAGCAATTCTAGTACATGACTAGTACTCACTTCATGTTTCGGTTTTATTGTTTCTTTAATGTGTTTTCCTTTAATACATGTTTCACACATTTGAACATTATCTAAGTCTAACTTAGGCATTCCTCTAATTAAATTCTTCTTAGATAATTTCTTAATGGTTGAAATTCCTATATGACCTAATCTTCTATGCCATAAATTCACATCTAAGTCATGTGATATTAAACACTTAACCTTAGCATCTAACAAATTATCTAAGGTAAGAGTGTAAATGTTACCATCTCTTTTCTTTAAATACAATTTCTCCTTTTTCATTTATTATATCACAAGAATTGGGAAGAAAAGAAACATTCTATCCACAATATATAAGTTGAGAAATACTTAATAAATTATAAGAAAGATTACTTACTAACAACACATTTCGTATTTGAAATGTGTTAAGGTCCCCGATTGTTCCTTTTCCAACAACTTTTCCCTTGTTGTTGTCACCGAATGTCACCTTTCCACCATCAATATGTTTAATTTCGATGAATAGTTTGGGTTTGCCCGTCATATGCGGTGAACATCCACTATCTAAAAACCATTTAGTTTTTAGATTCTTTGACTTTGTCTCCTTGCATTCCTTGCGATTTTCTACAGTGGAGACAAAGTTTTAGGTACCCTTTACTTGGGTCCTTGAATGTTAGAGATACCATCCTTGTTTATATACCCTTTGGGTATCTGTTTGGCACATTTTTAGCATAGTTATAATGAGAAAAATAAGGAGAATTAGCATATACATTCCATGAAGATGCATTATTATACATGTTGTACCTTTGTTTATAATTATTATAGGATGGCCGATTTTGATAGTGTGTATAAGACATGTGATTTTGTTTCTTGAATGGTGCTATGTATATATATGCATTTCTATACGACTTATATGAATGTTGCCTATACTTAGGTTCATAATAAGTTGGATGCATTTTATTATATCTAGTTGTATTTGTATATATATAAGCATAATTTCTAGGTTGTCTAGATGCAAAGTTTTGCCTAGTTGCACGTTTGTATTTGGGTACGTTTGTGGGTGCATGTTGCATTTTTATCTTTGAATAAGTAGAAGAAGGAGTAGAAGAAGATTTAGCAGGCAAAGTCGTTTTTATTGCTTTATAAGGTTGTTTAGTAGTTGATGATACAAACTTAGTCTTTTTATTTACTTTGTCATCTTCTTCTTTATATCCTAATCCAGTTTTATCATTTCCATATTTTTGTGATGATATAAGTGTATCTAACATATTTGCACCATATTTAAATTGTTCTAACATTTTTTCTAAGGTAAGTTTGGAAGACTTAAGTTGTACTATTTCATTTTCACAACTTCCTACCTTAGATTTCAACATGCTAGTTTCAGTTTTTAGTGTATGTTCATTTTTCCTATATGATTGAATTTTAATCTCTAAAGAATCAAGAGTATTAGTAGAATCTTGTTTAAAAGATTATAATTGATCGGAAAATTTCAAGTTGGACATCTTCAACTTGTCATTTTCTTCAATTAGTTTGTCTTTTCTTTAGAGAGCCTCTTACAGTGAGCATGCATTCTTAAAAACTCTTCATAAATTTCATCAAATGTCATGTCACTCTTAGAGTCATCATCAGAAGAAGAACTTACCTCGTTGGATATGAAGCAGACTTGAGCTTCCTCAGTGTCGGATTCTGAGTCAGATGAGTCGCTCCATGTGCTCACCTTCATTGCTCGTTTGCATTTCCTTGACTTTGACTCCTTTGCCTTAGTCGTTTGTGCCTCCTTGTCCTTGGCTTGTTTATTATTGTTGTTATTATTATTTTTCTTTGTTGGGCAATCATATGAGATATGTCCTTTTTGACCGCATTCATAGCACTTTAACTCTTTATTATACCATTTGTTGTTGTTAGAGTTATTTTTCTTAGGTTGAGAAAAAGAAGAAGAAGAAGAACATTGTCTATTCTTATTAGGAAGTTTAAAAAACTTTCTAAGCTTTCTAGCTATCAATATCAAGTCATCGTCTAATTCAGTATCACTATTACTATCATTATTACTTGCATATGTTTCAGTTGTTTTGAAAGCTATAGACTTACCGGATGACTTAGATGACTCAGACTTCCGTTGGTTTAGTTTTACCTCGTATACTCTAAGTGAACCAATTAATTCATCCATCTTAGAGATTGACTTCGTTTCTTCAATTGCCGTGACCTTAGGATGCCATTCAACAGGAAGGCTTTGCAGCACCTTTTGCACCTTCTCGTTGTTGGTGAATGATTTTTCTAAAGATTTAAGGGCATTGAAAATATTAGTAATTCTCAAATCCATCGATGTTATAGATTCGTTCGGCAACATTTTGAAAGATTCTAATTCAGTCATAAGCATGTTTATTTTTGATTCTTTTACACTGCTTGTACCTTCATGCTTTAATACAAGTGATTTCCACATATCATGTGCACTTGTGCAATTCGACACATATCCTGCTTCGAAAGTTGTAAGTTTATTCAAAAGTAATTGCATAGCTTTAGCATTCATGGGCATTTTCTTTTTTATCTTCCGATGACCATTCACTTTTATATTTTTCAACCTCTTTTGTGACCCCACTAACTTGTACAATTTTCATTTGAATGTACGTCCCATCTTCAACTATAGACCATAAATCAATGTCTATAGCCATTAAGAATAGCCTCATTCTAAGTTTCCAATGGACAAAATTATAACCATCAAAGAGAAGAGGACGTTGTGTGGACATACCTTCCAACTCACCTTGTGAGAGACTATGGCCATTGTACGTACCTTTAATCTGAGATTAGCAGGCTATAAAGAGTTATTGTTTCTTGGCCTTGTGTTATTTGTACGGTGTTGAATCTTGCTTCTTTGAGTGGTGTAGACCTTGCTCTGATACCAATTTTTGGACCGTGCACCTACAATAAATGTTATGCCACGCACCCTCCGTAGGATAATTAAAAGACGAAGAAGGAATTAAACGGAGTTTAATGATAGTCAACGGAAATAAATTAGGCATTAAGTACGAGAATTAATTAGAAATTAATGAGGGATTAAATATTAGAATTAAATAGTATTTAATTTTAGGATTAAATAATAAAGGTTTATCTTTTAAGATAAATAAGATAATAGATATAATTTAGAAACACCAAATTTCACCCTGCTCATATAAAAACTGACAAACGTCAGTTTCCTCATTACGCAGAGAAAACTGACGCAGCCTCCATCCCCATAGGCGACATTTGGCATTCTCAAACCCTATGCAAGGATTTCTTCAAGATCAATCCTTCAATCTTCGTCTGATCTTCCTTCATTCTTCGAGTAATCAAAGGCAAGTAATCATCTTATAAGTTCCTACGTTTTGTGAAAGAAAACTGGCCTATTTTGTTATCAAATTGGATCACCATGCAGTAGTTTCGTTTTGTGATTATTTGTATATGATCTATGTGTTTTGGTTTCGAGATTTGGCCGATGTATATGAAAAATCATTCATTCTTGTTGTGATTTCGTTGCTGCGTGGGTTTGAGGGAAAAGATAAGATTTTTGGGATTGATGAGGTTGGAGCAATTGCGTTCTAGGCTTGGATCTTGTTTGTCATGTGTATAGCGTTCGAATCTATAGCTTAAGCATGAATAATAGCAGAGGTTAGGCTTGGATTGATTGGGATGAAGTTTGGATACTTTGGTGTTTATGGTTCTGCTGCAGAAAACGCAGAGGAAATTTTGGAGAAACCGCTGACATCGATCGATCGATGTATAGGTGAGCTGAGAGATCGATGTCCACTGACGGACATCGATCGATCGATGTGGGGAGAAGTTGAGAGATCGATGTCCACTGACGGACATCGATCGATCGAAGTAATAAAGGGCTGAGAGATCGATGTCCTCTGATGGACTTCGATCGATCGATGTGAGGGTATGAAGTCACATCGATCGATCGATGTGAGGGAATGAAGTCCATCAGTTTTGTGAGAAAATAGAGGAAGAAAGAGGGAAGCTCGGGGAATCTTTGGGTGACCTTAGAGACTTCTTAGGACCTGAGTAAAGGTGGTCTAAGTATTGGGAACGTGATTTAGGAGGGTGAATCAAGTTGGTGACTTCAAAAGGGTTTTCAAATCGGATTTCAATGAGGATGACTTAGGAGGGTTAGGAAATGGACGTACGAGGTGTTATAGAGTTCCATGAAGGAATGATAAGGGTACTCGCAATGGTTTGTGCCTCTTGGGATTCAGATTAAGTGTTGTCGATTTAGTTGAAGCCTAAGCTTTGATGTGTAAGCTAGGGAAATCTTGTGAGTTGCTTTTACTTGGGCATGTGGATATGAACTGCATACGAGAACGAGAAATGTGATTGAAATGAGGAGTCTTGCATCATGGCACTTGCATTTGCATATTGATTTGAAAAGAGATGTGCTTCGGCACAGATTTGCGAAGGTGACCTGCAATGTTAACCGGGATGGAAATTTAAGCCGGGGTGCATTGCAGGGCACAAAAGACTGTAACGTAAACCGGGATGGAAATATAAGCCGGGGCGCGTTACAGGGTATAAAGTTGTCTGTAATGCTAATCGGGATGGAAATTTAAGCCGAGGTGCATTACAGGGTATAAAGTTGGCTGTAACGTAAACCGGGATGGAAATATAAGTCGGGGCGCATTACAGGGTATAAAGTTATGTGATGTGACCGGACATTATGACATGCATTGCACTGTTTTAAAAGAGAAAGTGTTCATGCATATGTGAATGTGTAGTGTAGTGCATATTTTGACATGCATCACGAGAGTTAAGGTGGCATGAATGTGAGTGGTATCTGATTGCCAATGAATTGCTATTTGCGTGCAAATTGCTGTACTTGCTCTATTACGTTATTCGCTTATATGTTTGGAAACTTACAAGACATGTGCCCCACAATTCTCTTGAGTTATATATTACTCATGTCTTGCCATGTGTTGATCCCGTATGTCTTATAAGCGGGTTACTTGCTAGCGTTTTTCGCTAAGGGTACTGCCTTTGTGTTACAGGAGAACCTGAGTATGACATGATCTTTATTGAGGATGACGGCGAGTGGGCTGAATGGGATGCATAAAGACATTTTGTGAGCTAGTTGAGGCAGTTATTATTAACTCCAGTTCTTGTATATACTTGAGGATTAGTTTGTTATGCCTTTTGAGATTTTATTATCATTTGATATACGGAATTGATGGTGGAGATTTATTAGACATATGTGTTTCCGCACTTGTTTCTCTTACGTTATTGATGATGTGTATTCGAGAGATGAGACGTCTTGTAGTCTTCTCAGTAAGCTACGACGGGTGAACCGGTTTGGATTCCGCTGTCCGGGTCGGGGCGCTACAGGTGGTATCAGAGCCTAGGCTTCAGATCTACCTCGAAAACCTAGGTTATGACATATCGAGTCTTAAGTTATGATTTTAACCGTAAGTTGATCTTTAAGTCTAAGTATGCAATCTTAGATTTAAGTTTGATTGGGATGGGTATGTGTACGAGCGCGATTAAGTGTAAGCAATAAATGTTAATTATTTTAAATTCGTAAACTCCGCCTGTACACAATATGGACCCCAAGCACTTATTTTTTTTGAAACTGTTAGATACTAATAAGCGTGACATTGCAGAAAATGCCTCCTAGACGTGACAATCAAGGAAACGGTGGCAATGGAGACAATAACCCTCCACCACCACCACCACCACCACCACCAGTCCTAGTCCCACAAGCATTGATAGACACTATCACGGTAATAGCGCAAGGGGTTGCTCAACAGCAGCAACAACCACAACAACCTCCTCCACCACCTCCCCAGCAAGGCATCAGATATTATATTGGAGAGATGCGGAAGATGCATGCCCCTAATTGCGAAGGGACCACTGACCCAGAGGTGGCTGGGTTTTGGCTCGATGAAGTAGAGAAATGCTTCAGGCTTGTACAAGTGCCTGAAGATCTGAAGGTGGATGTAGCCACACCCCTACTGATTGGCAGAGCTAATGCCTGGTGGAGCGGCATCCTGCCCAAGATGACCCCTCCTATCCAGTGGAGTCAGTTTGTGAAGGCCTACAAAGATTACTACGTGTCTGAGACTGCAATTCTGGAGAAGATGAGACAGTTTGACAAGTTTGAGCAAGGAAGGATGTCTGTCTCTGATTATGCGGATATGTTCCATGCCTTGCGAAAATTCACACCCTTGGTATTGGAAAATAATCGGATGAAAATGCTAAAGTTCGAAGAGGGTCTGAACCCCCGCATACGGACGGCTATAGCGGGGTCAAGTCTGAAAACATTTGAAGAAATGCTAGACGCATGTTACCGGGTGGAGTGTGACATGCGTAGGTCACAACCAAGAGAGGCTCGGGAAGAATCGAGCAAGAGGCCAAGGGCGGAGCAAAGTGGAAGTAGACCCGGACGTTGGGTCAAGATCCCCAGAAAAGGACAAGCGGGGCCAGTTCAAAAGGCACCGCAGCCAAACCAACCTGATCGTCAAGCACCTGCAGAATGCCCACACTGCCATAAAAGACACGTGGGCGAATGTTGGAAAATAACAGGTGCGTGCTTTAGATGTGGAAAGTCAGGCCATAGGATCAGGGACTGTCCTGAATGGAACCCTAAGCCACAAGCAGGAGCAGGGCCGGCCCATCAGCAGAAAGGCAGGCCCAATGCGAGAGTCCATGCCATGACAGACGCTGAAGTCCAAGAGGACGCTAATGTTGTGACAGGTATGGCCTAAGTTAAATCATAGTTGCGTAAGCTGAATTTTAATCCTAGTTTGATAATTGAATATGTGTTATGTGAAAACATTCATGTGTTACCCTCTTGTGGTTAGGTGTGATCCTAGTTAATAAAGTACCTGCCAACGTGTTATTTGATAGTGGAGCTAGTCACTCCTTCATCTCTAAGCGATTCGCCAAAGGGCTCGACTGTTTACCCGAATGGCTTGAGAACCCATTTAGGGTACAGGCAGCAGGCGAGCAAGTACTGGTTTCTCACCACCAGTACAAAGATTGTGAGTTGGAGTTGGATGGAAAATTATTTTCAGTGACACTAGTCCCAATTCCGATGAAGGATTTTGATGTAATATTGGGCATGGATTGGCTGACCAAGAATCATGCCAATATTGACTGCAAACTCAAACAAGTGACCGTTAAGGACTCCGAGATGAAAGACATAAAGGTCCAAGGAAACGTCAAGATAACCAAAGATCCAAAGAAGATATACTTGACGGCGATTAAGGCCTTTAAGGCTTTGCAAGAAAGAGCAGAGGGATATATGGTGTATGCCGTAGATGCTAAGCAGGAGGTTCCCTCTATAGATCAAATTCCGGTGAACAATGAGTTCAAGGATATGTTTCCAAATGATTTACCGGGAGTTCCGCCATCGAGGGAAGTGGAGTTTGAGATCAACTTGATACCCGGAGCCGAGCCTATATCTAAGGCACCCTACAGAATGACTCTAGCTGAACTTAAGGAGCTTAAAGGACAACTTCAAGAGCTGTTGGACAAGAAATTGATACGCCCCAGCGTATCACCGTGGGGAGCTCCAGTTTTATTCGTAAACAAGAAAGATGGCAGCATGAGGTTATGCATCGATTACCGGGAGTTGAACAAGATCACCATTAAGAATAAATATCCTCTGCCAAGGATCGAAGATTTATTTGATCAGCTAAAGGGAGCTCGCTGGTTCTCGAAGATTGATCTTCGTCAAGGGTATCATCAGCTGCTTGTGAATGCCAGAGACGTACCTTAAACGGCTTTTCGGACTCGATACGGGCATTACGAATTCTTAGTGATGCCTTTTGGACTAACTAATGCCCCAGCGGCTTTCATGGATTTGATGAACAATGTGTTCCGAGAACAGTTGGACCAATCTGTAGTAGTGTTCATCAATGACATCCTAGTCTACTCTCCCAACGAGCAAGCACACGCTGAACACTTAAGAGTGGTGTTGCAAATCCTGAGACAACAAAAGCTCTACGCCAAATTCAGCAAGTGTGAATTTTGGCTAAGAAGTGTAGCCTTTCTCGGTCACGTGATTTCTGAGGATGGGATCTCGGTAGATCCTAAGAAGATAGAAGCCATCACAGAGTGGCCAAGACCTACAAACGTGACTGAAGTAAGAAGCTTCCTAGGCTTGGCAGGCTACTATAGGAAGTTCGTTGAAGGATTCTCAACAATAGCAGTTCCATTGAGCCGACTCACACAGAAGAAGACCAAGTTCGAATGGACTGCTGAATGCGGGCAGAGCTTTACCGAGCTCAAGAGGAGATTGACCACAGCCCTGGTGTTGGCACAACCCTCCGGCATCGACGGTTTCGTGATCTATAGTGACGCGTCCAAGAAAGGACTAGGTATGTACATCATTACAATTAATGCATTGTATATACTTATGCTAGTCTTAAATTAACGTTCTGTTTATAGGTTGCGTCTTGATGCAAAATGAACGAGTCATATCGTACGCGTCATGACAATTGAAACCATATGAGCAGAACTACCCGACGCATGACTTGGAGCTCACAGCTGTGGTATTTGCTCTTAAGATCTGGAGACACTATTTGTACGGAGAAAAGTGCGCCGTATTCACTGATCACAAGAGCTTAAAGTACCTATTCTCGCAGAAAGAGCTAAATATGAGACAGAGAAGATGGTTGGAATTACTCAAGGACTATGATTTGACCATCAACTACCATCCGGGTAAAGCCAACAGAGTGGCGGACGCGTTGAGCAGAAAGTCTAGCCACGCGAGACAATCTCCGTTAGAAAGAGAAATCGAGGAGTTTGATCTTGAATTGGTGGATTTAGTGGCAAATGTCCTTACAGCTTTGTCTATCAGCCCAGACTTGGTAGACAGAATTAAAGAAGCGCAGTATGAGGACCCAGCACTGAAAGGAGTCCGCGACAAATTATTCACGGGACCAATAAAAGACTTCCAATTGCGAGGAGATGGAAGTTTATGGTTCCAAAATAGGTTGTGCGTACCTAACAATGATGAGCTTCGTAAGGAGTTGCTAAACGAAGCTCATAACTCAAGGTTATCTATCCATCCCGGCAGCACAAAGATGTACAAGGACCTCAAAAGAAACTACTGGTGGATAGGGATGAAAAGATCTATAGCAGAGTTTGTTGAAAGGTGTTTGGTTTGTCAACAAGTCAAAGCTGAACATCAACGACCTAGTGGTTTGATGAAGCCGCTAGAGATCCCAGAATGGAAATGGGAACACGTGACGATGGACTTTGTGATGGGACTACCCAAGACCAGAAATGGAAATGAGATGATCTGGGTGATTGTAGACCGTTTGACGAAGACAGCCCATTTCATCGCCATGCCACACGGTACCTCATATGAGAAACTATCCAACACCTATGTGGATAACATTGTGAGCTTACATGGAGTCCCAGTCAGCATTGTGTCGGACCGTGACCCCAAGTTCACCTCTAAGTTCTGGAGGGCATTTCAGAAGGCGATGGGTACCGAACTGAGAATGAGTACCGCGTACCACCCTCAAACGATGGACAATCCGAGAGAACCATCCAAACCTTGGAGGATATGTTAAGAGCATGCGCCTTAGATTTTAAAGGAAACTGAGATAGCATGTTGAAGCTAATGGAGTTTTCATATAACAACAGCTATCACAGTGCAATTGGCATGGCGCCATTTGAAGCCCTATATGGACGTAAATGCAGGTCCCCGGTTTGTTAGGATGAAGTTGGAGAAAGGACAATCACTGCACCTGAGTTGGTTGAGCAAACAGTTGAAAAGGTCAAAGTGATAAGAGAGAAACTCAAAGTGGCCCAATATCGCAGCAAAAGTTGGGCTGGCACAAAGAGGCGACCCTTGGAGTTTAAGGAAGGTGAAAAGGTCTATTTACGAGTTTCACCTACCAAGGGAGTTGCAAGATTCGGAATGAAGGGCAAGTTAAGCCCAAGATATATTGGACCTTACGAAGTACTTGGTAAAGTTGGTGAAAGAGCATACAGACTCGCCTTGCCTCCAAATTTGTCACAAGTTCACAACGTATTTCATGTGTCCCAACTAAGGAAATACGTACCAGACGCGAGCCATATCCTAGAAGCTCAACCGTTGGATGTTAAAGAGGACGTCACTTACGAAGAGCATCCCATAAAGATTGTGGATAGAAAAGATCAAGTCCTGCGCAGACGTGTGATTCCGTATGTCAAGGTTCAGTGGAGTAACCATACGGAGCGCGAAGCCACGTGGGAGCTTGAGGAGCAAATGGAGGAGCTATATCCACATCTCTTTCAATAAGGTACGCCAGTTTCGAGGACGAAACTTTTTATAAGGGGGGTGGAATGTTATGCCCCGCACCCTCCGTAGGATAATTAAAAGACGAAGAAGGAATTAAACGGAGTTTAATGATAGTCAACGGAAATAAATTAGGCATTAAGTATGAGGATTAATTAAAAATTAATGAGGGATTAAATATTAGAATTAAATAGTATTTAATTTTAGAATTAAATAATAAAGGTTTATCTTTTAAGATAAATAAGATAATAGATATAATTTAGAAACACCAAATTTCACCCTGCTCATATAAAAACTGACAAACGTCAGTTTCCTCATTACGCAGAGAAAACTGACGCAGCCTCCATCCCCATAGGCGACATTTGGCATTCTCAAACCCTAGGCAAGGATTTCTTCAAGATCCATCCTTCAATCTTCGTCCGATCTTCCTTCGTTCTTCGAGTAATCAAAGGCAAGTAATCATCTTATAAGTTCCTACGTTTTGTGAAAGAAAACTGGCCTATTTTGTTATCAAATTGGATCACCATGCAGTAGTTTCGTTTTGTGATTATTTGTATATGATCTATGTGTTTTGGTTTCGAGATTTGGCCGATGTATATGAAAAATCATTCATTCTTGTTGTTGATTATGTGAAATCCTGCAAATCCCTCCCCCGTGAACCCTCCTTGTTGTGATTTCGTTGCTGCGTGGGTTTGAGGGAAAAGATGAGATTTTTGGGATTGATGAGGTTGGAGCAATTGCGTTCTAGGCTTGGATCTTGTTTGTCATGTGTATAGCGTTCGAATCTATAGCTTAAGCATGAATAATAGCAGAGGTTAGGCTTGGATTGATTGGGATGAAGCTTGGATACTTTGGTGTTTATGGTTCTGCTGCAGAAAACGCAGAGGAAATTTTGGGGAAACCACTGACATCGATCGATCGATGTCAGAGATCGATGTCCTCTGAAGGACATCGATCGATCGATGTATAGGTGAGCTGAGAGATCGATGTCCACTGACGGACATCGATCGATCGATGTCCACTGACGGACATCGATCGATCGATGTGGGGAGAAGTTGAGAGATCGATGTCCACTGACGGACATCGATCGATCGAAGTAATAAAGGGCTGAGAGATCGATGTCCTCTGATGGACTTGGATCGATCGATGTGAGGGTATGAAGTCACATCGATCGATCGATGTGAGGGAATGAAGTCCATCAGTTTTGTGAGAAAATAGAGGAAGAAAGAGGGAAGCTCGGGGAATCTTTGGGTGACCTTAGAGACTTCTTAGGACCTGAGTAAAGGTGGTGTAAGTATTGGGAACGTGATTTAGGAGGGTGAATCAAGTTGGTGACTTCAAAAGGGTTTTCGAATCGGATTTCAATGAGGATGACTTAGGAGGGTTAGGAAATGGACGTACGAGGTGTTATAGAGTTCCATGAAGGAATGATAAGGGTACTCGCAATGGTTTGTGCCTCTTGGGATTCAGATTAAGTGTTGTCAATTTAGTTGAAGCCTAAGCTTTGATGTGTAAGCTAGGGAAATCTTGTGAGTTGCTTTTACTTGCGCATGTGGATATGAACTGCATACGAGAACGAGAAATATGATTGAAATGAGGAGTCTTGCATCATGGCACTTGCATTTGCATATTGATTTGAAAAGAGATGTGCTTCGGCACAGATTTGCGAAGGTGACCTGCAATGTTAACCGGGATGGAAATTTAAGCCGGGGTGCATTGCAGGGCACAAAAGACTGTAACGTAAACCGGGATGGAAATATAAGCCGGGACGCGTTACAGGGTATAAAGTTGTTTGTAACGCTAATCGGGATGGAAATATAAGCCGAGGTGTATTACAGGGTATAAAGTTGGCTGTAACGTAAATCGGAATGGAAATATAAGCCGGGGCGCGTTACAGGGTATAAAGTTATGTGATGTGACCGGACATTATGACATGCATTGCACTATTTTAAAAGAGAACGTGTTCATGCATATGTGAATGTGTAGTGTAGTGCATATTTTGACATGCATCACGAGAGTCAAGGTGGTATGAATGTGAGTGGTATCTGATTGCCAATGAATTGTTATTTGCGTGCAAATTGCTGTACTTGCTCTATTACATTATTCGCTTATATATTTGGAAACTTACAAGACATGTGCCCCACAATTCCCTTGAGTTATATATTACTCATGTCTTGCCATGTGTTGATCCCGTATGTCTTATAAGCGGGTTACTTGCTAGCGTTTTTTGCTAAGGGTACTGCCTTTGTGTTACAGGAGAACCTGAGTATTGTTATGCCCCGCACCCTCCGTAGGGTAATTAAAGGACAAAGAAGGATTTTACAGAAATTAATGGCGGTCAACGAAAATTAATTAGGCATTAATATGAGGATTAATTAGAAATTAATGAGGGGATTTAATATTAGAATTTATTTATATTAATTTAGAATTAAATAATTAAGTTTATCCTTTAAGATAAATAGGAAATTAAGATATAATTTAGAAACACCAAACTTTTCCCTTCCCATATAAAAACTGACTGAACGTCAGTTTCCCTAATTTCTCACAGAAACCAACGCAGCCTTGTCTTCCCCTTAGGCGATTTTGGGAACTTTGCAGCCCTAGGAGAAGAATCCCTTCAAGAATCAACCCAATCATCATCCGTTCTTCGTTTCTTCACCGAGTAATCAAAGGCAAGTAATCTACTTATAAGTTCCTACGATTTGCGAAAGATAAAGGGCCTATTTTGATATCAATCTGGATCACCATGTAGTAATTTCTCTATGTGAATCTATTTGTGAGATCTATGTGTTTTGGTTTGAGATTTGGCCATTATATGTTGAAATCTTGTTCGTTGATTGTTGTTTATATGAGATCATGTAAATCCCAATCCCTTGAACCCTACTTTGTTGATAATGGTGGTTGAAGGGAGGGAAGAGTGAAAAGATTTGATTTTTGGGTTGATTTGATGATTACTTTGAGTGCTAGACTTGAATCCGAGAATCGTACGTTAAAGATGTTGTCTTGGGTGAATTTAGGATGGATTGATAGTGGGAAATAGGCTTGGAATGGTTTTGAAGGAAGTTGGGGTCGATTTGGGGGTTATTTCTGCAGTTTTTGCAGAAAACTGCAGAATGGTGTTCTGGAACGGGGACGTCGATCGATCGACGTCAGGGTATGACGTACGTCGATCGATCGACGTATAGCAAGTGAGGGTATGACGTGCCTCAGAAGGACGTAGATCGATCGACGTAGGATGAGTGAGAGATCGACGTGCCTCAGATGGACGTCGATCGATCGACGTCAGGGTATGACGTACGTCGATCGATCGACGTCAGGGTATGACGTCAACCAGTTTTGTGGAAAAGCAAGGGAAGAAAGAGGGAAGCTAGGGGATCCTTTGGGTGACCTTAGGGACTTCTTAGGACCTGATTATGACTAGTCTAAGTCTTGGGAACATGACTTAAGATGGTGAATCAAGTTTGGAGAATTTTAAGGGTATTCGAATCGGAGTTCAACGTGGATGACTTAGAAGGGTTAGGAGGTGAACGTACGAGGAGATTGAGGGTTCAATGATGGATGGTTGGGATAATTGCCTTAGGTTGTAAACCCTAGAATCAAGATTAAGTGTTGACGAGAGGGTTGAAGCCTAAAGTTGTGATAAGTAAGTTAGTGAAAGCTTGTATGTTACTTGTACTTGCGCATGTGAATGTGAATTGCATACGTGATCGAGGAATGTGAATGAACGAGGAGTCTTGCATCATGGCACGTGCATTTGCATATTGATTTGAAAAGAAAGGTGCTTCGGCACAGATTTGCGAAGGTGACCTGCAATGTAAACCGGGATGGAAATTTAAGCCGGGGCGCATTGTAGGGCACAAAAGACTGTAACGTAAACCGGGATGGAAATATAAGCCGGGGCGCGTTACAGGGTATAAAGTTGTCTGTAATGCTACTCGGGATGGAAATATAAGCCGAGGTGCATTACAGGGTATAAAGTTGGCTGTAGCGTAAACCGGGATGGAAATATAAGCCGGGGCGCGCTACAGGGTATAAAGTATATGAAGTGACCGGGCATTATGTCATGCATTGCACTGTTTTAAAAGAGAAAGTGTTCATGCATATGTGATTGTGTAGCGTAGTGCATTATTTGGCATGCATCACGAGAGTCGTTGTGGTATGTGTGTTTATGTTATTTGATCGACATCGAATTGTTTACTTACGTTTCAAGTTGCTGTACCTGATTTATTACATGTTCCGCTTATATATTTGGAAATTTCAAGACATGTGCCCCTCATTTCCCTCAAGTTATCTATTACTCATGTCTTGCCATGTGATGATCCCGTATGTCTTATAAGCGGGTTACTTGCTAGCGTTTTCGCTAAGGGTACTGCCTTTGATTTTGCAGATGAACCCAGTTATGATATGATTTTCATTGAGGATGACGGCGAGTGGGCAGAATGGGATGCATAGGACTTATGGGGAGATTTGATTAGAGAGATTTCCGTTAATTCTGTTTCCTTATTGTATTGGAGGTTTTAGATGGCTGCGACCATACACATTTGAGTAATCACATTATCTTTGACGTATTGATTTGATGATTTGGATTTATGAGATATGTTTCCGCATTTATTTCTCTTACGTCATTGATGCTGTGTATTCGAGAAATAAGACGTCTTGTAGTCTTCTCAGTAAGCTACGACGGGTGAACCGGTTCGGATTCCGTTGTCCGGGTCGGGGCGCTACAGGTGGTATCAGAGCCTAGGCTTCAGATCTACCTCGGAGACCTAGGTTATGACATGTAGAGTCTTAAGCTATGATTTTCACCGTAAGTTGATCTTTAAGTCTAAGCATGCAACCTTAGATTTAAGTTTGATTGGGAGGGGTGTGTGTACGAGCGCGATTAAGTGTAATCAAGGATTGTAGTTATTTTCATTTATAAATTCCGTCTTATAACATGTTATGGACCCAAGTACTTATTTTGGAACTGCGAGATACTAATAAGCGTGATCTTGCAGAAAGATGCCTCCCAGACGTGACAACCAAGGAAACGGTGGCAATGGGAACAATGACCCTCCACCACCACCACCCCCAGTTTTAGTACCTCAGGCGCTAATCGATGCTATCACAGTGATAGCGCAAGGAGTGGCGCAACAACAGCAACAACCCCCTGCACCAGCACCACCACAGCATGGCATAAGGTACTATATTGGGGAGATGCGAAAGATGCATGCCCCAAACTTTGAAGGGACAACTGACCCAGAGGTGGCTGGGTTTTGGCTGGACGAAGTAGAGAAATGCTTCAGGCTAGTGCAAGTGCCTGAAGAACACAAGGTGGATGTGGCCACGCCTTTCCTAACTGGCAGAGCGAATGCATGGTGGAACGGCATTTCGCCCAAGATGACTTCTCCCATCCAGTGGAGTCAATTTGTGAAGGCCTACAAGGACTATTATGTGCCAGAGACTGCCATTTTGGAGAAAATGAGACAGTTTGACAAGTTCGAACAGGGAAGGATGTCTGTCTCTGATTACGCAGATCGGTTCCATGCCTTGGGTAAGTTCACACCCTTGGTACTGGAAAACAACCGAATGAAGATGCTAAAATTTGAGGAAGGACTGAACCCCCGCATTCGGACTGCAATAGCGGGGTCAAGCTTGAAAACGTTTGAGGAAATGTTAGACGCATGTTACCGGGTGGAGAGTGACATGCGTAGGTCGCAACAAAGAGAGGCTCGGGAAGAATCGAGCAAGAGACCAAGGGTGGAGCAAAGCGGAAGTAGACCCGGACGTTGGGTCAAGATTCCTAGGAAGGGACAAGCGGGGCCAGTTCAAAGGGCACCGCAGCCAAATCAACCTGATCGCCAAGCACCTGCAGAATGCCCGCACTGCCATAAAAGACACGTGGGCGAATGTTGGAAAATATCAGGTGCGTGCTTCAGATGTGGAAAGCCAGGCCATAGGATCAAGGACTGCCCAGAATGGAATCCTAAACCGCAAGCCGGAGCAGGGCCAGCTCAACAGCAGAGAGGTAGGCCTAATGCGAGGGTCCATGCGATGACGGACGCCGAGGTACAGGAGGATACCAACGTCGTAACAGGTACGACTTAAGTTTGATTATAGCAATCTAAGTTGAATTTTAGCCTTATAAGTTGATGATTCAATATGTTTTGTTTTATGAGACCTTTATGTGCTACCCTTTCATGTTAGGTGTGATTCTAGTTAACCAAGTACCTGCCAATGTGTTGTTTGATAGCGGGGCTAGCCACTCTTTTATCTCTAAGAGGTTCGCCAAGGGGCTCGACCGTTTACCTGAATGGCTTGAAAACCCATTTAGGGTGCAAGCAGCGGGCGAGCAAGTACTGGTTTCTCACCACCAGTACAAAGACTGTGAGCTGGTGTTAGACGGAAAATTCTTTTCAGTTACACTAGTCCCAATTCCGATGAAGGATTTTGATGTAATATTAGGCATGGATTGGCTGACCAAGAATCATGCCAATATTGACTGCAAACTCAAGCAGGTGACCGTTAAGGACCCCGATATGAATGAAATAACGATCCAAGGAAACTTCAAAATGACCAAAGCTCCCAAGAAGATATACATGACAGCGATCAAGGCCTTTAAAGCCTTACAAAAGGGAGCTGAGGGATTTATGGTGTATGCACTAGATGCGAAGCAGGAGGTTCCCTCCATGGACCAAATACCGGTAATAAATGAGTTCAAAGACGTGTTTCCAGACGACCTACCGGGAGTGCCACCAATGAGGGAAGTGGAGTTCGAGATCAACTTGATCCCTGGAGCCGAGCCTATATCTAAGGCACCTTATAGAATGGCTCCGGCTGAACTCAAGGAGTTGAAGGGGCAACTGCAAGAGTTGTTAGACAAGAAATTGATACGTCCCAGCGTATCACCTTGGGGAGCCCCAGTTCTATTCGTAAAGAAGAAAGATGGCAGCATGAGGTTATGCATTGACTATCGGGAGTTGAACAAGATCACCATTAAGAATAAATATCCTTTACCAAGGATTGAGGATCTATTTGATCAACTGAAGGGAGCTAGATGGTTTTCCAAGATTGACCTCCGTCAAGGATACCATCAGTTACTTGCGAAAGCCGGAGACGTACCTAAAACGGCTTTTCGAACTCGATACGGGCATTATGAATTCTTAGTGATGCCTTTTGGACTAACTAATGCCCCAGCTGCTTTCATGGATTTGATGAACACTGTGTTCCGAGAACAGTTAGACCAATTTGTAGTAGTGTTCATCGATGACATTCTGGTCTATTCCCCCGATGAACAAGCTCATACTGAACATCTAAGAGTGGTGCTACAAATTCTGAGGCAACAAAGGCTGTATGCCAAATTCAGCAAGTGTGAATTTTGGCTAAGAAGTGTAGCCTTCCTTGGTCACGTAATTTCTGAAGATGGGATCTCTGTAGACCCTAAGAAGATAGAAGCCATCACTGAATGGCCAAGACCCACGAATGTGACCGAAGTCCGAAGCTTCCTAGGCTTGGCAGGCTACTATAGGAAGTTTGTTGAGGGATTCTCAACGATTGCAGTACCATTGAGTCGTCTCACTCAGAAGAAGACTAAATTTGAATGGACTGCTGAATGCGAGCAGAGCTTTACTGAGCTCAAGAAGAGATTGACCACAGCCCCGGTGTTGGCACAACCCTCCGGCACCGACGGTTTCGTGATCTATAGTGACGCGTCCAAGAAAGGACTAGGTATGTACACCATCACAATTAATGCATTGTATATACTTATGCAAGTCCTAAACTAACCCACTGTTTATAGGTTGTGTCTTGATGCAAAACGAACGAGTCATATCGTACGCGTCAAGACAACTGAAACCATACGAGCAGAACTATCCGACGCATGACTTGGAGCTCGCAGCTGTGGTATTTGCTCTTAAGATCTGGAGACACTATCTATACGGAGAGAAATGTGCTGTGTTCACTGATCATAAGAGCTTAAAGTATCTATTCTCGCAGAAGGAGTTGAACATGAGACAAAGGAGATGGTTGGAGTTACTCAAGGACTATGACTTGACCATCAACTACCATCCGGGTAAAGCCAACAGAGTGGCAGACGCATTGAGCAGGAAGTCTAGCCATGCAAGACAGTCTCCGTTGGAAAGGGAAATTGAGGAGTTTGACCTTGAATTGGTAGACTCAGTGGCGAATGTTCTTACGACATTATCCATCTGCCCAAACCTGGTGGACAGGATCAAAGAGGCACAGTATGGGGACGCAGCGCTAAGAGAAATCCGTGACAAATTAGCTGCGGGACTAGTGAAGGATTTCCAGTTGCGAGGGGATGGAAGTCTATGGTTTCAGAACCGGTTATGCGTACCAGCTAAAGACGAACTCCGAACGGAATTACTTCGAGAGGCGCATAACTCAAGAATGTCTATCCACCCCGGAAGCACTAAGATGTACAAAGATCTCAAAAGAAACTATTGGTGGATCGGGATGAAGAGATCTATAACGGAGTATGTTGAAAGGTGTTTGGTCTGCCAACAAGTCAAGGCCGAACATCAACGACCTGGTGGTTTGATGATGCCCTTAGAAATTCCGGAGTGGAAATGGGAACACGTAACTATGGACTTTGTGATGGGACTACCCAAGACTAGAAATGGAAACGAGATGATCTGGGTGATAGTAGACCGATTAACAAAGACGGCTCATTTCATAGCCATGCCACATGGTACGTCGTATGAAAGGTTATCCAATATCTATGTGGACAACATTGTAAGTCTACATGGAGTCCCAGTCAGCATCGTATCGGACCGTGACCCCAAGTTCACCTCTAAGTTCTGGAGGGCATTCCAGAAAGCTATGGGTACCGAGTTGAGAATGAGCACAGCATACCACCCGCAAACGGATGGACAATCCGAGAGGACCATCCAAACATTGGAAGACATGCTGAGAGCATGCGCCTTGGACTTCAAAGGAAACTGGGATAGCATGTTGAAGTTAATGGAGTTCTCCTATAATAACAGCTATCACAGTGCAATTGGCATGGCGCCATTTGAAGCGTTATACGGGCGTAAGTGCAGATCCCCGGTTTGTTGGGATGAGGTTGGAGAAAGGACAATCACCGCACCCGAGTTGGTTGAGCAAACAGTCGAAAAGGTCAAGGTGATAAGAGAGAAACTCAAGGTGGCTCAAGATCGAAGTAAAAGTTGGGCTGATACCAAGAGACGACCGTTGGAGTTTGAGGAGGGCGATAAGGTTTACCTACGAGTTTCACCAACCAAGGGAGTTGCTAGATTTGGAGTGAAGGGCAAGTTAAGCCCTAGGTACATTGGCCCTTACGAAATACTTGGCAAAGTTGGTGAAAGGGCATACCGACTAGCCTTGCCTCCGAGTTTGTCCCAAGTCCATAATGTATTCCATGTATCCCAGCTAAGGAAATACATATCGGACCCAAATCATATTCTTGAAGCTCAACCATTGGATGTGAAAGAAGATGTCACTTACGAAGAGCATCCTATAAAGATTGTGGATAGAAAGGATCAAGTCCTACGCCGACGCGTCATTCCGTATGTCAAAGTTCAGTGGAGTAACCATACGGAGCGCGAAGCCACGTGGGAACTTGAGGAGCAAATGCAGGAGCTATATCCACATCTCTTCCAATAAGGTACGTCAGTTTCGAGGACGAAACTTTTTGTAAGGGGGGTGGGATGTTATGCCCCGCACCCTCCGTAGGGTAATTAAAGGACAAAGAAGGATTTTACAGAAATTAATGGCGGTCAACGAAAATTAATTAGGCATTAATATGAGGATTAATTAGAAATTAATGAGGGGATTTAATATTAGAATTTATTTATATTAATTTAGAATTAAATAATTAAGTTTATCCTTTAAGATAAATAGGAAATTAAGATATAATTTAGAAACACCAAACTTTTCCCTTCCCATATAAAAACTGACTGAACGTCAGTTTCCCTAATTTCTCACAGAAACCAACGCAGCCTTGTCTTCCCCTTAGGCGATTTTGGGAACTTTGCAGCCCTAGGAGAAGAATCCCTTCAAGAATCAACCCAATCATCATCCGTTCTTCGTTTCTTCACCGAGTAATCAAAGGCAAGTAATCTACTTATAAGTTCCTACGATTTGCGAAAGATAAAGGGCCTATTTTGATATCAATCTGGATCACCATGTAGTAATTTCTCTATGTGAATCTATTTGTGAGATCTATGTGTTTTGGTTTGAGATTTGGCCATTATATGTTGAAATCTTGTTCGTTGATTGTTGTTTATATGAGATCATGTAAATCCCAATCCCTTGAACCCTACTTTGTTGATAATGGTGGTTGAAGGGAGGGAAGAGTGAAAAGATTTGATTTTTGGGTTGATTTGATGATTACTTTGAGTGCTAGACTTGAATCCGAGAATCGTACGTTAAAGATGTTGTCTTGGGTGAATTTAGGATGGATTGATAGTGGGAAATAGGCTTGGAATGGTTTTGAAGGAAGTTGGGGTCGATTTGGGGGTTATTTCTGCAGTTTTTGCAGAAAACTGCAGAATGGTGTTCTGGAACGGGGACGTCGATCGATCGACGTCAGGGTATGACGTACGTCGATCGATCGACGTATAGCAAGTGAGGGTATGACGTGCCTCAGAAGGACGTAGATCGATCGACGTAGGATGAGTGAGAGATCGACGTGCCTCAGATGGACGTCGATCGATCGACGTCAGGGTATGACGTACGTCGATCGATCGACGTCAGGGTATGACGTCAACCAGTTTTGTGGAAAAGCAAGGGAAGAAAGAGGGAAGCTAGGGGATCCTTTGGGTGACCTTAGGGACTTCTTAGGACCTGATTATGACTAGTCTAAGTCTTGGGAACATGACTTAAGATGGTGAATCAAGTTTGGAGAATTTTAAGGGTATTCGAATCGGAGTTCAACGTGGATGACTTAGAAGGGTTAGGAGGTGAACGTACGAGGAGATTGAGGGTTCAATGATGGATGGTTGGGATAATTGCCTTAGGTTGTAAACCCTAGAATCAAGATTAAGTGTTGACGAGAGGGTTGAAGCCTAAAGTTGTGATAAGTAAGTTAGTGAAAGCTTGTATGTTACTTGTACTTGCGCATGTGAATGTGAATTGCATACGTGATCGAGGAATGTGAATGAACGAGGAGTCTTGCATCATGGCACGTGCATTTGCATATTGATTTGAAAAGAAAGGTGCTTCGGCACAGATTTGCGAAGGTGACCTGCAATGTAAACCGGGATGGAAATTTAAGCCGGGGCGCATTGTAGGGCACAAAAGACTGTAACGTAAACCGGGATGGAAATATAAGCTGGGGCGCGTTACAGGGTATAAAGTTGTCTGTAATGCTACTCGGGATGGAAATATAAGCCGAGGTGCATTACAGGGTATAAAGTTGGCTGTAGCGTAAACCGGGATGGAAATATAAGCCGGGGCGCGCTACAGGGTATAAAGTATATGAAGTGACCGGGCATTATGTCATGCATTGCACTGTTTTAAAAGAGAAAGTGTTCATGCATATGTGATTGTGTAGCGTAGTGCATTATTTGGCATGCATCACGAGAGTCGTTGTGGTATGTGTGTTTATGTTATTTGATCGACATCGAATTGTTTACTTACGTTTCAAGTTGCTGTACCTGATTTATTACATGTTCCGCTTATATATTTGGAAATTTCAAGACATGTGCCCCTCATTTCCCTCAAGTTATCTATTACTCATGTCTTGCCATGTGATGATCCCGTATGTCTTATAAGCGGGTTACTTGCTAGCGTTTTCGCTAAGGGTACTGCCTTTGATTTTGCAGATGAACCCAGTTATGATATGATTTTCATTGAGGATGACGGCGAGTGGGCAGAATGGGATGCATAGGACTTATGGGGAGATTTGATTAGAGAGATTTCCGTTAATTCTGTTTCCTTATTGTATTGGAGGTTTTAGATGGCTGCGACCATACACATTTGAGTAATCACATTATCTTTGACGTATTGATTTGATGATTTGGATTTATGAGATATGTTTCCGCATTTATTTCTCTTACGTCATTGATGATGTGTATTCGAGAAATAAGACGTCTTGTAGTCTTCTCAGTAAGCTACGACGGGTGAACCGGTTCGGATTCCGTTGTCCGGGTCGGGGCGCTACAAGTATGACATGATCTTTATTGAGGATGACGGCGAGTGGGCTGAATGGGATGCATAAAGACATTTTGTGAGCTAGTTGAGGCAGTTATTATTAACTCCAGTTCTTGTATATACTAGAGGATTAGTTTGTTATGCCTTTTGAGATTTTATTATCATTTGATATACGGAATTGATGGTGGAGATTTATTAGACATATGTGTTTCCGCACTTGTTTCTCTTACGTCACTGATGATGTGTATTCGAGAGATGAGACGTCTTGTAGTCTTCTCAGTAAGCTACGACGGGTGAACCGGTTCGGATTCCGCTGTCCGGGTCGGGGCGCTACAGGTGGTATCAGAGCCTAGGCTTCAGATCTACCTCGGAAACCTAGGTTATGACATATCGAGTCTTAAGTTATGATTTTAACCGTAAGTTGATCTTTAAGTCTGAGTATGCAATCTTAGATTTAAGTTTGATTGGGATGGGTGTGTGTACGAGCGCGATTAAGTGTAAACAATAAATGTTAATTATTTTAAATTCGTAAACTCCGCCTGTACACAATATGGACCCCAAGCACTTATTTTTTTTGAAACAGCTAGATACTAATAAGCGTGACATTGCAGAAAATGCCTCCTAGACGTGACAATCAAGGAAACGGTGGCTATGGAGACAATAACCCTCCACCACCACCACCACCACCACCACCACCAGTCCTAGTCCCACAAGCATTGATAGACGCTATCACGGTAATAGCGCAAGGGGTTGCTCAACAGCAGCAACAACCACAACAACCTCCTCCACCACCTCCCCAGCAAGGCATCAGATATTATATTGGAGAGATGCGGAAGATGCATGCCCCTAATTTCGAAGGGACCACTGACCCAGAGGTGGCTGGGTTTTGGCTCGATGAAGTAGAGAAATGATTCAGGCTTGTACAAGTGCCTGAAGATCTGAAGGTGGATGTAGCCACACCCCTACTGATTGGCAGAGCTAATGCCTGGTGGAGCGGCATCCTGCCCAAGATGACCCCTCCTATCCAGTGGAGTCAGTTTGTGAAGGCCTACAAAGATTACTACGTGCCTGAGACTGCAATTCTGGAGAAGATGACACAGTTTAACAAGTTTGAGCAAGGAAGGATGTCTGTCTCTGATTATGCGGATAGGTTCCATGCCTTGGGAAAATTCACACCCTTGGTATTGGAAAATAATCGGATGAAAATGCTGAAGTTCGAATAGGGTCTGAACCCCCGCATACGGACGGCTATAGCGGGGTCAAGTCTGAAAACATTTGAAGAAATGCTAGACGCATGTTACCGGGTGGAGAGTGACATGCGTAGGTCACAACCAAGAGAGGCTCGGGAAGAATCGAGCAAGAGGCCAAGGGCGGAGCAAAGTGGAAGTAGACCCGGACGTTGGGTCAAGATCCCCAGAAAAGGACAAGCGGGGCCAGTTCAAAAGGCACCGCTGCCAAACCAACCTGATCGTCAAGCACCTGCAGAATGCCCACACTGCCATAAAAGACACGTGAGCGAATGTTGGAAAATAACAGGTGCGTGCTTTAGATGTGGAAAGTCAGGCCATAGGATCAGGGACTGTCCTGAATGGAACCCTAAGCCACAAGCAGGAGCAGGGCCGGCCCATCAGCAGAAAGGCAGGCCCAATGCGAGAGTCCATGCCATGACAGACGCTGAAGTCCAAGAGGACGCTAATGTTGTGACAGGTATGGCCTAAGTTAAATCATAGTTGCGTAAGCTGAATTTTAATCCTAGTTTGATAATTGAATATGTGTTATGTGAAAACCTTCATGTGTTACCCTCTTGTGGTTAGGTGTGATCCTAGTTAATAAAGTACCTGCCAACGTGTTATTTGATAGTGGAGCTAACCACTCCTTCATCTCTAAGAGATTCGCCAATGGGCTCGACTGTTTACCCGAATGGCTTGAGAACCCATTTAGGGTGCAGGCAGCAGGCGAGCAAGTATGGTTTCTCACCACCAGTACAAAGATTGTGAGTTGGAGTTGGATGGAAAATTATTTTCAGTGACACTAGTCCCAATTCCGATGAAGGATTTTGATGTAATATTGGGCATGGATTGGCTGACCAAGAATCATGCCAATATTGACTGCAAACTCAAACAAGTGACCGTTAAGGACTCCGAGATGAATGACATAAAGGTCCAAGGAAACGTCAAGATAACCAAAGCTCCAAAGAAGATATACTTGACGGCGATTAAGGCCTTTAAGGCTTTGCAAAAAAGAGCAGAGGGATATATGGTGTATGCCGTAGATGCTAAGCAGGAGGTTCCCTCTATAGATCAAATTCCGGTGAACAATGAGTTCAAGGATATATTTCCGGATGATTTACTGGGCATAATTGGACAGAATGTTGTTGAAATTGGAAAACGTGTTACCCTTTGAATACTTAACCAAAAAGATTAAACTTTATGTCAAAACACTCCTTAGGGTGTCTAGTTTATGTTTCCAAAAGATCTTGACCTTGAAAAATTCTTGATTAATACAGAATTCAAGTTTTCTCAAAACTGGTCAGGTTGCAGCCAGATTGGAGCAGTTATATTGCAAAGACTGAAAGACTAACTTTCCCTTGCTCAAATCAAGTGATTCTTATTACAAATGAAATCTAACAGTCTGAAGTATAACTCCACCAAAAATCACAAATTTTGAAAGTGTTTAGCTATTTTTTCAAATTGTGAGAAATTGTGTGAAAACTGCAGTAAAAATAGATAGAAAACAAAAAGGTAGAAACAAGACAAGAACACCAAGGATTTATCCTGGTTCGGTCAATGTGACCTACTCCAGTCTCAAAAAACACCTTTCCTTGGATTTTCCTATGGTATGAATCACCTTACAACAAGAACCAAGCTTGATCATTGGGTTATACACCAACCCTATTCAAGACTTGGATGAACACCTTCTATGCAACACTTAGTTGCACCACCTCTACCACCTATTGATGTAGCCTTATAGAATTGGCTAATCAATCTTACAAATGAAGCTCAAGAGGCTTGTAGCTCAAAAAAACGACAAGAACACCTTTGCTACAAAGAATGAAACAAGAACAACAGCAAGAAGATGATAGCTAGACAAATAAACAAATGCTTTCAAGTGAGCTTCAAGTGTGTTTCATCTTCTTCACCATTGCCTCCTAAGTATAGTGTGAATTGAGCCTTGGAGATAAGAATGCACATGTGTCACTATCTTCATAATCAAGTCCAAGTTGTCTTCACATCATTGGTTGGCCTTGTACACTTGGCAAAATGAGACAACATAATTGGTCCACCTTGAACACTCATTTGGCCGAAATTTTCCACCTTGGAATAGTCTTGATTATCTTTTGCCAAATGAAGATAATAAGAGAGGATAATGCCATCAAAATACCCTCAACTCCTTGCACAAGAATAGGCATGTGAAGCTTTGAAAATTTCAAACCAAAACAGCTCCAAGAAGTCCAACATAGCTGTTGGTTTTGAAAGTGAATTTCCAAGTTGGCAATTTTTGCCAACTAGCTCTTTTTTTGGGTTGGTCCACTTGTCACCAACTCATAAAATGAATAATATATCACTTCCATCTGAATATTGACGTTTTTGAACATATATAGAAGTATATCAACTCAGATATTTCAAGAAGAAATCACCAAATAATAATTGACAAGATTATGTCAACATGTAACACCAAAATTCCTAATATTTCTTCTTGTATGTTGTGATCATTAGCACACCTTGAACACCTTTATATTTCTGTATAATGATGATAAATATGCTCCCATAACATATATAAGAGTGTCTTCAATAAAGAAATAGAATGTGACATCATAACTCGTCACATATCCCGCTACAGTCGATAATATCATCATGTAAAAGAAATAATATTAAATCACCATATAATCTTCAAAATAATCATAGCTCAACTCCAGAATGATGATAAGAATATACTCAAGAGATTCCTTGAGTGAAAATATCAAAAATACCATCAGAGATAAAATGACCAAAATGCACCTGGTGAGAGAAAACTCCAGAAATGACCCCGATGGTCAGAAATAGTCATAATATCATCTTTGTCAAAATAAGATGAGAATAAGTCCTTGATATATATCCACCATATCATGTTCCTACAAAACTCAAAATACCAATTTTGCCCTTTTTGGTAAGTTGTAGAAACCTCCAAGACACATTAGTCACAATACATTTAAAATCACCAAAACACATAATATTCACATAATGAACATGTATAAATCATATACAAATGAAAACAACCACTTTATCATATTTTAGAAAAATATTTCTAAAAACCCTAGACATCGATCGATCAAAGTGCCTTAGCTTCAGAGATCGATGTCTCACAGTAAGTTTCAGAGTTTGTCTCTGACCTACATCGATTGATGGAAGTGAGGGTTCGATGTATACATAGATCGATCGATGTGTCTCAGGTTTAGAGATCGATGTCTCACTGTAAGATCTTGAACTTTCACTGCATTACATGGACCAATCGATGTGAGGGATCGAAGTACATCTATCGATTGAAGTGCAACAACCTGAGAGATCGATGTCAACTTTTTTAACTTTTTCAACTTTTAATCACATATAACACCATGTATGATATTTTTAAGTATTTACCACTTAAAATCATGACTTTGAAAATTATCCAAACATATTTCTCAACACTAGTAGCATCCTAATGGCTTCTAATCTAGCTACGGGGGCAAACGTTTCATCATAATCTATACCTTCTTCTTGTCTATATCCTTGAGCTACTAACCTAGCTTTGTTTCTAGTTATGTTTCCTTGATCATCTATTTTATTTCTAAATACCTATTTAGTACCAATTATAGGATGATTACTAGGTTTAGCCACAAACTCCCAAACATCACTTCTTTCAAATTGATTTAGCTCTTCTTGCATAGCTACTATCCAATCTTCATCAATTATAGCCTCTTTTATATTCTTCGCTCAACTTGTGAAATAAAGGCATTTTCATGGAATTTTCTCCTTGTCAATACGTCTTGACTAGTTTCTCCTAATATTAGCCCTTTTGGGTGATCTTTTTTATATTTATATGATTCCGGTAAATTTTAAGTATCACCTTTTATTTCTTCCGCGTCTTCTATCTTAGGCCCACTATCAAGTGGATCAATTCTAAGATCAACAAAATATGTTCTTTTGGATTTTCAAGATATTCTATATGACTTACTTCAATTCTTTCACTTTCTTCATCATCATTTAGACTTGGTTCATCATTAAGGAATTCACTAAACTTAATATGAATTGACTCTTCAACTTTCATATTTCTTTTATTGTATACCCTAAATGCCTTGCTATTTTGAGCATAACCCATACAGATTCGTTCATCTGCCTTGAAATCAAGTTTATCCAAGTTGTCTTTGATATTAAGTATAAAACATTTACAACCAAATACCTTAAAGTATCCAATGTTGGGTACTCTTTGTTTCAAAGCTCATAAGGAGTCTTTTTGAGAGATGGTCTTAAATAAACTCTATTTATTACATGATAAACAGTATTTACCACTTCAGCCAAAAAATACTTAAGTATATCAAATTCATTTAGCATGGCTCTACTCGTTTCTTGAAGTGTTCTATTCTTCCTTTCCACAATACCATTTTGTTGAGGGGTTCTAGGAGCTGAGAAGTTGTGTCCATAGCCTTTGGATACACAAAATTCTTGGAAATCACCATCAAACTCACCACCTCTATCACTCCAATTTCCTTGATGGTATCTTCTTTTTGATTTTCTAATCTCCTTAAAAGTTTTATATACTCTTAGCATGCATCATTCTTTTTGGCTAAGAACCATCACCCAAGTATACATAGAAAAATCATCTACCACTACAAAAGTGTGATGTTTTTCACCTAAACTTTCCATACCGATATCCTCGTACAAATCCATATGAATCAATTGTAAGGGTTTGGTGGTGGAGATTTCACTTGAGCTTGAAGCTTGTTTTAACAAGGTTTGCCTTTTGACAAGTGTCACATAACCCATGGTTTTTGAAATTTAACATTAGAAGACCTTGGACCTTTTCATTTTTGCAAATTTCTTTGAAATTTTTAAAACTAATATGCCCAACTCATCTATGCCATAATTGTGTCGAATCAATTTGGGCAACTAGACATGAAAATTTTTGTGGTATCAAATCATGTGTGCTAAATTTATAAACATTATTTTTCCTTATGGCCTCAAAACAATTCTACCATTATTTTCACTATACATTTTCTTTTCGAAAATTCAACTTGAAAATTAGCATCACATAGTTGGCTAACACTTATCAAATTTTACTTAAGACCTTCTATATATAATACATTATTAATAGTAAAAGAAGAGTTACCAATTTCTCTATGTCCAAGGATTTTGGCTCTTCCATTTCCAAAATGCACCGTTCCACCATCTTGGAATTTGAGTTTGATGAACAAAATCTTGTCTCCGGTCATATGCATGGAACATCCGCTGTCCATAAGCCATTTCGTTCCTTCTTCTTTGGCTGCTCCATTTATCTTGAGAGCCTACAAAGCCAGGAGGTTTATACATTGGTACACTTTGATGGTTGGGTACTTTCGGGTTAGCTTATCAACTCTTAGGCTTCCAAACATACATGTTACCAAATCTAGCTCTGCATGCACTTTTATATGTCCTACCTGGTTAAAATGAAAACAAGCAGGTGCATAACTTAGTTGCGTGTTTTTGTGTTTATGAGATAATGAACCATTTTGACTTCTTCTATTATTTGAATTTTTCTTTTGGCTTAATAACTTGGGTTAAAAAAATTAGAGTATGAGGAATTAAATCCTAAACAATATTTATCATTTTATATCTTTTGGTTTCCAAGTAATTTATCTAAATTACTTTTACCGTTGGTTAATTTCTGTAAATCTGTCCCTAACTTATCACATTTCTTCATAATCTCTATATTTTCTTGAGCTATGGTCTTATGCATGGCAAGTATAATATCGTGCTCTTGGTAGATCAAAATATTCTTATCATGCAAGCTCTTGTTTTCTAATATGCACTTTTTAAATTCTTTCTTCAAGTGTTTGTTTTTTAAGTTTAGTTTTTCAAAATCATCTTGTAAATCCCTTATTTCATCTTGTAGATTGATATTAGAGGAAGTACAGTTTACCTCAAGGCCATTATCAATTTCCATGAGACAAGTGTGTCGTTTCTTTTGATTTTCAACGATAGAAACGAGTCCAACATCCTTGTCTTCACCTTCTTCTCCTTCCGATACGGAAAGAAGATCACCCATCTGGTTACTTCTGCATTTAAAGCTTTCTTCTTTTGAGGAAAGCCTTTCTTGTCTTGTTTTTATGGCTCCTTGACATGGCAATTAGCGATGAAATAACTGGGTCGACCACAACTACAGCAATTTTCACTTGATTCTTTGTCATTGGGCGGTTCCTTGAAAAACTTTCTTGCTTGGGCCTTGTTTCTTGTGGCTACTTTTCTAAATGTTCTAACTAGAAGAGCAACTTCCTCATCCGACTCATCGGAGTCTACCACCAATCCTTTGTGTGATGCATGTAATTCATCCTATTTTACTTGTCAATAGGAATTTCATGAGTGAGTAAATTACTGGACAGCTCATCAAGAGTAAGATTCTTGAGATTTTATGGATTCGGTGATAGCGATCACTGTGGGTGTCCACTCTCTTGGCAAAGAGTTGAGAAGTTTTGAGACAAGATCTACATTTGAGATTTTCTTGTCAACCATGGGGAGTTGATTCACTATTCGATTGAATCGGTCAATTATCTCCTCAATCTTTTCGCCACTCTTCATACCGAACATTTCGATTCCTTCATGAGCATAAGTCTTTTGGAGATTCTCACTTGCTTAGTCCTTTCATATATTATTTTCAGCCTTTTCCATGCTTCATGGACTATTTCAAGTCCTTGAACTATTATGAGCTCTGTAGTAGTTAGAGCACTTGAGAGAATATCAAATGTCTTTCCATTTATGACAAAATTTATCTTTTTTTCGTCGCTGTAGTCATCCTCATCTTTGAACATTGACTCTCCTTTTGAGTTGGCAATCATATGAACTTCTATTCCTTTGACACCAGCTCTCTATATATCAAACCTACAACCTTTTAAATGATTTATCATTCGAAATTTCCAAAGAGAGTAGTTTTGAACATCAAACATAGGAGCTTTGGTGTTTGAGGCTAAGAATAATGCAGTTGGTTTGGAAGTTGGGAGGTAAGATGAAGAGGTTGTCATTGACATGATCTTTAACCTTGCTACTTGCAAAATTTAGTCAAGCAATCAAGGTTAGGCTCTGATACCACTTGTCAGGTCCATGACAATCACTCTAGAGAGGGGGGTGAATGGAGTGTTGGACGATTTTGCGGAATTTTCTTGGTTTTGGATAACTCCAACTCAAATGAACACCAAATCAAAATAAATAAGGGAGATGAGAGATAATGAATGAATACACCTGATATAGAAAGATTCGAATCTTAAATGATTCTACTCCACTATCACTTTGTTTGCAAAGCGGATTTTCAACAGCTACTCTTCCTATTACTCTTAATAAGAACAACAACAACAATACTTACACTAACAACTTAGTATAAACAATCACAACAATAACTTGATGCACAAAACACCATTGTGCAACATCAACAACTCCAGCTATAAGCAAGAATAAGTCCTTGCTTCCTCACAACTTCAACAAAGTTCTCTCGAAGAACTTTCTCACAGTGAATTTCGGGAAGTAGTGGAGATTACGTTTTCTAACTAATCTAAACACAAGCAAGAGATCAAATATTTATGATTCCTCTTGTATTAGACTTACAATCTCACAATTTACAACAACGAAGAATAAGCAATAAGAGCTTAACAAGCTTTAAGCACTTGTGCACAAATGAGAGATTTTTTTAACAACGAAATATGAAGCTTGAAGAGGATGAAAGTGTGTATTGCCCTCATCTGAGTTTCTTCAATTTATAGAGGGTGGAAGCCACATTTTTGCAGCCTCCCCTAAGTCTTCAACTCCATCATGAGTCTTGACAATGTCCAAATAGCCTTTAGCAACTCTATGGATTGATTTGATCCTCCAAAGTCACCCTACAAAATCTTAGACATGTATACAATAGTCAAGGGAGCATGATTAGTGTCAGGGAAAAGTCCACAAGAAATTTGAGCAAGATTGGAATGCGAAAACACTATAAATCTTTCTTCGCTTTTGTTCCAACGGTCATAAAAATTTGAATCCTAGATGACATCAATCGATCAATGTGTCAGTGTTGAGATATCAATGTCTTCTAGTAAAGTTTTAGTTTTACATATTTCATATTGTGAAGTATGAGTTGATCGACGCATCTTGGTGCACCATTATAGATCATCACGAAACAACCTCTGTGTGTTTCTAACACATGGGTATGGTTGCGTACATCCAACCCCCATACCCCGCCATAGGCGGGAGGCTCTAAGGCAATGGGGTAATGTTGTTATTGTTGTTGCATACATCGATCGATCGATGTCTCTTCTTTGAGAGACTGATACGCACATCAATCGATCGATGTCTTATTGATGAGAGATCGATGTCTTCCAGTAAGGTTTCAATTTTATTCCTCACATACATCGATCGATCGATGTATCTTCTGAGAGAATGATGTACACAAGGATCGATCGATGTCTCAAACATTGAGAGATCGATGTTCTCCATTAAGATTGTAACTTTGAAACCCTTACTACATCGATCGATCGATGTCTCCAACCTTAGAGACTGATATCACATCGATCGATCGATGTCTTCTAAACTGAGAGATCGATGTTGGACAGTAAGGTTCCAACCTTGGACAATCCCAACACAGAGCGATCGATGTCTCTTTCTGAGAGACTCATGTATACATTGATCGATCCGTGTGAGAGATCGATGTCTCACAGTTTGTTTTTCTCATTTTGCTTCAATTTTCAAGTATGAAATATCTTTTTAATTCTTTTAAAACATCTTTTAACTTCATCAAAGCAATTCATATTTCAACATTTTCTAAAAGACCCTCTGCAAACGCGGAGCATAGTGTACAGAAAACACTCTTTTTTCGGTTAATTACTCTTTGAATTTGTAGAACATTTCTAGGAAATTTCATATCAAAATAAATGTTCGAAAGAAAATTAATGATTGGTAAACTTGACATCACATACAATTAGGTGAAAAAATTATATAAACACATTTTGCAATCCAAGTTTCAAACGCTCATGTGTCTGGCCATCCAAAGACATGTGTATAATGTTCTAAAAATTGTATAACGGGCAAAACTGATACGTTAAGTGGATGTTTATCTTAAACCCTCGGCATAAGTGGTAGCGATTTTTTAATGTCACATCAAAATCGAGAGTTTGAATCTTATTGTGAGATAAATTTCTCTAATTTATCTTTATTGCCGGTGTCATCTTGAAATAGCTGGCGGTCATACTCTACATTCGGATCAGAGTTAGACTCTGCAGACGCTCTGTAAACCGAGTCCGTATTAGTCTAATCAAACAGTGGAGACATCGGAAATCCCATAAGATAAATAAAACTGGATGTTTATCTTAAATCACATCATAATCTCAAATTATGTAATTACAACAACATGAGTGGATAGATGTGAGAGCATATATCCAATTTCAAACCTCAACGATTGTTATATCCCGTGTCAAAAAAAAAAGAGACAAAAAAAATTTTTCGTTATTAATTATTAATAAATTATATTAAAAGGAAAAAATAATAAAAAAATAAACATATAAAAAAAAGAGATGAAACCGTCAGTTTTTTTAATAGGGGCAGTTAAACCCACTAATTTATCCATCATTCTAGCCTATAATCACTCCCCCAACAACCTCCTCAGCCTTATCCCCTTCTTTATATGAAAAATTGTTTCTCTTTCTCTCCCCCACAATATTCCGCCAGCACAACCAAAATAAAGAAAGAAAATAAAATAAACTGTCATTTTGCTCCCCATAGCCGATCCTTTGATAGAGAGGGGATAAGTGATTTTCACCACTCCCAATCGGAATTCATTCACGGTATAATATAGAGGATTGGAGGTAAGTAATCTCCCTATACTTACTATATTTTGCGAAAATGTTATATGATTATATTCGTAATAAAGTCGGATCATGCATGATTATATTCGGTTGCATAGTTGTATGGAATTATGTACATAAGTATAGGTGATACAATTTGTATACTTTCATACATGAGGTTTGTATGCGATTTGAAATTGTATATTTGTGTGTGTATAGGCCAAGCCGTGTCTCATATATGTTAAAATGCATAAACGGATAATGATTGAGTATATGTAAGTGTATGTGCTTAAACGTGTGGGTATATGTGTTGCTTGTATATACATGAAGATGAATATGCATCTTCTGTCAATGTTATGGTTAATGGCAGCGGTCATGTAAAAAAAAGAAAAAAAAACATATTAATTGAAACTTCATATGAAATGTATAACCACTGTCATATTTTCAAGTGTGCAACGATAACGATGTGGTATTTAATGTGTTGCAACATTTCCTAATAATTGACTAATAAGTTGGCTGTGTAAAAAAAAGACAAAAAAAATATTTGAATCGGGAAAAAGAAAAAAACACTGTCCGACATATTTTTTTTGTTTACACATTGAGTTAGGGTGCAACTTTTAATACATGGATATATATAAGAAGTATATCATATACACTATATATATATATATATATATATATATATATATATATATATATATATATGTATGTTGGTATGACAAATAAGGAAAAAAATAGATAGCTATGAATTAATTATTTTAAGTAAGTCAAATTAACCTTTGTTATTAAGTATTGATTTTTTTATAATATAATTGTTTAGATTTGCGTCTAGAAGGGAAGGAAGTGAATACCGGATTCGAGGTAAGTGGTCTATCTATGCTTGTTATGCTGTCATGCATCAGAGGTAAGTGGTCTATCTATGCTTGTTATGTTGTTATACACCAGATGTAAGTGGTCTATTTATGCTCGTTATGTTTATTATGCATCAGTGTGTTAATGTTGCATATCTGTAATTGAATTTCCTCTATATGTGAATTGTGTGCATATGTGGTATATGTATTTACATGTGAACTGTGTGTATGTAGGAGTGTGGATACATCAGATTAAAGGAAGATGAGAAGAACATAAATGAGAAAGAAAATGAAAGTGAGATGAAAGAAAAGAGAGTCGGGCCAGGCAGGCCGTCGAGCCGGGCCGAATGGCCAACGGGCCGGTTGCGGTGGCAGGCCTCGACCCAGAACATGATAAAAATGTTACTTAATTAATAGTAATAATTGTAGGAAAATATAAATAAATATCAGAAAATTATAAATAGATTCCAGAAATAATTGAACCTAGATTTGAGTGCTGGAGGATGGTGAGGATGGGCCAGGGGCCTCAGACGATTCTGTTGTTTGCATTCATGGCACGTGCATTGCATGATAGCGGGTCGTGACGTACGGGTCACGGGCGCTCAGGATGGTGTACGGTGGCGAGGCCACGACACTCAGGATGGTGTGCGGTGGCGCGGCCACGCACACTCAGTATGGTGACTGTGGGGTGTACGACCTACAGCCACTCAATTAGGACCCGGGTTCATGCATTGCATGGTGGAGATATCGGCATTCCGTGTGACATGACTTCGTTGCGTGTGACATGCATAATAGGACATGCATCATGAAGTTGCGCATTATTATATGGAGTGACTTACTTTCTGCGGCTTATCTACTTCGTTGGTATACATTGTCTTTTTCTTTGTTTATGTGATTATTTGTTTGTTGTGTATATCATACTTGAGAAGAGCATGCATCACGGTAAGGTAGATTGGGCTGATGAGCTATTTATTTTGTATTTATTTTCAAAATCTTAACTGTTAAAGATAATCGAGTGAAATTATTATGGACTAAGGACATATATGTTAATTGTAAATGTTATTTGTATTTACTTCTGCATGTATGATTCCTATAACAAGTATAAGTAGGTTGCTTACTGAGCCTGTTGATTTTGGCTCACACCACCACTCACCAGTTTTGCAGGTATGAGGAGTTAGGGTATGCTTACACAGGAGTTAGTATACCGTGGAAGATCGAGACGGTAGATATCGAGACCTAGGATATTCAGACAAGACTTTCGGGGTTGGTGAGACAGTTATTTCGATATTCGAGGTTATGTATTTTCGAGATTAGTGTTTACACACATTTGACTATTGTATTGATTAGAAATTCTTAGACATTGTATTAATGATGATGATCATTTTATCGAGGATATTAGCAATGACTTCCGCTGACATCAATTTGCGTTATTATGATGACGTGTAGTTGATTTGTATCGACGCCTTGTATTCTCCTTAGTGAGATACGGCGGGTGCACTGTTCCCGATGCTAGGGCTCGGGAGCGGGGCGCTACAGTTGGTATCAGAGCATGGCTCTAGATCCACGGTGGAAGTAGATTTAAGCCATGATCTTAGAAATTAAGTGATGATCTTGCTCATAAGTTACGACCTTAGACATAAGTGACGAGGTCGATTAAGAGCCGATTTGAACACAAGTACTGATTTTAGTCGTAAGCGAAATTATATTCTAAACATGATCTTAGAATTAAGAAATGACTTAGGCTTAAGTGACGATCGGTTGAGGAGTGCGCATACCTAGAACGGTAACTCTTCTCATTATAGTTGAGAGCAGTCACATAAACTGTGGTGTTATAAAAAAATATTCTCTGTCAGATTTAGCACCTATAGGTCAAGTACCTTAAAATAATGGATTAACCACCTTAAATGACAATTATTTAATCATTCTCACTTTCCACATAATCAGGCTATACTCTTAAGCATCAAAACTCGATGTCAGATCATATGTGGAATACAGGACATTCTGCTATAGAAACAAGACAAGTTATTTACGAATTTATGATGATGCAGCATATCCACATAGCATGAAACCTAAGTATAATTTGCGTTAACGATGAAATGAAAACAGTGTTACCCATGTTATTTTGGTTAATTGTATTATCTAAGTTTCGATCATAATCTTTGCATATTCCCTTGAAAGTGATCGTAATAACCCTAATTGAATAGTAAATAATTAGATTACATAAATTGCAATGTTAACCAGAATGCCCTACGGCAGGCGCTGGTTGATACATAAAATTAGATGGGTCCAGCAGTACTCGGGCTGCTTCCCATAGCAATAGTATGAGACTCGGTATCATTAGGGTAAATGAAGCACGTTCATGCCTCTACTTTGACATTAGTGTCGGAACGTGACTAACCTTAAGTTGAGACTGTAGCTACTAAGGAACGATTTACAATAGAATGATAAAAACTAAGTGACGATTTATAAGCATAATGATCAGTAGAGCTTAGTGAAGGGTATCGCACAAAGGAATTTATAGTCTATGGTTAAGATGTTGAATTTAGTGTTATCGAAATAGGTCGACGATATTAGTCTTTTTAGAGATATTGATTGATAGCGACATGCGGGAATCGACTATAGTATGAACATTAGAATGATAAATTGTCACAAAATCTTTAGTTAAGTGTTGATTCCTAGAAACATGGAGTTACACGGCTTGAATCTAGCAGGCACGAATTGAAATAAAGAAAGCATGAACAAGTAGATGTGGCTTTTCATGTGAGAATGAACTATGTTAAAATTAGCGATTGAAATAACCAAGTAAAGGAGAATGGTGGATCATCATGGCGTGCAGAAGCATAGTAAAATATAGTATCCTAAATCGATCAATATTTAGTGTGCCATGCTAGGATTGGACAATTTAAGTTAAGAATTTTATCATAATAGATGAATGTTAGACTTATAAGAAACAGTACATATGTGGATTTTTCTTTGATAGTAAGGGGTAACTTAGAAAAGTACACGAAATATGGACAAAAATCTTTCAAGTAGTTAAATATTTTCATATAAGAATGTATACTAAGATACATTCTATATTTTAAAGGTTTTCTAAAAATCTTGCTTCTAAGTATTTTAACTAGTTTGGTTATTTATATAGTTTACTAATTTTACGAGGACTATATTTTCTTTCCGTATTTTTTTTAACCTGATGGAATTTGGCCTACCCTTAACAACTTTGAAAAGAAAAATATATAGATACATTTTTTAATGTTGATGTTTCCAAAGAGTGTTATGTTTACATATTTCTTATACAATATTTCAAATTTCGTTTTTTACAACAATTTTGCCAAAATAAATTCTATTTGTCAACTATTGATGTTGCAAGCATTGAACCATTAAATGTTTTTATTAACCACTTGCAATAATTTACTTAATTTTGCGAAACAAAAAGTAGTTTCAAAATGTACATACTTCCTTTAGAACAAGAAAGATGTTGTATTCAACTCGTTTTACAAAACGTAATATTGTTGAGTTCCAATTATTTTGATGTGATTTTACCGCAACACTTTTGTGAACGAGCTATGTCATTCTTTTTATAAGTCGTTATGTGAAACACCATCTTGCGAAAACAAATATATAATCCTTTGGTCTTTATGGTTAGAAAACTAGAATGAATATATTACTTTAAATAATTAAAGCTTTATTCCAAACTATAGCTACATAAGCTACATTTTGTGTGATAAAAAAAACATGTCCATGCATATATTTCGCATATTAGTCTATTGATATTAGTCTATTGATGGTACGCTAAAAGAGTAAGGACATGATTATAGAGCTAGCTTGTGAGTATACAAGAATCGATTTTGAAGATTTAGTTCTGTGTTGAGGGAATGTGATGGCTAACATATTGGGATACCTAATGGATATTTAGTTGATTATCTGTCTAGGTAATGGATCTTGTATAATGAGTTTAAGAATTCGGAATTGTAGATTACAATTATATAAGTTGAATGATAGGAGTTAAGTGAGATAAATGAATAAAGGGCTTACCAACCTAGAACTAACGTTGATATGATTCGTAACGTATAATAGGTGAATAGATTAAATAGGACTACACTATGCTAAAAAACGTAATATGCAAGTTTCGAGGACGAAACTTATTGTAAGGGGGGAGGTCTGTTATATCCCGTGTCAAAAAAAAGAGACGAAAAAATTTTTCGTTATTAATTATTAATAAATTGTATTAAAAGGAAAAAATAAAAAAAAATACAAAAAAAAGAGATGAAACCGTCAGTTTTTTTAATAGGGGCAGTTAAACCCACTAATTTATCCATCATTCTAGCCTATAATCACTCCCCAACAACCTCCTCAGCCTTATCCCCTTCTTTATATGAAAAATTGTTTCTCTTTCTCTCCCCACAATATTCCGCCAGCACAACCAAAATAAAGAAAGAAAATAAAATAAACTGTCATTTTGCTCCCCATAGCCGATCCTTTGATAGAGAGGGGATAAGTGATTTTCACCACTCCCAATCGGAATTCATTCACGGTATAATATAGAGGATTGGAGGTAAGTAATCTCCCTATACTTACTATATTTTGCGAAAATGTTATATGATTATATTTGTAATAAAGTCGGATCATGCATGATTATATTCGGTTGCATAGTTGTATGGAATTATGTACATAAGTATAGGTGATACAATTTGTATACTTTCATACATGAGGTTTGTATGCGATTTGAAATTGTATATTTGTGTGTGTATAGGCCAAGCCGTGTCTCATATATGTTAAAATGCATAAACGGATAATGATTGAGTATATGTAAGTGTATGTGCTTAAACGTGTGGGTATATGTGTTGCTTGTATATACATGAAGATGAATATGCATCTTCTGTCAATGTTATGGTTAATGGAAGCGGTCATGTAAAAAAAAAGAAAAAAAACATATTAATTGAAACTTCATATGAAATGTATAACCACTGTCATATTTTCAAGTGTGCAACGATAACGATGTGGTATTTAATGTGTTGCAACATTTCCTAATAATTGACTAATAAGTTGGCTGTGTTAAAAAAAGACAAAAAAAATATTTGAATCGGGAAAAAGAAAAAAACACTGTCCGGCATATTTTTTTTGTTTACACATTGAGTTAGGGTGCAACTTTTAATACATGGATATATATAAGAAGTATATCATATACACTATATATATATATATATATGTGTGTGTGTGTGTGTGTGTATGTTGGTATGACAAATAAGGGGGGAAAATAGATAGCTATGAATTAATTATTTTAAGTAAGTCAAATTAATCTTTGTTATTAAGTATTGATTTTTTTATAATATAATTGTTTAGATTTGAGTCTAGAAGGGAAGGAAGTGAATACCGGATTCGAGGTAAGTGGTCTATCTATGCTTGTTATGTTGTCATGCATCAGAGGTAAGTGGTCTATCTATGCTTGTTATGTTGTTATGCACCAGATGTAAGTGGTCTATTTATGCTCGTTATGTTTATTATGCATCAGTGTGTTAATGTTGCATATCTGTAATTGAATTTCCTCTATATGTGAATTGTGTGCATATGTGGTATATGTATTTACATGTGAACTGTGTGTATGTAGGAGTTTGGATACATCAGATTAAAGGAAGATGAGAAGAATATAAATGAGAAAGAAAATGAAAGTGAGATGAAAGAAAAGAGAGTCGGGCCAGGCAGGCCGTCGAGCCGGGCCGAATGGCCAACGGGCCGGTTGCGGTGGCAGGCCTCGACCCAGAACATGATAAAAATGTTACTTAATTAATAGTAATAATTGTAGGAAAATATAAATAAATATCAGAAAATTATAAATAGATTCCAGAAATAATTGAACCTAGATTTGAGTGCCGGAGGATGGTGAGGATGGGCCAGGGGCCTCAGATGATTGTGTTGTTTGCATTCATGGCACGTGCATTGCATGATGGCGGGTCGTGACGTACGGGTCACGGGCGCTCAGGATGGTGTACGGTGGCGAGGCCACGACACTCAGGATGGTGTGCGGTGGCGTGGCCACGCACACTCAGTATGGTGACTGTGGGGTGTACGACCTACAGCCACTCAATTAGGACCCGGGTTCATGCATTGCATGGTGGAGATATCGGCATTCCGTGTGACATGACTTCGTTGCGTGTGACATGCATAATAGGACATGCATCATGAAGTTGCGCATTATTATATGGAGTGACTTACTTTCTGCGGCTTATCTACTTCGTTGGTATACATTGTCTTTTTCTTTGTTTATGTGATTATTTGTTTGTTGTGTATGTCATACTTGAGAAGAGCATGCATCACGGTAAGGTAGATTGGGCTGATGAGCTATTTATTTTGTATTTATTTTCAAAATCTTAACTGTTAAAGATAATCGAGTGAAATTATTATGGACTAAGGACATATATGTTAATTGTAAATTTTATTTGTATTTATTTCTGCATGTATGATTCCTATAACAAGTATAAGTAGGTTGTTTACTGAGCCTGTTGATTTTGGCTCACACCACCACTCACCAGTTTTGCAGGTATGAGGAGTTAGGATATGCTTACACAGGAGTTAGTATACCGTGGAAGATCGAGACGGTAGATATCGAGACCTAGGATATTCAGACAAGACTTTCGGGGTTGGTGAGACAGTTATTTCGATATTCGAGGTTATGTATTTTCGAGATTAGTGTTTACACACATTTGACTATTGTATTGATTAGAAATTCTTAGACATTGTATTAATGATGATGATCATTTTATCGAGGATATTAGCAATGACTTCCGCTGACATCAATTTGCGTTATTATGATGACGTGTAGTTGATTTGTATCGACGCCTTGTATTCTCCTTAGTGAGATACGGCGGGTGCACTGTTCCCGATGCTAGGACTCGGGAGCGGGGCGCTACAACGATACTCTAAGCATTGTACATTTGATATACTCAAAAAAGTTGATCTAGACACTTCAAGTAAAAAAAAACAACTTATAGCTAGTTTAGTTGTTCCTCAGAGCCAGGGTATCACAAGATCATTATTATACACATCGTTAACATCGGTACAATCATTAAACCCCTTATGTATGCACTAAAAAAAGAATTAAACATGTATAAGTGAAAACTCCCCTTTATGAAGAATATGTCCCTTTGTCTTAAAATTATTGTTTTAGTTTGAATTTAGCATAATTTAAAAAAGTAAAATTATTTGAATCATTATTCTTACTCTAACAAGAATAGTTTAAAAAGGTCATTCTTGCAGAAAAGATGGCTGCCAGAGAATGGCAGGTTGGTGGAGATCGGGGTGCTTCAATTTAGGAGAGAAAAATTGCTTTTAATATTTTTTTTATTTTAATGAAGATGACAATGACAATGAAAGTGTAATGTGGTATGTTAGTGTTTTCTGTTAGTTTAGAGGGTAAAATAATGGTTAGCCTTTAATTCTAAAGATAAAGGAAGTTAAAGGTGTTTTCTAAACATAAACGGCGTATTAGCAATTATGCCAAATCTTAAAGGATGGTAATGAGCCCTTTTTATTTTAATTTATCCACATTTTTATATTGATATATTTGTGATCAATATTTTCATACTAGCTTTTCTATCAATCTGAGTGCTTCTCATCCACGTTCTCAGACAGAGAAAACGAGGAAAAGAATATTAGTTTTACTTTTTTAAAAACACTTTACTATAGGTTTGGAAGAAAATCTAAAAGTATATACCGCACTTCTACCGTGGTGTAAAATGACCACAGTTTTGACAAAACCACTGTGCTATTTTGACTTTAAGCATTATATGGTTCTATCAAAACTGTGGTGTACATCACGGTTTTAACATAACTACGGTGTGCTACACCTCAGTTGGCTATAAATACCATAATTTTTCACTTCAAATTTTTTTCCGTAATTCTACAATGCAGCGAAATTCTGACAGACTCTACATACAACTCACAACACACCTGAAGATGGATAGAGTTTTCTCTCTCTTGTGAGTTATTTACCAATTGTGATTTATGTATTATACTTTATTTGTTGTCATTTATGTATTGTAATTCAATTACTCTTATTTATTTATTGTCATTTATGCATGTAAAGTATTACTTAATTATTGTCATTTAATTTTTTCAACTCCATGAACATATACTAATATTTAATTAGTGTTTTTAAGTTTTTTCCATTGCATGAATGAATGTACAGTATCATTTAAGTATTGTTATTTACTTGTTTCGTTTGCATGAACTTGTAATGGTATTTAATTATTATTATTATTATTTAATTGTTTCGATTGCATGAACTTATGCTAGCATTTAATTATTGTTACTTATTTGTTTTGATTGCATGAACGTATGTATCCTAATATTTATTTATTATTACTTATTTGTTTCGATTGTATAAAAGTGCAATTCGCTTAATTTATGTTACTTATTTATTTTTATGTAACGCATTTATGTTCGTAATTTATTTCATTTATGTTAATTACACTGCATTTGTATTTAATATATTATCACACATTTAGGTTTAGCTATGGCGTGCTTTGGTAGTATTAGTAGTGATGCTAATGGCGAGTTGAGGCCAAAGATTGATTATTTGTTGAAGCTCCAGTGCCAGCATAGGACCCTCCATCTTAGGAATAACATTAAGTACAACACGCCAAATATTGTTAAGACAATATCTTTTTACAAAAATTTAGAGGTCTCCGCTAGGTGTAGGGCGTAAATAAAGCATGTGGGGCTATGGGGATTGTTGATATATTGTAAGGTTAAGATAGATCACGGTTTGATCACAGGATTCGTGGAGAGGTGCTAACAGGAGGCTCATTCCTTTCACCTACCTTTAGACGAGATTACATTCACGATTCAGAAGGTAACCGTGCTATTTGGCCTTTGTATCGATGGAGATGCAATTATTGGCCGAGAGCCCCGTATACTAGAGCGTAGTGGCACCAGCTGTGCACTAAGTTGCTTGGAATGACTCCGGATGTGCCGGGTATATCAGGCAACCGTGTTTCGAAGAGAAAGTTTATGGAGTGGTTTACCGGCACAAGCCTACCAGAACACTCATCCGATGAGCAGATTTAGCAGAGGGCTAGGGCACACATCTTCTCTAGTTGTCAAGTGTGTTATGTGACATATCCAATGCTACATGTCAACCGGTCTGCCTCTACATACTTTGGGACCTTGCTAGTACACGTAGAAATTCCTGAGGTAGCATCATCCTCGCATGCTTGCGTGGAGAACCTATGCGAGGACTCGCATGCAAAGACGAAGGGACATCAGATTACGTTGCCATTACAGCTGCTGCAGTTTTGGATATTAGAGAGGTTTACCACTTTTTATCCTTGACGCGTCGGAAGCCATCTCGAGATGAGGCCTGGTGCGCCCGTGCAGTCTAGAGGCTTAGTAAGCTCAACTTCCTGGATTTTCTCTGCCAAACGATGGATACTGGATGCGATTAGCTCGACAGACTCGTGGAGGAAGATTTCCTGTAGGTGCCTTATGGTCTGGACGTTATTGCGAGCTTGCCATCGATGTGCACCCAGGATGATTATCTGTTGACTGATCAGGTGCCACTGCTATTATGGAACATTGCTGAGCATCACCTCTCCCACAGAGTGATGAAGCATTTTGGACGGACGTAGGAGGTGCCACCTAGAGTTGTCGAGACCAGGGTTGTCATCCATTAGATGGTAAATAGGATGTGGAACATCGACGACGCACAAATGCACGCTATATTCTTATAACAAAATATGAACAAGCGCAGTGGATCAAGAGAACTATGTCGTGGTCTTGCGTACTAACATATGACTCACTATACATGATGTGGTACAGACATCAGACACTGAGCATGCAGCCGGCGAGAGTTTCTGTTGTTCCACATCTAATCTCATACGGCAGGCATAAGTTAAATGTATACTGATGTTTCTATTATTTAAAATGTAGTCACACCGTCTTGCTTGGATATACCATTATGCAGTAGCGATCGGAGATGACATAGCCATGGGATTGCATCTGAGGGGCCGTCATAGGAGGGTCTTGGACATTTTCTTCTACAGAGACCTCGAGCAGAAGTCACCCAGCAGACTGCGGATGCATATTGCCTGTATTTTGCCATGTCTTAGTTGTAGGGATCGTCATCTACACATATGTATGCTGGAGGGTCATAACCGGAGGACATGCACACGCAGGAGGATGTTCGTAGCTAAACACATCATTCTAGACACCATCCGTTGATAGTAGAAATGACATGTTTGACATTAACAATTATCTTCCCCTTTAAATCTCGATGCTATGCAAGAGGCCATACAACTACTTGGAGATTTAGATCAGACGGAGATTTAGATACGTATGGAATCTTAGAGGCCGGATATGCCGCAATCCCAATCACAATCACAGTCACTACTGCTAGAAGATCTAAGTCCATCCAAATGTAATGTAGTTGTTCAACGGCAACTTATACGTAAGAGTCGTTGTTTTACTGGTTGGAGCCTTTGAGATATATATTGTGTTTGTATTGTGTGTATGACATTTTGTATATTGACATACTTTTGTACGTCTATGTTACTTTATTCTGGGTTCGCTCTTTCATATTTGCTTCAATTTACCTAAAAAATTGAAATATATCCTTTTAGAAAGACGCCTGAAAAAAGTATACACAAATACCGAGTTGACATTTTAATCTGAATATATTGTAAGAAATATGAACTGAAAAAATGCCACGTTTTTGTAGAAATTATGCATTGACATAACCGTAAAATTAAACAGGACAAAAACTTGTTTTTTTTTGGAAAAATATTTTAAAAAAATATTGGCGGACCATGTTTTTGAAATAACCATAATATGTTGTTTTGACTTTTGACACAATTCAGCTGTCAAAACCGTGGTCCATTTCATTATGCGGTTTTGACAGAGTTTAGATTTTGTTTCAAACCTGCGAGAAAAGCAGATTTTCTTAATAAAAATATTATTTTTATAATTATTTTTTTGCTTTTTCTCTTCTCAAACCTCTATTTTCCACGTATATCTTATCTACACTATGTGTAACAGGTTTAGAATTAAACTCAGAAGTATACTAAGCGGTTTTTTGAACAGAACGCCATTTTCATACGGCGATTGTCATAAATAGGTTTCACTTTTTACTTCAACTTTTTTATTCGTAATTCTACAACGCAACAAAGATCTGTCAAACTCTACGCACAACTCACAATACACCTGAAGATTTCCTCGAGATCTCTTTTTATCTTGTGAGTTATTTATTTATATTTATTTATTTAGTGACATTCAATTATTGTAAATTATTTATTATTTTTATACATGTGAAATAGTACTTAATTGTTGTTATTTACTTTTTTTTGATTGCATGAATATACATTAATATTTAACTAGTGTTATTCATGAACACACGTATAGCATCATTTATGCATTTTTTATATACCCTTTTCGATTGCATGAATGTATAGTTATACATTTGTTGTTATTTATTTATCATAATTTAATTATTGTAATTTATTTATTGTTATTTATACATGTGAAGTAGTACTTAATTATTGTTATTTATTTGTTTTGATTGCATGAATTATATCAATGTTTATTTAGTTTTTTCGGTAGCATTAACACACATGTAGTATTATTTAAGTATTTTTATTTACTTATTTCGATTACATGAACGTAAATAATGTTTAATTAGACGTATTTAATTATTCGATTGCATGAACGTAACATATGTTCGTATTTTGTTTCATTATTTCTTTTATGTGCGTATTTAATTATTGTTATTTTTTATGCAATGCATTTAGATTTAGTTATAGCTAGTAGTAGAGTTGTTGACGGAGAGTTTAGGCCAGAGATTGCGAATTTGTTGATGCTCCAGGGGAGCAAAGGACCTTCCACCCAAGAATAGCAGTAGATACAACGCGCCGGATACTGTTAAGACAATATCCTTTTACAAAGAACTAGAGGCCCCGATAGGTACATGGCGCTCATAGAGGATGTTGGCTATGGAGATTGTTGCAGAGTGTTAAAGTTAAGATAGATCACGCTTTGATCACATCATTCGTGGAGATGGGACGAAAGAAAACCCACTTCTTTCACCTACCTTTAGGTGCGGCAACAATCACGCTTCCGAACATATATGATATAACAGGCAACTATGTATCAAGGAAGAATTTCATGAGTGGTTTACTTAGACAATCCTACCGAAAAACCTATCAGATGAGCAGATTCAGCAGAGGGCTAGGGCACATATCTTCTCCTTTCTATCGGGGGTGTTATGCGAGAGAAGAACTCTTCATGTCAGCTGGTCTACATCTACATACTTTAGGACATCGCCACTGGACGTAGATATTTTTGGCTAGCACCGTCATCGCCTGCTTGTACCAGAACATATGCAAGGACTCTCGCACGAAGGCGGGGGCATCAGATTGTGGGGTTATTGTAGCTGCTGCAGTTCTAGATATGAAAGAGGTTTGCCATCTTCCATCCTTGCCTGTCGGGAGTCTAGGATGAGGCTTGATGCGCCCCGTGAAGCCTGGTGGCTTGTGATCTCAGCTTCTCGGAGGTTCCCCGCCATACAGTGTATGCTACCTATGATCTGCTCGACAGTGTGCAAAGGGAGATTTAATATGGGTACCTTACAATCTAGATATTATTCCAGCTTGCCACTGATGTGCATCCAGGATGAGCTTTTGTGGACTACTCAGGTGCCACTACTGCTATGGCACAATTCTGAGCAGCACCTAACCCATAGAGTGATGAGGAAGTCTGATGCAGTAGCTACCGTCTAGGTTCATTGACATAAAGTTTGTCATCCATCAGATGGCGAGGGGGTGGGGAACGTCGACTATGCACAGACACACACCATATTCTTACAGCAATGGGACGATCGAGCGCATCGAATCAATACACCTATGCCCTGGGCAAGCATACTAACAGCTGACTCACCATACATGTTGTGGTGCATACCCCGAACACTCTTGACATTTGATCGTTCTGGGGGAAGCGTGTAGATGATGGTTTTTGTTGTTCCATATCTAGTCTCAGACAACTGATATGTATGCATCTCTTGTTTTATTTAATTGTGTTGTTGTAACTTAAATATGTACTGTTTTTCTATTATTTAAATTTTAGACACACGTCTTGTTCGGATTTACCATCATACAGTATTGACCGGAGACGAGACTGGCATAGAGATTGCATCGGAGGGCATCTTCTGCTGAGTGTCTTAGTAGCAGAGGCCGTCATCTGCACACATGTATGCTGGAAACGGTTGAGGGTCACAGCCGGCTGGTCCATCGAGGCATGCACACGTAGAAGGATGGTCAAAGCAAGACATATCATTTCTGGCCTTTGGTCAGGATGATGATATTGACATTTCTGATTATATCCCCCTTCTATTCCCAATGACGATGTGTTTGTCAGGGATCTAAAGTGAGTATAGAGCAGGCATGAACGAAGATACCGATTACGCGTTGATACACACAACTGTAAAATTAAAGTGGAAATTAATCTAAAAAAAATCATATGGCGGTTTTGACAGAACAATCATATGCAAAAATTCATTTTGGTACATAGCGGTTTTGTCAAAACAGTCATATGTATTATTAGATAGTTATGCCGAAACCGTCTAATATACTTATGTGTTTACTTTCAAATACGTCATAAAAATAAGTTTTCTTAATAAAACTACCATATTTTTTTTCTCACCCAACAAAATGTCCTTCTCAATCGATTTTGAACATTAAAGCCTAAGGTTATTTCTCAATCTTAATTTGATTCATTAAGTTGATCAAACGCATTTCAATCACATATCCCATGTTCGATAAAGAATACCATCAAGAGCATTACAATTTTAAGAATCCACTTATCAATACTCTTAGCAAATTGCAGATTGAAATATCTCTTCATCCGTTTTGCAAACCCATTTCTAAATACACTTCATCAATGATGAAGGCCACAATGACTACTTGGCTGCTGGGGTGCGGGTAGAGGCTTTTTTCTAGCAAGGAAAAGAGGGGGCTAGGCGGAAAGAACGACTGAAAAGGGTGCAGAGGGGTGCAGAACAGGGGCTCCTTTTTTTCAGCAGGGGTGGCGGGTTCCGTTTTCAGGCTTTCTTCCCCAACAGCAGGGGGTAGTGGTGGAGGGTGGGGGAGTCGTGGAGGGGTAAGAGAGTGGCCGGCGAGGAGTGAATTGGGGAAGATGGGTTTTTGCTTTTTCAATTTTAAAATGTTAACGACAGATTTGTCAATTCAATTTTTTTATCTTTAGAACAAGGATAATTGTGTCAATCCATTTACGTAATATTAAATAATGCTTTTAATCGCGTGTGAAGTTCACAACCGGTTAAAACTGAGCATAAAATGAGGATTAAACCTTTTAGTCTAAGCATGAAAATGTTTAAGAATGTATGTTAAATACAAAGAGAATATCTACGATTATGCCAAGTCTTGAGAAGAGTAAAAGTAGTTAATTCAAATAAAAATAAGATAATATTTTTGAAATAGAAAAACCAACATGCATATATGTTAGAGCTCTTTGTGAAATTTCACAATTATATATTCAACTACTATAGCACTTTGATGTTCTTATTGACAAAGTGGGTTACACTATATGAGATATATTGTTGGAAATAATTAGGACAAATTGACTTCTGTACAGTAACGACTGACCTGCCGAGGTCAGGGCCGACCTGAACCGAGATCTGAGTAGACTGGATGGTTCTACTAAGTCAAGACAGTTCAGATAGTGCAATTGTATTTGCGTTCTGGGCTGATCACTGACCTGTCGATCTCGGCACCTCAGCACAACAATCGAGAGCTGTGTTATCAGCCGCTTCAGCCGAGCAGAGCTCAACACGGCCGAGCTGCAGAACAACGAATGTCCTCAGCCGATCAGCAGAGCTCGGCAAGACGACGCTTTAGAACAACGAATGTTCTTAGCACAACAGCAGAGCTCAGCACAAAGTAGAGCTCGGCTCGACAACACTATACCAGTGCTACGTTCCTCCCACGTACAGCTGAGCTCAGCACACAGCAGAGCTCGGCTCGGCAATAACCTTCTCAGCTCAGCAAAGCAGAGATCCGAGGTGAGTCCAGGACTCTGCATCCTTAAGACGTTATTGCTCCGGTACACTGTGCCCAACCAGAGGAGCAACCGTCTCCCAGGATACAACGAAGACCAGTTCAGACATGCGGCACTTCAACGCTGAACTCCACAAACCTTTAAGAATGTTCTCACATTCTCGGTATACTGGAGTGCAGACTGTTTAGAAGTATGAAGATACAGATAGAGGGGAAATGCAGAGAATAGAAGAGTTCGTGAAGTATTGTAGTTGTATTTACAGAGATCACACTCGGCCATTATTTATAGAGAAATTCTGAGGTCAGCTGTTACAGTCGCTCAAATCTCGGCCGTAGGATCAGATACCGGCTCGGCCTGAACCGTTGGATCAGAACCGCACCGGGTCTGTCTCTCAGCCTTCAGATCAATTAACTGTTCAATCTGAGCCGTCAGATCATAACAACTTCAAGTCAGCTCGTCCGACTAAATCTGAACAACTTTTTCAAATTTAACCGACATCCTATCTCAACAACCTGGCGAGTTTGAAAATAACAAACTTCACCCGGGCTGTTAAGATCCGACCTAGTGCTACAGGACTCGACCTGCAGTCTGCAGCCCGCAGTCCAGCCCGTAGCCCAGTCCATAACCTGAGCCTATCAGGTTTGCAGCTCAGTCCGCTACCTAGGCCCACACCCAGGTCCGGACCGAGCTGTCTTTCCCTTTACTTTGAGCATTAATTTCTCATTCATCCGGTATCGTAATCGAGTGATTCAAAAGCCTACAATTATCTACTCATCGTGTAGATAATCAAGGACTCAATATTTTCCACTTTCCACTAGTGAAACTAATCGTAATATTGGCTCAAATACGTTGCTATACACAGTTTGCAACTTGGCCCAATTACACTATCTTTCCATTTCCTCCAACAATTCCCCACATGAATGGAAATTAATGCAGAGTGTTTATGCAGACTCTACCAAGAAGTTAGACAAAAAAATGTTACATCAGACAAGGTAGCTTTTCGCTTTGAACCTTTCTTAGTGAAATACTATCGGATCCACTCGGCTAATTAGTGAACTTAATGTCTTGAACTAACCAGCCTTTAGTGTGAACCTAGACAACAGTACTCACATAACATTTCCTTTAACACTCTTTTGGTTCTCATGATTGCGTTCATTTTTGTCATGAACTGCCTGGTTTCAGAAAGTGTGCTAGAGAACTTTGGCCTTACAAAGTCTCCATAGAAACGGCCTCACTTCACACTTATGTAGGTGATTCCTATCAGGAGTATTATGCCATACCCCACTTGAACACATCAAGATATAGGAACCATTAAAAGCCTTATCTTACCCTCATTCCTCTGCAGACGTCACTTTTATTTGACAGAATGGGTAAGTGCTTACTGATCTTCATAACTTAGTTGTCCCATTAAACCTAGATTCTGGGATCTTGAGTCAACAGGTTGGGTTACCGTTACAAAGAATCATACATTATAGGTTTTAGTCACATTCCGTTTGTCAAAATTGACATCCAATCTCTAGGCAAGCCTTTTGTAAGCGGATCTGCAAGATTCTCCTTTGATTTTACATAATCAATGGAAATCACGCCATTAGAGATCAACTGCTTAATGGTATTGTGTCTCCGACGTATGTGTCAACACTTACCATTATATATGCTGCTTTGTGCTCGTCCTATAGCCGAATGGCTATCACAGTGTATGCTAATAGGAGCGATCGGCTTAGGCCAGCATGACACATCTTCCAGGAAATTCCAAAGCCATTCAGCTTCTTCCTCAGCTTTATCAAGTGCTATAAACTCCGCTTCTATCGTGGAACGAGCTATGCACGTTTGCTTCGTGGATTTCCACGACACAGCACCACCACTTACAGTGAATAAATGTCCACTCATGGATTTAGAATCCTTACTGTCTGATATCCAATTGGCATCACAATAGCCTTCCAATACTGCTAGATATCTCGAGTAATGTAATCCAAGATTCATTGTATAAGTATCTCATTACTCTATTCAGAGCATTCCAATGTTCCTCACTTGGATTACTGGTAAACCTACTCAATTTGTTTACCGAACACGCTAAGTCTGGTCTAGTACAATTCGTTATGTATATTAGACTTCCGATCACTTGTGAATACTCCAATTGAGCCACTGGCTCGCCTCAGTTCTTCTTTAAGTGAGTACTTAAGTCAAATGGAGTCTTCACTGGTTTTACATCAAGCATATTGAAACGTTTTAGAACAGATTCAATATAGTGAGTTTGTGACATCACAAGTCCTTCGGTTATCCTAGAGTGATTCCTAGAATAACGTTAGCAACTCCCATATCCTTCATGTCAAAGTTTCTTGTTAACATCTTCTTTGTATTTAAGATGATGTCTCGAGTACTTCCCATGATTAGCATGTCGTCCACATAAAGACATACTATTACATATGCATTTTGTGTGTTCATAATGTAGACACACTTGTCACACTCATTGATCTTGAAACCATTAGCTAACATAGCTTGATCAAATTTCAAGTTTCACTGTTTGGGCGCTTGCTTAAGTCCATACAGGGACTTAACGAGTCTACAGATTTTAGACTCTTGTCTTGGAACCACAAACCCTTTCGGTTGTTCCATATAGATCTTTTCATCTAACTCACCATTCAGAAAAGCAGCCTTCACATCCATCTGGTGGATTTCAAGATTGTAGACTACAACAATCGCAATTAGAATCCTTATAGACGTGATTCTAGTTACTGGTGAGTAGGTGTCAAAAAAGTCAAAGCCTTCATTTTGTCGATAGCCTTTTGCTACCAACCTGGCTTTGTACTTTTCGATAGACCCATCTTCTTTCAATTTCTTCTTAAAAATCCACTTGAACCCGAGTGATTTACTTCCTGGTGGAAGATTAACCAACTTCCAAGTGTGATTCTGAAGAATCGAGTCTATCTCAGTATTGATTGTCTCTTTCCGGAACGGAGCTTCTGGAGTTGACATTGTCTTGGAAAAATTTCTTGGCTCATTTTCTACCATATAGGTTAGAAAATCAGGACCAAACGAAGTTGGTACTCTGGCACGTTTGCTTTGACGAATTTTCTCATCACCCTGAGGAGTCGCCTCACGCACTCGCTTACCCACTCTCGTTTCTTCTTCTTGTTTTTTGTCTTTCCTCGGAAAGATATCCTCGAAGAACACTGCGTTCTTTGACTCCATGATTACGTTTTCATGTATGTCAGGAACATCTGATTTGTGCACCAAGAATCAATATGCACTACTATTCGTTGCATAACTGATGAATATGCAATCAACCGTTTTAGGTCCAATTCTAACTTGTCTTGGTTTAGGTACAACAACATTAGCCAGACACCCCACACTTTCAAGCATTTGTAGCTAGGTTTGTAGCCTTTCCATAGCTCATACGGGGTTTCATCCATCTGCTTATATGGAATCCTATTCAAAATGGCGTTAGCTGAGAGAACGGCTTCCCCCCACAAGTTTTGGGGTAAGCCCGAACTTATCAACATAGCATTCATCATCTCTTTTAGAGTTTGATTTTTGCATTCCGTAATACCGTTCAGGTGTATATGGTGCAGTCGTTTGATGAATAATGCCTTGTCCCGAACAGAATTCATTAAAAGATGCATCATATTCGCTATCTTTATCACTACGAATTGCTTTAATTCGTTTGCTTTGTTGATTCTCAACTTCATTTTTATAGTCCTTGAATGCATCAAGAGCCACGTCTTTACTACTTAGTAAGTAGACATAACAGTATCGTGTGCAATCGTCGATAAAAGTTACACAATACTTTTTACCACCTCTCGTTTGCACAATTTTTAAATCACACAAGTCGGTATGAATTAAATCCAAAGATTCAATGTTCCTTTCTATTGAATGAAATGACGCTTTTCCCAACTTTGCTTCAACACATATTTGACATTTTTCATTACCAAATTTTAATTTGGACAACAAGTCAAGATTAACCATACGTTGTAATGACTTATAATTCACATGTCCTATACGAAAATGCTATAAACAAAAAGATTCAAGCATGTAAACAGAAGAGGAAGCATTCTCATTAGCCTCTGCAGGCAAATCTTTTCCCTGTACAATAGTGATGACATTTAATTTGAACATCCTATTTGTCAAGTACCCCTTCCCTAAATACATGCCATTTTCCAAAGAATAACTTTATTAGACTATAACAATAGTCTAAAGCCATGCATGACTAGAAGAGATCCAGATACCAAATTCTTCCGAATGTCGGGGACGTGCAGCACATTCTGCAGAGTCAGATGCTTCCCAGAGGTCAGCTTCAGGACAACCTTACCCTCGCTTTCAATCTTCGAAGAGACCGAGTTCCCCATGTAAAGCTATTCATTGTTCATGGATTTGTACTCCGTGAACATCTCTCTTCTGGAGCAAACATGTCTAGTGGCGCCAGTATCCAGCCACCATTTGCGTATGTTCCCCAAAGCTTTGCACTCTGAGATCACCACACAGAGGTTCAGATCATCCATGGCATCGACGATGTTGGCCTTTGCCTTGGTCTGCTTCTTCTTGGGCTTTCTGCACTCATTGCTAACATGCCCCTGTGTGCCACAGTTGTAGCATTTTCCGGTAAACTTCTTGGCTATCTGCTTGTCTTTCTTGTTCACCCCGAGCTGGCCCTTCTTTTTCTTAGCCTCAGCAACATGGGCCTTGCCCTGACCAGCATTGTCTATGGCTTTCGTTCAGATCTGCGATTGTCTTCCTCTATGCGGAGTCAGACAATCAGATCTTCCAACTACATCTCCTTTCGCTTGTGTTTGAGATAGCTTCTGAATTCCCTCTACGAAAGAGGTAGCTTCTCAATCACCGCAGCCACCACGAAAGATTCACTGAGCAACATGTCCTCCTCTTCCATCTCGGCTACTAACGCCTGTAGTTCCTCAACTTGAGAAACAACAGTGCGAGAATCAGACATCTTGAAATCCAGGAATTTATCGACAATAAACTTTTTAGTGCCGGCATCTTCTGTACGGTATTTCTTTTCTAATGCCTGCCACAGACCCTTAGCGGTTTTGTACGTGCAGTACAAACCGTACAAGGAGTTGTCCAAGCACCCTAAAATATGGCTCAAACAAACATAATTGTTGAAGTTCCAAGCCTCAACAGAGAGTTTGAGTTCATAGATTGGGACTGGTCCTCCTCGGAACCCCCCACAGGCGGGTCCTCGGTCAGAAACAAAGCCGGTCCCACGGCAGTCAGAAAGAACATCATCTTCTATTGCCACCGTTTGAAGAAGCTCCCACTGAATTTCTCAGGTTTCTCCACTTGGGCCATGGCAGGACCCTGTGCAGGAACATTCTTTGGCACCCCAGCATTTGGTGCCATTGGAGCAGAGCTGTGCACGTATGCGCCTTGAACTGAGTTTGAACTCGTGTTCTCCATTTAGTCTCTGACAATCACAAAGATCAGTACAGAATCAAACCAGTAATGTCTTAAGAATTGTTCTTAAGAATTGTTGGAAATAATTCAGACAAATTGGCTTCTGTATAGTAATGGCCGACTTGCCGAGGTAAGGGCCGACTTGAACCGAGATATGAGTAGACTGGATGGTTCTACTAAGTCAAGACAGTTCAGATAGCGCAATTGTATTTGCGTTCTGGGCTGATCACTGACCTGCCGATCTTGACACCTCAGCACAACAATCGAGGGTTGTGATATCAGCCGCTTCAGCTGAGTAGAGCCGAGCACGGCCGAGCTGCAGAACAACGAATGTCCTCAGCCGATTAGCAGAGCTCGGCACAAAGTAGAGCTCGACAAGACGATGCTTCAGAACAACGAATGTTCTTAGCACAACACCAGAGCTCAGCACAAAGCAGAGCTCGACAAGACGATGCTTCAGAACAACGAATGTTCTTAGCACAACACCAGAGCTCAGCACAAAGCAGAGCTTGGCTCGACACTATACCAGTGCTACGTTCCTCCCACGTATACCTGAGCTCGACACACAACAGAGCTCGGCTCGGCAATAACCTTCTTAGCTCAGCAGAGCAGAGATCTGAGGTGAGTCCAGGACTCTGTCCTTAAGACGTTATTGCTCCGGTACACTGTGTCCAACCAGAGGAGCAACCGTCTTCGAGGATACAACGAAGACTAGTTCAGACGTGCGACACTGCAGCACTGAACTCCACGAATCTTTAAGAATGTCCTCAGTTTCTCGGTATACTGGAGTGCAGACTGTTTAGAAGTATGAAGATGCAGATAGAGGGGAAATGCAGAAAATGGAAGAGTTCGTTAAGTATTGTAGGTCTGTTCACAGAGATCACACTCGGCCACTATTTATAGGGAAATTATGAGGTCAGCTGTTACAGTCGCTCAAATTTGGCCGTAGGATCAGATACCGGCTCGGTCTTAACCGTTGGATCAGAACCGCACCGGGTCTGCCTCTCAGCCGTCAGATCAATTAACTGTTCAATCTGAGCCATCAGATCTTAACAACTTCAAGTCAGTTCGGCCGAGTAAATCTGAACAACTTTTTCAAATTTAACCGCCATCCTATCTCAACAACCTGGCGAGTTTAAAAATAACAAACTCCACCCAGGCTGTTAATAACCGACTGGTGCTACAGGACTCGGCCTGAAGTCTGCAGCCCGCAATCTGGCCCGTAGCCCAGTCCATAACCTGAGCCTTTCAGGTTTGCAGCTCAGTCCGCTACCTAGGCCCACGCCCAGGTCCGGACCGAGCTGAGCTGACTTTACCTATACTTTGAGCATTAATTTCTCATTCACCCGGTATCGTAATCGAGTGATTCAAAAGCCTACAATTATCTACTCATCGTGTAGATAATCAAGGACTCATTAGTTTCCTCTTTCCACTAGTGAAACTAATCGTAATATTGGCTCAAAGTACATTGATACACACAGTTTGCAACTTGGTCCAATTACACTATCTTTCCATTTCCTCCAACATATATTTCTTCCAAAAAAAACTTATACCGTTATTTTAAATTATTGTCAAACATGTTCCTGATAAAGTTGAACTTCTATCCCTATTAAGTTTAAATTCTTCCGGGTAATTTGGTGCCGCAAATATATATATTTTTAATTTTATAGTATTACATGTAGTGTCAATAATGACATAAAACTTCGTGTCCATATGAAAAATTAATTTGTATGTCATCGAGCAAGTTTGGACCGTCGACAATAAGTACAATTCTTCCGTTTACTTTGTGAGCTTGTTAAAGCCATTAGTCAGTGTCCATCTTAGTTAATGCATAATAAATTCATTAACAATTTCATTTTAAAAAGCAGGAAGATAAAATATCGTAGATGGATACCATTGAAGGTACTGGTCAGTCGATCATTCGATTGTGGCTATCTTTAAACTTCTTTTCTTTTTCTTATTATCGAAATCCAATATGTCGTGATTGAAAGAATTGAAAATTTATTTAAGTTAAAGATCAAATTTACATGGTTACTTTCTTTTTATAGGAGATTTTAGGCCTCTAACAACTTTATTTTCCCAATTATACAATGATTATTGTTCATCTACAGTGTTTTCTAACATTTATAAAAGTAACGACTAGTTACCTGATCTGCTCGGACATATGTATAGTAAAAGTCCTAAGTTTCCTATATCCAACTAAGTGTTCAGCTTTGCATTAAATAGCTGCCTGTCTTGTGATTTACCTCGTCACCTTGGCTCAGCACACTTTATTCTAGTTCTTTTCTATTGCCTTCTTTACCTCGGCTATTCTTAGCTCTACACTCCTCTTCACCTCAGCTCTTGCTTTCTCTGTCTTGATCACCTCAGCTCGGGTGACTTACTTTAGTTGTCTTATTTCCTTCAGCACGGCAGGTACTTTGTTTAGGTCGATACTCCTCGACTTAGCTCTGTACACCTCGGCTGAGTTTGTTTCTACACTCTGCCTCAAGCTTAATTGTATATATTCATACAACCAAGCTTAAATACTAAGTACTGGAAAATATTTGTTGAAACTCGCTTTGTTAAGATGTCTGCAACTTGATGTTTGGTGGAGATGTGTATTAGGATGACTTCATTTTCTTTTTTTTCTCGGATGAAATGTCTATTTATTTCTACATGTTTTGATTATCATGCTGGACTGCGTTCTCGGCCATTCTTATTGCGGAGATACTGTCACAAAACACTTTGTTGAGTAATTGTGCCTCTATATGAAGATCTTCAAGTACTCTTCTGATCCAAATGCCTTAACAGATTCCTAATGCAAGTGCACTCAACTCTGCTTCTACGCTGTTTCTTGGCACAACCTGTGGTTTCTTGCCCCGCCAAGTAACTAGGTTCCCTATAGGAAGGTTCGATAGCCAGTTGCTGATCTCATGTCGACCTTGGATCTAGCCCAGTCTGCATCTGTAAACATCTTAACGCTTTGGTCTGTATTCTTTTTGAAACACAGTCCTTGTCCTTGTGCATTCTGAAGGTACCTGAGAATCCTTAAAGCAGCCTGGAGGTGTTCTTTAGTAGGACTGTGCATAAATCGTGATACAAAAGTTACTGCGTAACAAATGTCTGGCCTAGTGTGTGATAGGTAGATTAATTTCCCAAGTAGTTTTTGATAACTAAGTTTACTGGTTGGAGTAGTGTCCCGCTGACATCTAGGCTTATGTCTAGGTACTACTGCTGTGTTTACGCGTCTGTATCCGAGCAAACCAGTTTCTTTTAGAAGGTACAATATATATTTCCTTTGGGATATATACATTCCTTCTTTATTCATTCCTAAGAAATATCTCAGTTTACCAAGATCCTTCATCTCAAATTACTTAGATAGTTGTGTTTTAATATTAACTATCCCATGGTTATCATTCCCAGCTATTATGATATCATCTATATACACTATCAGAACAGTTAGCTCCCTCTTAGGTGAAATTCTGGTGAATAGTGTATGGGGTCACTATGGCTTTGGTAAATTTTAAGCCTTTCACAGTTTTAGTGAATGTTTTAAACCATGCCCTTGGTGATTCTGTTACCTCATATAGTGATTTTCTTAACCTACAGACCTTATCTTTGTTGGTTTCGCCACTAAACCTGGTGGTATACACATATAGACTTTCTCTGCTAAGTTTCTATTTAAGAATGCATTTTTTACATCTAATTGATATAGTCATCAGTCAAGGGAAACAGCTATAGAGAAAATGACTCTAATGACATTTAGTTTAGCAATTGGAGAAAATGTTTCTAAATAATCTATGCCATATGTTTGCGTAAATCCTTCGGCCACTAATCTTGCTTTATATTTATTCACAGTTCTATTATTGTTGCATTTGATTGTGAATATCCATCTATACCTTATTGGTTTATAGCAACCGAGCTGGAAGTTAGCTCTCAAGTTTGATTTTTTTACTAAAGCATTCATTTCTTCATGCACAACATTCCTCCATTCAGGCCGGCTTAGTGTTTCTTCTATATTTTTAGGTAAGATGTTATTATCAAGTGAGCATACAAATATCCTAAAGTTTGGATTCAAAGTTTTATAGAATATGAACTCTTGTATAGGGTATTTGGTACATAAGGGGTTCTTTGTGTATTCTCTTGTTCCTTTCCTTAATGCTATTAGTCTGTCATCTATTTGAGATTCAATTTCATATTCAGTTTGAATTTCTCCCAGAGAACCTCCTTCTTACACCGTGAGTTGTGTGTGCTCAGATGTATCGGGTAGGCTATCCCATCCCAGGCCTTTCTGATCATTGGAGGTTCTAGGAAAGATAGCTCTTGGTTGAGAATTGAATGTGCCGACCTGAGGTACCAAGCTGCTGAACTTGGCTGCACAAGCAATAATGGATTAAATTGAGTATTGTTTATGCTATCTATAATTTCCAATATTCGTTGTGCCTTAACTTTTCTGTTGAGATGATAAAATGCATGTTTTTCATCAAAGGTACTATCGAGTGCTGCAAGCATTCTTTTATTAGTTGAGCAGTAATATTTTTATCCCTTTTGTGAGCAAGAGTATCCTAAGAAAATGCACTTAACTGATCCAGGATCTAATTTTCTCCTTAGGCTGGGCTGAATGCGTACATATGCTATACATCTGAACATTTTGAATGGTAACTGTGAGAGTAGTTTAGTGTGTGGAAAGTGTATGAGGAGCATTTCTCTAGGACTTTTGAAAGATAAGGTTCTGGATTGCATCTTATTTATTAAGTATGTGGTTGTTAGCAGAGCTTCAGCCCAATATTGTTTAGGTACGTTCATCGCAAACATAATAGCTCTGATTACTTTAAGGAGGTGTCTGTTTTTTCGTTCGGCGACACAATTTTGTTGTGGAGTGTAGGTACACGAAGTCCAATGGTATATACCATTTTCATGCATAAATGTTTGAATTATGCTATATAAGTGTTCTACCTCGTTAACTGGCCTTAGTGTTTAAATAGTGCAGCCGATCTGATTTTTATTAAGTGTAAAATATCTTATAAATGTCTGTCCGGCCTCATTTTTCCCTTCAGTAGGTAAACCTATGCTACTCTAGTGTGATCATCTACAACGTTATGAACCATCTTCCATCGTTAATTAGCTATTCTAGATAGGCTCCATATATCAGAATGAATAAGGTTAAATGATGTTGAGGACTTGTATATTTTTGCTAGGTAACTCTGTTTTTTATGTTTAGTTAATTGGCAAGTTTCACACGTAATGTTCTTAAGGACAACAGAGCTGAACAATTTTGGGATTAATCTTTTTAGATATACAAAATTGGGATAGCCAAGTCTGTTATGCCATAGTAAAATATCATGTATACAAGGATTTCTAGGGTGCAAAATATTCTGATCATTTGGCGTTTCGGTTGTGCTAATTAAGGCTCTAGTGTCTGACTCCAGTAGATACAGACCTGCTATTTCCTAGCCTTGCCAATCATCCCCTTCATTTTGTTTTCCTGAAAACAACATTCTGTAGATGAGAAGCAGGCTATGCAATCATTATCCGTAGTAAGTTTACCCACTAATAACAGATTGAAGCTTAGACTAGGGATATGCAAGATATCTTTTACAACTATTTTATCATTGATTATGGCAGAGCCAATCCCAATAACTTCTAAGGATGTGCCATTAGCAATGTTAACCTTCTTATGTATTGAAAACAAAAAATAGGAGTTCAGAAGGTTACCATTATTAGTCATATGCTCAGTCAACCCAGAGTCGATGATCCATGAAATGCTAGAGTTTGGCTGGACGTAGCCTGCCATTGTTGTTTGGATTGATTCAGCTCGGCCACGTTGTCTACTCAGTAATTCGATCAGAGTTGTAATCTGATCCTTTGTAGGGACCCCAGCTTCAGATATCTAAACTAAGCTGAGGTGTGTTGTGTTTTGACGAGCTGCCGCAGGCTGCATTGTATTGCCGACATGGTGTGTAACACTTTGGCCAGCAGCAAATGGTTTTGAATGGGTCTCTAGGGGGCATTGCAAGACTTAAGTGTAGGTTTTCCTTCTCGACTAGCTTTGCTTGCAGTTACCAACAGTCATCGACTATATGTCTTTCCTTTTTGCAGTATTTGCACACTTTACTTCTGGCAGAAGTAAAGTGTTGTTTAATAGCCAGCCCAAAATCTTCTACTGGTTGTGCAGTATGCAGTGTTGAGGTCCCGTATTGGGAGCACCTCTCATCATGACCTTCTTACGACTCTCTTCGTGTTTGATCTCAGCAAAGGCAGCCTTCAAGGTTGGAAGTGGTTTTGTGCTTAGAATTCGACTGCGAGCACTGTTAGATTCTAGATTCAGTCCATTAAAGAAGCGAAATACCCGCTTTTTTCTTCTGTTATTTCTTTATATAGACCAGCATCAATGAGACACGACCACTGATATATTTCGAAAGAGTCAATTTTCTGTCATGCCATGGTCAGTAGAGTATAATATTTGTACATTACCAGATTGCTTGTTTAAGCTCATGAAGATGAGCTTCGATCTCATAGAGCTCGAACATGTTGTCTTGTTTGAATACAGTTTCTTAACTGTAGTCTAGATTTCTGCTGCAGTGTTGTACATCAGAAAGTCATCGGAAATGGTGCATAGAATGCATCAACCACGACATTATCATGCTATTTTCTGACTTCTACAGCCGGTAGTTTGCATCATTTTCAGATGGAACAATGACTGTCCCATATAAGTATTCCTCCTTGCCTTTGCCGGTGATGAACATTTCCACCCTTCTAGACTACGAGAGGTAGTTATCTCCATTAAGCTTGTGGCTGGTGATAACAATGTAGGAATCATCAGAGACTTGAGCACTCCGAGCCGCTCCTGATGCATGATCCGAAGTGGATGTTGCCTCCGTATATTCAGCTGAACTGAAGAGTGTAGCCATTTAAAAATTTTTAAGATTTGCAGGAAGAAATAGCAAGCAGTTAAAGAGAATAAGATTAGCTCTGATACTATGTCGTGATTGAAAGAATTGAAAACTCATTCAAGTTAGAAATCGAATTTACATGGTTACTCTCCTTTTATAGGAGATTTTCTGCCTCTAACGGCTTTATTTTTTCACTTGTACAGTAGTTACCGTTCATCTACAGTGTTTCCTAACGTTTACAAAGGTAACGACTAGTTGCAGCTCAGCTCTGTCCTAAATTAGCTGTCTATCTTGTGCTTCACCTCGTCACCTCGGCTCAGCATACTATATTCTAGTTCTGTTTTGTTGCCCTTTTTTACCTCGGCTACTCTTAGTTCTGTGCTCCTCTTCACCTGAGGTCTTCCTTTCTCTGCCTTGATCACCTCAGCTCGGCAAACTTATTTTAGTTGTTTATTTCCTTCGCAAGGCAGGTACTCTATTTAGGTCGGCATTCTTCAGTTGAGCTCGGTACACCTCGGCTGAGTTTGTTTTTACACAATAATCAAGCTGTAGGAATTTAGGAAATGGAATAAGACGAAGAACCCACTCTTGGTTATAGTGATTTGAATTTTCTTAACTCTACGCCAGTTCTTACTTTATTTCAAAAGTCGATTTCAACAATTACTTATGTTACTTAGCTTTGAAGATACTCAACAACAATATAAGGACAGCTACTACCATTAAATTTTTAGTGGTAAGAAACGAAAGAAAAATACGAATATCTTCAGTTTTATAATGTCGAAATTCGTAGTTCCATTTTATTAACCACACACCCTTAGTGGATTATGTTAGCTCCGTGACAATCACTTTAGAAGGTGGATGAGTAAAATGTTGGATAATTTTTGAAATTTTTTCGTTTTAGTTCACTCTAACTCAAATGCTCTCTAGTATAAGAAAAAAGAAAGATGAAAGATACTGAATTTGTAACACACAATTTAGAGTAGTTTGAATCTAAATTGTGCTATGCTTATGGCTGAGGTATCACATAGGATAATCACTTTGTCAAATTGGACCTCATAGTCATTCAATATACTTGTCATCCAAAAATTTTAGTGCACCTTTTAAATACATAAAAATACGTTTAACGTATTTTTTAGGATAAAATAATCCAAAGTTCAACGTACTTTTTGAATACATAAAAATATGTTTTAAGGCAACTAGATGTGATTTCTTATGCATACTTTGAAATCTATCATATAAGCACACAACATGTAATATATCCGGCTGGCTACCCGTTAAACAAAGCAAACTACCAATCATAATCCTATACTTTGTTATCTTGGCCAGGTTTCCTTTTTCATCTTTATAAAGCTTTCTAATTGTGCCCATTTGTGTACTTACACTCTTTCCATCCTCGAATTTATATTTCTTGAGGATCCTTGGTATACTTTGCTTGAGAGATGTACACTCCATCCTTGTTTTGCTTGAATTGAAGCCTAATGAAGTAGTTGAACTCATCCATCATGCTCATCTCAAATTCTTTTTCCATTAGCTTAGCAAAGTGCTTACAAGAGAATCATTACTTGCACCAAATACAATGTAACATATATTTGACCAAGTAAATGACTTCTTCGTTGTTCTTTAATAAATAAGGTAGTCTTAACTTTTTCCTCTTAAAATACCATTTTTAAGAAGGAAATTTCTCATTTTATCATACCAGCTCTAGGAGCTTGTTTAAGTCCATGAAGAGCCTTTTTGAGTTTAAAGATATGATTTGGATAATCATGATCTTCAAAACCCTGTGTTGAGCTACATATACAACCAAAACTATTTTTATATAATAACAAGGGAGGCGTATAGTGTTGTGAGAATTACAGAGGGATTAAGTTGTCAAGCCATACTATGAAGTTATGGGAAAGAGTAATCAACAATAGAATTAGGAAAAAACTCAGGTTACGGTGAACCAATTTGGTTTCATGCCAGGACTGTTAATTACATAAGCAAGACACATCCTAAGAAGATTGATGGAGAAATATAGAGAGAAGAAGCATGATCTACATATGGTCTTTATCGATCTTGAAAAAACGTATGATAGAGTGCCACGTAGACTGACTTGGGATAGTCTGGATGTAAGAGTGGATACTGTGAAGTATATAGACATAATTAGGGATATGTATACTAGGACAAAAATAGCTGTTCGTACGCGTGTGAGGAATACAGACTTCTTACCGGTGGAGGTAGGCCTCTATCAAGGGTCTGCTTCGAGCCCATTTTCTGTTCACAATTGTCCTCGACGAACTGTCAAAGCAGATCCAGGAGGCAGTTAAATGGTGTATACTTTTGCTGAAGATATTGTATTAGTCGCAGAGAGTAGACATACCCTGAGTAGGAGACTAGAACAAAGGAGAGGTGCTCTACAGAGAAACGTTCTATGGATTAGTCATTCTAAGACCGAGTATATGCACTGCGACTTTAGCGGCACTGCCGACGGTGAGAATAGTCAGCTCACCATCGATAATTAATTGGTACCACAGGTAAATAAGTTCAAGTACCTAGAATCATTTGTACAGTAAGATAGGGACATCGATACGGATGTAAAAGGCGGCCTCAGGGGTTCTGTATGACAAGAATTTTCAGATTAAATGAAAGGAAAAATTTTATAGGGTGACAGTGCGACCGACAATGTTATATAGAACACATTGCAGGGCCATCAAGTGGACACAAATGCAGAAGATGGAAGTGGCAGAGATGAGGATGCTGAGGTGGATGTATGGGCATATAAGGCTAGACCGGATCAGAAATGAGGTCTTTAGAGAAAGGTTAGGGGTGGCTAGTATATCAGAGAAGATAAGGGAAGGAAGATTGAGATGGTTTGGGTATGTCAAGAGGAGACATACAACGGCTTCTGTCAGAGCAGTTGAAAGCCTCATTGTAGAGGAGAAAAGGAGTAAAGGCATGCCCAAACTGACTTGGGATGAGCGGATTAAAAATAACCTAATAGATTTGCACCTCTCTGAGAATATGGTCCAGTATAGGAGTTCATGGAGGCAGATGATTAAGGTTAACGTGGTTTAGGCAGGATATAGGGGCACGTTAAAGTATATTTAGGAGCTTAGATACTCTCTACACTTTAGGTTGACTTTGCACCTTTTTTGGCTTGTTTTGCTTATTTGTTTTTTTTGTTTGTTTGGGATTTTTTGTCTTGCATTATTTGTGCATATACACGGTTAGAACTATTTTAATATCGGAAGCTTTTTATTAATATTTACTAAATTCTTTCAGTAACACACTAGCATATCATATCCATAATATTGTGTCATCTATGCAGGTACATATAGAGCCGAGGGTCTAACTAGAAGCAAACTCTCTATCCTTTGAGATGAAGATATTGTTTGCTTTCCTCCCACCCTCTCCAGACCCTAACTATAGCTTTTGCTGTCGTTGGGATATACTGTATATGTGCTGTTGTTGTGTATTTTCCAAGTGGAGCATTAGCCCTTATTATCACATTCAAAAATTTTCTAACTTTCCATGTAAGCAAGTGTTTTTGCACTTAGTTTGGGTCAAATACCTTCATAGTCTGCGTAGTATGAAACTCAACAAGATAGTTGAGTTTTTCTCATAATACTTTCATGAAACTTAACATGCATCGGCTTATTCTTTACTAGACCTAAATACAAAACCAACATGGAAGAATGTGATCATTATAGTATTTTTCGATGAAGAATGTGATGTCTCATTTTCTCTTTGAGAAATAAAAAAATATATTTAACTTGTCAAACTAAACTATAGGAGTTTGCTTCAAGTCATACAAGGATGCTCTAACCTTGACACATGATTTTACTCATCAAGGTCTTCAATATTGAAAGATCAAGCTCCATAAATTCATTTTGAATATACTTATCCAAGATGGTCGACTTGACGTATAATTGGTTTTATACACCAGATAGCCTAGAAGGCTTCTTAGAACTTTTAACCTTGCAATGTAAGACATAAGTTTCATGCATATCTTGATAATAGTGTAGAGCTATAATTCAAGATTTCTTCCTTATTTGGTTTCATTATCCATCTTTCTTTAAGCTAAAGCTTTGATGCCTCACCAAATTCCATGTGTTTCAAATTTTCTAAATTTGAAAGGACTCATATAGCTTAGAGGTTTTCTTTTTTGCTTTTCATAATCATGAATTTTCAAATAACCTTTGTCATCTAAACATTTGAATCCTCACTTTCTATATAGAAATCCTCATAAAGTGAAATGGTCAAGTTATTAAGAGACTTAGTCAACTACATGATCTCATTAGCATTTTCGTCATTCATTAAAGATCAAGTATTTCAAGATAACTTTGATGTTAATTGTGAAACAATTGCAATCAAACATCATGAGGTATTTTAGAATAGGGATTCTATTATTTCAAAGCTCATAGGTAGCCATATTAAGTCAATTCTTTAACTACACCAAATTAATGATCAACCAACATGTAAGTTTTTCATTTAAGTGTTTGGAGAAAGAAACCTCAAGGAGAACTTATCTCTAGAAATATATTAATTTTATTTTCCTCTATCCAACTTTGTTTAGAAGTTTAGATACCATGAAATGGTGAAAAACATCCTCTCATTTCACAAATATCTTGGTATTTCCTTCAAACTTCCAAATTCTATTTCTCTTGAAAGATTAATCTTATGAGCATTTTCATTCTCAAGTCTTTATAGACTCATAATCATGCACTATAATTTCTAGCAAGAAACATATCCAATGAAATGGAATAAACTAGTTTCAAAGACTCAAGCAAGTCACACAAGTCAATCAGGTTATAAGGAAACTATTAACTACCATAAGTATGCAAAATGCTCGTATTAAAAAATGAAGCACTTATAGAATCTTGAGAATGTATTTCTAATATAAAACTCAAACCTGTACTTACAATGCTTTAGACAATTGATAAGTATCACATATGCCATAGTGATTTGTCAATATTTTGATTGATTGGTACTTTCAAAAGTTTCTAAAAACTTTGTAACCAACATGTCTAAGTTATCTATTCCACATGATAGATAAACTCCAAAAATTTGGAATAAGGGTTTTGATGATAAAACCTTGTAAGCTAAATATTTATAAGCAGATGAATCATATAAAGATGCCTTAGAAGTATAAACTTATCCTTAGATGAATCACATAAAGGTGTCTCTTTTCTCTTAAGCAATTTAATCTTGGTTGAAGTAGTAGAAGCTTTAAATCCTAAGTTGCATTTTTTATTGACTACTTTTTGTTTACCACAAGGTTTTTCATGGATAACCTTCTCATATATCATCTTATGGAGCTCTTCAAGTATTAACACATTTATTCTTAATATCTGTGCTTTCTAATGCTAAATATTTATGCATCTCTAAGGTGATATCATGCTCTAGATGAAGCAAAACAAAAGAATCATGCAAATTTAATTTTCTAATTTGCATAAACTAAGTTCCTTTTTCGTATACTTGTACTTTAGTGCAAGATTTTCAAATTCCTCATGTAAAGTAATACATTCATCTTGTAATTTATCAAATGAAGAAATTGAAAGGGATATCTCTTTCACATCTTCAAAAGCTATAAGACACATTGGTTTTCTATCCTCATTACGATCTTATCTAATTTTGATTGATGACCATCATTTGCTAACTCCTCAAGCTTCTTCTATGTCTCCTGTGAGGAGAAGATGCCATGAACTTTTATTAGCTCCATGTGTGAGAGGGAGAGATGGAGGACTTCAAGAGCTTTCCCTTCTAGCTCAAAATTCTTCTTATCTCATCATTGTAGTGATCCAACTCCTTCATGACTATTCTCCTATTTTTATCTAACCTAGTTGGGAGAGGTATTCCCTCAATAACGACTCTCCATATTTCATAACCACATCCACACAAATATGCATTCATTCTATATTTCTATAAGGAATAACTTTGAGCATTAAACAAGGGAATCTTGTTGTTTGGTGCTGTTAATGTCGTAGACGGTTGGGAGTTGAGCTATATGAGGTAGAAGTTGTCATTGCCATATTTTTCAATGATCTTTAACCTTTCTACTTGCAAAAATTTGCCAAGCAATCAAGTTTAGTCTCAGATACCTGTTGTTAGGTCAGGGACAATCACTCTAGAGGGGGGAGTGAATAAAGTGTTAGGCAATTTTTGAAATTTTCTCAGTTTAGCTCATTCCAATTCCAATGCTCTCCAAAATAAGAAAGAATAAGATGAGAGATAATGAGTTTGTGATGCACAATTTATAGTGATTCGAATCTCCTTGATTCTACTCCACTACCACTTTGTTTTCAAAGTGCATTCTCAACATCAACTTTCTTATTACATTCAACAAGGAACAATAACAACAATAGCAACACTTACACCAACCATTAGTGCAAGTGACAACTATAACAGCAACAACTTATTGCACAAATACTTTGTGCAATATCAACTACAACAACAGTAGCTTATTGTATAAATACTTTGTGCAACATCAACAACAACATCTACAAGCAAGAACTACATCTTGATTCTTCACAACTTCAACAAAATTCTATCGTAGAACTTTCATCAAGTGGGTTTTAAGGAAGAAGTGAAATTACACTTTATAATAAGTCTAAATCACAAACAAGAGATTGATTATGTATAGTTTTTCTTATGTTAGACTTCTACTCTCATAATACAACGATGAAAACAAGTGAAAAGATCTTAATGAGCTTTAAGCACTTTTACACATTTGAGATCTTTATACAACAATGGAAGATGAAGCTTGAAGAGGATAAAACTGTGCAAATGCTTCATGATCTTCTTCAATATATAGAGGGTGTGAGTCATGTTTTTTCAGTCTCCATAAATTCTTCAACTCAATTAAATGTCTTGAAAATGTCCAAATAGTCTTTAGCCACCTTACAGTTGGATTTGTTGCTCCATAGCCACACTAGAATATCTTAGACATATTTACGCTAGTAAATAAAGCATTATAGACATTGCGGAAAAATCCACAAGAGATTTGAGTAAGATTGGAGAGAGAAAACACTTTATATCTTACTTAGATTTGTTCCAACAGCTATAAAATTTGAATCTTGGGCTACACCGATGGATCTGTGTCTCCTGTTTTAGAGACTGGTGTCATATAGATCGATGTGCTTCAGCATGAGAGATCAATGTTGAACAGTGTGGTTTCAATTTTGAACCTTAACCACATCGATCGATCGATATCTCTTATGCTACAGATTGATGTCACATCGATTGGTCGATGTGTTTGAACTTGAGAGATTGATGTTGGACAGTATGGTTTCATATTTTTACAATTCTTACATAGATCGATATATGTCATTTTAAAGACTGAAGTATACATAGACCGATCTATGTCTCACTCAGTGTTTTTCTCAATTTTTTTATTCCAAAATATGAAATGTCTTTTTGATCTTTTTTCGAACATCGTTTAACTTCATTAAAAGATTTTATTTTCCAACACATTCTCTTTTTGTCTGAAACTGAAAGCATACATATCCTATCTCCACCACTAAAATTATTGAATGAAGTAAGAAGAAGACTTTCAATTTATGTTATTTTGTTAAGATAGCAGTTGACTCTCTCAACCTATATGTGATCCTGGATCCATGCGAACCTAATTTCTGTAGGATCTGCAAGGCACCACTAGAAGGGAGGGTTGAATAGTGGGTGCAGAAAATGTGGTTTTTAAAATTGTTTTAGACCAAAAACCCAACTTCTGAAAACAGTTTCTGTTTTCAGGATCTGTTTTGAAACGTTTTGAAAACAAGGTTACAGGTCTTCAAAAATTCTGAAATTTGGCGAGATCTTAGTCTCAGATGTTCTGAGTATCTCCTAAAACTTTCAGATTAAAATTCAACCTTTAACCCCTTTAAAAATTGTTGGTGGTCAGATTGCACAAATCTGCCAGAAACGATAGTCTGATTTGAAAATTTTATTCCAATTAAACCGTGACTCCAAATGCTCTGAAACTTTAATGACTAACCCCTTATTAGGTTTATTTAATTGGGTAGAAACAGGTTTGAAAAATTCTTTTGGGAAGTTAGTCAAATAAGTTCAAAGTCTCAACATTTGCAAACCTGAAAATCAGACTGAACTAGTCTCAGAACTTTTGACGTTTGGATGACTTATACTTGTCCAAAAGGGTTGAAACTTGCGCCAAAAGAACCTTAAGACATGTGGCTATTTTTTTTCTGAAAGTTTCGTGATTTTTGAAGTTCGTTTACTATTTTTAATAACGTGATGAAAAAGATGCACTATGCTGAAAACTGAAAGTAAGTGCTGAAAAGTAAAGAAAACAACGAATTTTATACTGGTTCGGTTAAATCAACCTACTCCAGTCTTCGAGGACACCTTCCTCGGTTATCACTGATTACAAAACAACAAACAACACGTTAACACACAGGTTTGATGGAGTTACACACCAACTCCAACCCTTTACAAACCTTGTAAGTGATTACAATGATCACGGACACCACCACCTAGCGGATGCAAGATTGATCACACCTTGATCAATCTTTTACAACAATATAGAATGTATAGTGGTATATATGAAGCCTATTCAAGATGTATGAATATGAATACAATAGGCTTTAAGAGAGAAGAAAGAAAAAAAGCGTAGAAGAAGAGATAGAAGACTCTTTTTGCACTTTTGAACTTGTGAGGCTTGTCTTCTATTTTGCACTACTTCTTCTTCATTTTATCAAGCCCTTGACCGCCCCCCTATGTCTTGATCTTCCCCTTGAAGATTATCTTTTAAGTCCTTGGAAGAATATCTTGCATCATTGTGACATTCACTTGCTTACTTGGCAACTCCTCAATGGATGATCATTATAGCCTTGCTTACTTGGCACTCATTGTTTGGATGAAAGTTGTCATCATTTGATGACTAGATAAATCTGTAAAATCTCACTTAAAACATGTGCCGATTAGCCATAAAAATGTTGCCATAAGTCTCATAATAAATTCCATACATTTTGCAAGAAAATTTATCAACATTTCTATGCAAAAATTCGGCCATATTATTCTCCACATGCTGAAATTTTCAGCATGTGTGATGTACAAGACAAGTTCAAATTATTGCCATGTATGTAGTAGATTTATCCCTTGAAAATAAAAAATCAAATATGCTTAATTTTGAGACAAAAATCAGCCACAACATTCCACACATGCTAAAATTTTCAGCATGTGTGATATTCAAGAATATCACCACATTATTTCTATAACATCTTTAGAACATTGCCATTTTATCTTTCATTTAATCCACTTAATTCAAAGAAGTAAATATGGCACAATTTAGCCTAATAATTTCGGTCAACTCAAGTCACACATGATGAAATTTTCAGCATGTGTTACAAATGTGACATAGTTTGAAATGTTACCATATGTAGCTCATTTCTTTATGTCACCAACCTTGTATACTTCATTCTTGGAAAATCAAGATGCCAACAAAGCTCCACATATGCTCCAACAAGGTTGTATAGGCGTGTGATGATAGATTGTACATGTGCTGAATTTTATTTTTGCAAACTTTGTAAAATAGTGCACAATAATTATACACACATGGTATATTCTAATCAGCCCTTAATTGATTTTTTAGAACACTTTAAAATGTATAGAGTATGTAAAAAGTGTCTAGATACATGTTATATGTCATGCGAAAAATGTTCCATGTGTAGTGTTTGTAGAAAACCGAATTTTCGACGTTTGCGATTACCCGATTTTTCTCCGATTAAATTTTAACTTTTTGCACATGTTATATATATTATGTTACACATAATATACATAAATTAAACTTTAATATTCAGCACTCATGGCTGATTTAAAGTAGCGCCTAACATGTGCTTGAAAATTGAATTTGGAATCTCCACAATTTGGTCTTAATTAGGGGTGATTTGTGTGTGCCAACATGGAATGATTTTATGGCTGTATATACCATGTAAACCACGAAATTTGTGGCCATTTTTGAAGTGTAGGGGCTGGCCATCTATATATGGCAAGTGCGTGACACGTTGGCGAAGTTTTGGTATTCACCCGATACGACAATTTTTAGTTTAGAACCTTTTAACGTGTTGTAATAATTTTGTAATCACCATGACTTATATCATATGATATAAGACCTAAATATACTCATAAATATAAGGTAAATATAGTGGTGTGACGTTACCGTACGTTCATAAAATATATAACGTGTCGGTAGTACGTTGGAATATATGTGTGTAGTGCCTTTTTAAAAAAATCTGAATATATATATATATGTTAAAAACGTGTTAAAAAGAGTGGGAGAAACTTTCCATTCTTTAATTTGTTGCCTTTTGTGTCTTTTCCAAATATGACTTCCTTTAATGAACTACTTAGTTCATTTAACTAAGTACTTCACTTAATGAACTAGTTTAGTTCATTAATGGTGGCACCTGAAAATAGTTCAAACACAGCAAACGTTTGCCATTTGATGTAAGCTTTAAAGCTTCATGGCTCGTTAGTACGACAAACATTATATATGAACTATATAAGGCAGGTTTCATGCAAAAACGTGTCATGCATTTCTTTGGTACACGTTATTTAAATCATGTATTTTGTAATCACTCAACCCCTTTTTCTCAACAATTTCATCTGTTATGTGTGTGTAACCTACTTTGAGTTAAGAGCAGCATGAGCGAACGTTGACTTGAACTTTGTTGATCATATAAAAAGTAGTTGAACCGTCCGAAATGTTATGGACTTCAAAATTTGATGTTGAAATAATTGAGTTTTCATTGCTGTTTTAGAAATTCTATGTCAAGGCCATCTCTACGCTTCCGGTGGCTGCCCCTTCTCCGCATCTTGGAAATGCTTTGCTGTTCTCACGCGGATGTAGGTACCGCAAGCCGGTACGATCCATCATATGCACGTAAGTCCCCCCTCAATCCCACCTGCATCCCCAAAGAGTATTGTTTATCTGGTCCTAGAGAGAATTTTCTTCTGTTCAGTTGATTATCATTCAGTCATTTGAATGTTTAGTCAGAATATAGATAGTTAATTTATGCAAATTTGATCTAGTGATTCAAATATTGACTGAACTATGCAATCAGCTGAATGAGCAAGCATTAGTCCTAGGTTTGGCATGGATTTTCATCATATTTCCAGATATATAGATTTTTCTTAATGCAGTATGTATATGTATATGTATATGTATATGTATATGTATATGTATATGTATATGTTTTAAAATTACACTATTATTGTGTCTTCTTATCTCTTTGCATAGTCATGTTCTTTTGCCTTTTCAAAATTAAAAAGTTACAGTTTAAAAGGTTTGCTAAAGGACACCTTGAAAAGTTTGCAACATGTAAACACATTTATAAAATAGATTTATATTTTAAAACATGTTAATACTAAAATACATATATATAATTATAGTGTGAATACTGATTTGACCAATACATACTACATATTCTGAAAACATATAAAGACACATTTGTTTTGTTTTAATAGAAGTTTAGACTTCTTTAAATACATACAATAATATGGTCGATGAGTAATTAATATACATAATAATTGAGATTTTGGTAAAGATTACATACCTATACATGCAAGACATTTTAAACCAAACTTGTATTGTAGTTGAACAGAACCAAGAATCTGATGATGTCAAAATCTCAATTCTTGTACAGCAACTGCTTGTTACGGCAGGGAAAACAATCAGTTTCCGGCGAGCAACCTGTTCGGAGCGGCGGGTGAAGGCATATGGGACAACGGAGCAGCGTGTGGGAGGCAGTATCTGGTTAGCTGCATTAGTGCAGTGGTGCAAAGAACATGTATCCCAGGAGAGACCATTCAAGTAAGGATTGTGGATCGAGCTCAGACCGCCGTTTCTCGGCCGACAAAGGAAGGAACCACCGTTGTTCTTTCTACTCAAGCTTACGCCGCCATCGCCGATCCGGCCATTCCTTTTGTCAATATTGAATTTCAACAGTAAGTTGTTTTATATACATATTTTGTGTTACATTAATTGATTCCCCGACTCCTGCATTAGATTACCTGCATTATGCTACTTGCGTATCCATTAGGTATTTCTTTTCATGTTAAATTAGGTGGTGGGAAGGCACGATGCAATTTCCATGGTGTGGTGAATATGTAGGAAATCTTCAATCCTTAGTGCGTCGTGTCGTGTCGTGTCGTGTTCGTTGGATAGCCTTGATTTCGGTAACATATAACAAGGTGTGATTAATGAGCAGGTGAGCACATGCGGATGTTGAAATTAGCCAAACTTTATGGGATTAACTTTTTTTTTTTTTTGGCCAGAGAAAGAGATTAAGTTAGCCATTTAAAAAATATGTAATTGTGTTAAACTTAATTTAAAACTTGTGCAGATAGCTCATCAAACACCCAAATATACATGAATCAAAGTAAGGAGCGAAAAACCTATGATCGGCCCTCTTCTTAATGGTTACCATTGAGAACCCATAGTTGACTAATTTATATTCAATATTTAATATAAATGAATACAATAACCGAGTTATTATGGCGCTCGATCAGAATCTTCTTAAACAGCATCAAATAAATTTACTAAACCAGCTAAGAAGCAACAATAACTAAATATATAAATTTTATAAATTCATAAGAAATGTATAAGCAGAAGATCAAACCAAGAGCTTGAACAAATGCATTATCAACAATGCAATCTTGAAGGGTCTTGTATTTGTATAATTGTAATAATATGTGGAAAGTGTTTAGATATGAAAGTGGGTATCAGCACGATTGATAGAGATTTTCAAGAAGGTTATAGAATGTTGTTGAATAAAGGCACTCAAGCGGTATTAACCAACCAAGCGAACCAAATACTATATTTTTGAATTCGGATTTGTTTCGCTAAACAAACTGTTTGACTCGGCTCGTTTGCTATAATGAGCTTCAGAATTTGTTTTGGCTCAAAAACACTATAACTTTTTAAACGAGCCAAACAGTTTGACTCGTTTTGATAAACAAATGTAATTAGATGTTCGAACTTGGCTCGTTTAAATAAAATTAATGGCAAACTCGAATGAACTAGGAATCAAACTCAAACTGTTCGCGAACTATTCGATTCACCTAATACCATAAAACTTCTTACATTGCGTAAAATTAGAAGCTTTGTTAGATGAAATGACTTCATGTACGAACTAAACCTTCTCATCAAACACATAACATTTAAAAAAAAAAATATCTTCTAACCCATTCGGTTTAGTGAATCAGTCCTCACATTTTTTCTAGATTTTTTTCTACATTGGTACTCTGTGTTTTAGATTAAATTGATAACACCATTGAATAACCGAATTGAATTTAATTGAGCATACTTTTTTTTTGATCGAAAGGATTGTTGGAAAAAGTACGTTAAAGTACCTTTTCATGTGCTACAAACTTATATAGAACGTGTATGAGGTCGTTCGGGAGATTGGTATGGAGCGTATAAAGCTGGGAAAGCCTCTGTTGGACATCGATCTCTCACTTCGATCGATCGACGTTAGAGATCGACGTGGATCTGAGGCTTGTTGAATTTACTGTCCAACTTCGATCGATGACTTCGATCGATCGAAGTGACATCGATCGATCGAAGTGATCGATTGATGTAGGACAGTAAGGAAAGAGAAGTCTCTGCTCGACTTCGATCGATCACATCGATCGATCGAAGTGACATCGATCGATCGGTGTGATCGATCAAAGTGTCCAACGGACAGAATTCTCACCAGGAGTTGCAGCTTTTTGATCCAAGATTCACATCTCTTCGTCTATGAACGGTAATCAACTGTTCTTGGAGGTTAAAATAAGGCTGAGACTGATTTCAAAAGATGTTTTAAAACACTCCCAAGGTCTATATATAGTAGATCTTACTACTTTCTATACACATAATTAACTTTTGCAAAGTTTGAGAATTCTCAGCACTTGTTTGATCTTCTTCTTCTCTTTCTCTACCTTCAACAAGCAAGTTCAGTCTTTCTCCTCTAGAGCAAAGGGAAGAAAGATAGCCGTTATATCCTGGGAAGCATTTGCTTGAATACTGCCTTGCTCTTCGGTAAGAGCAAAATTGCTTTAAGGACAGTGACAAACTTGTCACGTCTCGGCTTTGTTTTCTTGTGATTTCCATGTTCTCATTCCTTATTTCCAACAATCTTAAAGCAACTTTAGAGAATATGGCAACTAGACATGCACCAGTTCCCGATATGTCAAAGATGGAGCCATTTGATGGCAAGTTCTTCAAACGTTGGGCAGCAAAGGTGATGTTCTTCTTGGAGATGATTTCTGTTTCGTATGTGCTTTCCAAAGACAGACCAACAGATGAAACAGAAGGCAAAAAGTATGATGCTGTCAATAGTACGTGTAGAGGACACATTCTGCACTTTCTCTCCAACTCTCTATTTGACATTTATGTCAAATTTACGTCAGCAAAGGATATTTGGGCAGCACTTCAGAACAAATATGGTTCTAAAGATGTTGGCAAAAGAAAGTATGTGGTCAGCGAGTTTCTGAAGTTCCAAATGGTGGACCACATACCGATCAATGATCAAATTCACCAATATCAACAATTGGTGGATAACATGGAGCAAGAAGGCATCAAAGTTGATGAAACTTTTCAAGCAGCCTCTTTGTTGGAAAAGCTACCTTATTCTTGGAGCAAATACAAGAAGAGAGGTAAGTTCTTTCTACGTTGTGTGTCACTTTGTTGCGCCATAGCAAGATCCCATTCACTAACTCCCGGAATAGACATTTCCATCCCATCGTGCTAGTGTTCCTACCACAGTTGTCCTTCATATTCAGGTCAATCCATGATTTGGGGTTTTGTTCTTCTCTGGATTCCCGCCATCTTGATGGGTGAACCATACATTGCCATACTTTCTGCGCCCACCAACAGTCACGGATATCGTGTAACGCCAATGCTCCATTTTGATTACACAGGACGCATTCAGGTGACGCCAGGATGTGTCTTCTGAACAGGAAGTGAGTTGTGGGGACAACATTATGTCTCAGTTTCCAGAGGAAGTCATTTGCCCTCATAGGGCCTTTGAGTTGCCAAATCCTCCTCCACAAAGTATCATGTAATCTGTCCTCTATGTTTTCTTGAATCAAATATGCCTCTTGTATTGTGAATCTTTTTGGATTGTTTCCCCTCCCAACCCAAGCGACTTCTTCATCATGTAGGAAATTGGATGTTGCCATTCCTTTCCTCAACAAGGATACGCTGCTCCGTATACCTCTCCATGTCGCCGATACATTTTGTTTATTGCAATCCTCAAGCACCGACCCGTATTTAGTCGTTAGCATACGAACCCACAAGTCTTCTGGTCTTTTGATTGTTTGCCATCCGAGTTTTGCAAGAAAAGCTACATTCATACTTCTCATTTTTTTGAATCCCATTCCGCCGTATTCTTTTGGTTTGCACAGGGCCTCCCAAGAAATGTAATCCAGTTTTCTTTCTCCGTCCCATTCATCCCAAAAGAACCTCCTCATGTGTCTTTCAATAGCGTTAGTAGTGGCTTGTGGGAGCTTTACCGTTTGCATTGCGTACGCTGGAAGAGCTGCAAGAACTATCTTTATCAGTATGCATCTAGAAGATTGTGAAAGCATTTTTGCCTTCCAGGCGGCTAGCTTCTTTCGCACCTTGTCAACGATATATTCATATGTGTTGGTGGATTGAGCATACTTTTTCGAATTCGCATTATAATTGAGCTTTAAATTCAATCTTGCCTGCAGTGCCAAAATTCCTCTCTCCTACCTCCATCTCCACCATCGTCCACCTGCCAACTTCCATCTCCACCGCCCCTCCACCTCCTATTCTGCATCTCCACCATCCCTTCACCTGCCAACTTCCATCTCCACCATTCCTCCACCTGCCAACCTCCATCTCCCAGAATCACTCGGACAACAATCACAGCAGAAAAAACCAACCATTTTTAACCCCTTCCCACCTAAACCTCGTATAGCCTTCCAAATCCCCAGATGTTTCCCCTTTTCTTTTCATGATCCAAACTTCAGATTTTACATCCTCCAAAAACCCGTTAGTTCTGGCAAAGAAATTCGAAACATTAACCAAAAGAACAATATATTGAAGTACAAAAATTGGTACGTTGCCGACATACTATGAACTAAGAAAAATAAAAGAAGAAATAAAAGGAAACAGATTCTTGATTTCTGGGGAACGGGAAGGAGTTGCTAATTTTTATTTTCTTGCATTTTCAAGATCTAAAAGAGTGTCGGGTTTTTACAATAGCCTTTGATCTTGGGTCTTGTTATAAGAATTTAATCTGGATTTATGCAGGGATGACATCTCAATACAGAGAATAAGTGAGAAGAAGTTTGTGGATTGGGGACTGGGATGGTGGAGGATAGTGATGAAAAACTTGATCAATCAACAAGGCTAGAATATGATAAAGATCATACAACCAAAGCAAAAAATATGGAACTGTTTTGAGAGAGAAATTGAGAGAAATCTTAAATCAAAAATTGGCAAAAATTACAAGTTGAAGAAGATTGCTTCTGCAGAAACTGTTCCTTCTTTTTCACTAAATGATAAAAGATAGAATGCCTAAACTACCCCTATTTCTAAAGAACTATGACTAAGTCATTAAGGGCAAAAGTGTCCTTTTAATATCTATTCAAACGTTGGCGCCTTTGTAACTGTCTTCTTCTTCCTTTGGCATTGTCCCATTCGTACCCCATCTGATTCCTCCAATTCCTTCGCTCTTAGCCATCTTATCTCCCACTCTTCCGTTAATTGCAGATGCCACATGTGATTGCCTCTGTAATTCGCAACACATTCTTGTATCAGTCACTTTCACTTTGTTTCTGCCACCACCACGTCAGCCTTTCCCTTCCATTCTACTATCATCTTCAATGCCCCCTCTCAAGGATGACTGGCTTTAGATGTTATACGTTCCCAGAGCTTTCACTAGCATCCTCAATCTGTTTGAGCCCAGAGGATTAGTGAATAAGTCTGCTAATTGCTGATAAGTGCTATGTGATCTTCAGGTCTTGTAGTAGATAAACCAGCCACTGCACTTCACATGTTGCGGCTGCCAACGCCATGTATTCAGCTTCTGATGATGACCTTTCTTGGCTTTCCAAGAAATGAGTGAGTCACCAAGAAAAATGCAGAACTGTGTGATTGATCTTCTAGTTTCCACACATCCTGCCCAATCTGAGTCAGAAAAGGCCTTCAACTCACAGCTGCTTTTCCTAGGATATAGCAAGCTTTGCCCTATGGTTCCGTTTAAGTATCTAAATAACATGTGAGCTGTTTTCACATGTAGCTTAGTTGGAGCATCTAAGAACTGACTCAGCTGCTGCACTGTGTATGCTATGTCAGGTCTGGTTATTGTGAGATGATGGAGTTTGCCAATTAGGTTTCTGTATGACGATACATCCTCAAACATGGCTGAATCATTGTGTTGCAGCTTTGTACTCTTGTCCATAGGGCTTTTGGCAGGCTTAGTTCTCAAAAAACGTGTTTGCTCTAATAATTCCATTGTGTTTTTCCTTTGGCACAGGTAGATCCTCTGTGACCTGGCTACTTCTATTCCCAAGAAGTACCTAAGGTCACCCCAGGTTTTTAATATGGAAGGTAGAATGTAGGAAATTCTTGATTTGAGTAATAGCTGTAGGACCTCAGGCGCTACCATCTCTCCCAAAACCAATTGGTGACAGGAGATGCGCATACCCTAGCCTTATAGTGCATTCAACACACAAGCGCCCACGGCATTCGACTGTGACTTGGCCCACACGGCCTACGCCCACCGGCCTACGCCACGGGACAATTGCTGCACCTAACAATCTCCCCCTCAGCAATTGCTCCTGCTGGGAATCGAACCCGTGACCTCGCTCTGATACCACTTGTAGGACCTCAGGCGCTACCATCTCTCCCAAAACCAATTGGTGACAGGAGATGCGCATACCCTAGCCTTATAGTGCATTCAACACACAAGCGCCCACGGCATTCGACTGTGACTTGGCCCACACGGCCTACGCCCACCGGCCTACGCCACGGGACAATTGCTGCACCTAACAATAGCTTCCAAAACCTCACTGGCAACAATTATGTCATCTACATATACTAAAAGGGCTATGAAGGGCCTGGAGGAGCCCCTGGTGAAAACTGTCATTGTATGACTGAGTGAATCCTTGGGATAGCAGTGCATGTGTGAGAGTCTCATTCCATTGTTTGCTGGTCTGCTTCAGTCCATAGAGAGACTTTTGAAGCTTGCATACTGTGCCAGGGGGCTGAGATGGATACCCAGGGGAAGATCCATATAGATTTCTTCTATGAGAGTCCTATGAAGGAAAGCATTGTTCATGTCTAACTGGTGAACATGCCAATTCTTGTGTGCTGCAATGGCTAAGAGTAATCTAACAGTGATGAGTTTAGCAACAGAAGAAAAAATATCTAAGTAATCAATTCCAAATTGCTGAGTATACCCTTGACTACAAGCCTGGCTTTATATCTCTCTACAGTCCCATCTGGTTGATATTTTTCACCTTGTGCACCCATTTACAACCAATGGGGTTTTTACCTGGTGGTAATTGTACAAGGGATCAGGTTTTATTGTTGGTTAAGGCAGTCAATTCATGCTGCATAGCCTCTTGCCACTCTGCTGAGTGAGAGGTTTCCTGATAGGAACCAGGCTCCTTATGCAAGCTTATATTTAGAATATATGACTTATATGCAGGAGACAGAGAAGATAGCGAGAAAAAGTGGTGTAGGGGATGAGCAATGGAAGAAATAGAGGAGGAAGGAGAAGTATCTAGGTGGTTACAATAGTAATCTTGGAGATAGAAAGGAGGATGTTGAGCTCTCAAGGTTCTGTTGGAGGGCTCAGATGGTATAGGCAAAGACTTTGACTGAGGAGGATCAGTCACAGTCTGGGATGGTGAGGTAGTAGATGGTTGAGGGTCAAGATGGCTACGAGAGTCAATTGTAGAGTGAGATAAGGGAGTGGTGTCTAAAGTAGGCTCTTCAGTGAAATTGAGGTATTGAAGTCAAAGTTGGAGTAGAACAAAAGGTAGTTGTGCTATGAGGTTCTGATGTTGAGGAAGCAGAGGCTAATGGGTAAACTATTTCATGAAAGATAATGTATCTAGGAAACGAAGACATAGGTAGTTGTGCTATGAGGTTCTGATGTTGAGGAAGAAGAGGCTAATGGATAAACTGTTTCATGAAAGATAATGTATCTAGAAATGAAGACATCATATGCGTTAAGGTCTTTTACAATGTAACCCTTTGTACCATGCGGTATCCCTAAAAATATACAATGTCTGCTCCTTGAATCAAATTTGGCTTTGTTTGGGGACAAGTTGCATACAAAGGCCCCACACCCAAGGACTCTCATATAAGAATAAGAAGGCTTGGTTCCATATAGTAATTCATGAGGGGTAAACTGGTTGAGCAGAGGTGATGGAGTAAAGTTTATAAGGTAGGCTGCGTATTGAACACAAAAGCCTCAGTATGAGATTGGTAAATGACTTTGAAATCTGAGAGCTCTAGCTACACATAGGATATGTTGTTGCTTTCTTTCTATAACCCTATCTTGCTGAGGGGTGTATGTACAGCTGGTGTGATGAATGTTGAGAAATATGTTTGGATAATTTTCAAAGTCATGATTTTAAGTGTTACATGTCACATATGGTGTTATAAATGAAAAAGATGAATAAGTGAAGAAAAATGATATTGATGTTTAGTTTGTTTTTGAAATAATTTTCTAAAATGTGATGAATTGGTTGTTTTCATTTGTGTATGATTTATACATGTTCATTATGTGAATATTATGTGTTTTTGGTGATTATTATTGTCTTGTGACTAACATGCCTTGGAAGTTTCTACAACTTACCAAAAAGGGCAAAATTGGTATTTTGAGTTTTGTAGGAACATGATATGATGGAAATATTTCAAGAGCATATTCTTATACTATTTATCATGACAAAGGTGATATCATGAGTATTTATGACCATCCGGGTCATTTCTGGAGTTTTCTTACACCAGGGGTATTTTGGTCATTTTACCCCCAAGGGTATTTTTGGTATTTTCACTCAAGGAATCTCTTGAGTATATTATTATCTTCATTCTGGAGTTGTGTTATTATTATTTTGAAGATAATATGGTGATCTTATATCTTATTCTCTCAACCGATGATATTATTGACTATAGCTGGATATGTGACGATTTGAGATGTCACATTCTATTTTTTCTCGAAGACCCTCTTATATATGTTATAAGAGAACATTTATCATCAATATTCAGAGATATTAAAGGTGTCAAAGGTGTGGAAATTTTCTTAACATATAAGAAGAAACATTGGGGAATTTCGGTGTCACACGTTGACATAATCTTGTCAATGGTTATCTATTTATTTCTCTTTCAAAAATCTGAGTTTCTACACATATATGTATGGTGAAAAACGTGAGTTTACAGTTGGGAATGATACATTATTCATTTTATGAGTTGGAGACAAGTGGACCAACCAAAAAGGAGCTAGTTGGCAAAATTGCCAACTTGGAAATTCTTATTTTAAACCCAACGGCTATGGCTGTTCTTGTAGGGTTTTTCATCAGATTTTTTGAAGTAAAATGGAGCTCTCACATGTCCTATTATGTTGCTTGAAGTTGGGGATAATTTGGTGACATTATCCTTTCTTATTTTTAAGAAAAATTAAAACTATTTTTGTTGAAAAAAATAGTGTAGCCAACGGCTACAAAGTTAAAAAGGATGAATTTTTGACTTTGAACTTGTCAATACTCACATGGCTATTCTCATGGCAAGGAGTTGAGAAATTCTTGAAGCATATTCCATTTTATCTTCTCATTTTTGCAAAGGATAATTATGATAAATCCAAGGTGGAAAAAATCGGCCACATCATTTTGCCAAGGTGGACCAATCATTGTGTTTTATTTTGCCAAGTGTACAAAGCCAACCAATGATGAGAAGACATTTGGAGTTGATGATGAAGATGATGACACATTGGCATTCTTATCTTCAAGGCTCAAATCACACTATAAATAGAGGCAATGGTGAAGAAGATGAAACACACTTGAAGCTCACAAGCATTCTATAGCTTTCATATTCATCTTCTTGTTCTTGTTGTTGTATTTTGTTGTAGCAAAGTTGTTCTTAATATTTTGGTGAGATACAAGCCTCTTGAGCTTCATTTGTAAGATTGATTAGCCATCTTTATAAGGCTACATCAATAGGTGTTGGAGGTATTGCAACTAAGTGTTGCTTAGAAGGTGATTATCCAAGTCTTGAGTAGGGTTGGTGTATAACCCAAGGATCAAGCTTGGCTCTTGTTGTAAGGTGTTCATATCATAGTGAAATCCAAGGAAAGGTGTTCCTTGGGACTGGAGTAGGTCACATTGACCGAACCAGGATAAATCCTCGGTGTTCTTCTCTTGTTTCTTTATTTCTGTTTTCTGCCCGTTTTTGACTGCAGTTTTCACCCAACTTCACACAATTTGAAAAAATAGCTAAACATTTTCAAAATTCGTGATTTTTGGTGGAGTTATACTTCAGACTGTTAGCTTTCATTTGCAACAATAATAACTTGATTTGAGCAAGTAAAAGTTAGTCTTTCAGTCTTTGCAAGATAACTGCTCCAATCTGGCTGCAATCTGACCAGTTTTGAGAAAAGTTAAATTCTGTATTTTTCAAGAATTGTTTGAGGTCAGGGCCTTTTGGAAACTTCATCTACACATCCTAAGGAGTGTTTTGATATAAAGATCAACCTTTTTGGTTGAGTATTCAAAGAGAAACACTATTTTCAAAATCAGCAACATTCTGTCCAATTCTGTCCAGATTGACCATCTAAATCTTTTAATTTGTTTGAAGGGTCAAACGATCTTATTTTTGTCTGATTTTTGGACAGAGTCTTGTTAACTCATTGAAGTTTAATTCTGGAAAGTTTCATAATTTTTGGAGTTGTGTACAATTATTTGTGAATTTTTGAAAAACGAGTTCTGAATCTGAGTTGGTCTCAGATTCTGTTTTCAAGGGGATTTTAACAAAGGGTTGTAGTGTAATTTCCGCTAACCACTATTCACCCCCCCTCTAGTGGTGTTCATTGCAGGTGCACGGTCCAACATTTGGTATCAGAGCCAGACCAACACCACTCAAAAGAAGCAAGATTCAACACCGTACGTACAATACAAGGCTAAGAAACAACAATTTTTTATATACTGCTAATCCCAAATCAAGAAGGTTTGGAGCATTTGAACACTTCAAAAAGGTTTGGAGCATTTGTATTCACATAATTAAAGATTCAAGGTATTCATCTAAAATCATACATCATGTCATCTATCTCTCATGAAGGAGCGTTCTCAAAGTCTACGAAAGAGGTAACATCTACTCCTGATTTTGATTCTGATAATGAGATGACTTTTGATGAAATGTATGATGAATTCATGAAAATGCATGCTCATTGTAAAAGGTTGTCAAAAGAGAAAAAGAAACTAATTGAAGAAAATGACAAGTTGAAAACAACCAACTTGGAACTTTCTAATCAATTAGAGTCTTTCAAACAAGAATCATCAAATGCTCTTGATTCATTAAAGACTAAAATTGAGTCATCTAGAAATATTGAACAAACCTTAAGAATCGAAAATAGTGTGTTGAAAACCAAGATGCATGATTATGAAAATGAAGTGTCTACACTTAAATCATGCAAACTAGACTTCGAGAAAACTTTAGAACAGTTTAAATCTGGTGCAAACATGTTAGACACACTCATCTCTTCACAAAAGTATGGAAATGATAAAACTGGATTGGGATATAAAGAAGAAGATGGCAAATCAGATAAAAAGACTAAGTTTGTATTATCAACTACGAAACAACCTTATAAAGTTATAAAAACAAATTTTTCTGCTAAATCTTCTTCTACTCCTTCTTCTACTTATTCAAAGATAAAGATGCAACATACACCAATAAAAGCACACACGCATAACTATACATCTAGGCCAAACTTTGCATCTAGACAACCTAGAAACTATGCCTACATGTATACAAATGCATCTAGACAGAATAAAATGCATACAACTTATTATGAACCTAAGTATAGGCAACACTCTTATAAGTCTTATAGAAATGCCTATGAACACACTTATACTGCGCCATATAAGAAACAAATTCACATGCCTTATATACATCATAAATCTCGGCCATTCTATAACGATTATCAACCACGGCGCAACATGTATAACAATGCATCTTCACTTATGAGGAATAATCATCTATATGCTTATCCTTCTTATTTTAACCATGCTAAAAATGTGCCTAAAAGGTATGTTCAAGTTTGGATACCTAAGGGTTATCTGAACAAGAATAATGCCCCTAACATTCAAGGACCCAAATAAAGGGTACCTAAAACTTTGTCTCCATTGTAGGATAAACGCAAGGAATGCAAGAAGGAGGCAAAGTCAAAGAATCTGAAAACCAAATGGTTTTTAGATAGTGGATGTTCGAGGCATATGACGGGCAACCCCAAACTATTCACGGAACTTGAACATATTGATGGTGGAAAGGTGACATTCGGTGACAACAACAAAGGAAAAGTTGTTGGAAGAGGAACAATCGGGGACCCTAACACATTTCAAATACGAAATGTGTTATTAGTAAGCAATCTATCCTATAATTTACTTAGTATTTCTCAACTTATAGATTGTGGTTACAATGTCTCTTTTCTTCCCAATTCATGTGATATAATAAATGAAAAAGGAGAAATAGTTTTAAAAGGAAATAGAGATGGAAATATTTATACCCTTACCTTAGATAACATGTTAAATGCTAAGGTTAAGTGTCTAATATCACATGACTTAGATGTAAATTTATGGCATAGAAGATTAGGCCATATAGGAATTTCAACCATTAGGAAATTATCTAAAAAGAATTTAATTAGAGGTATGCCTAAGTTAGACTTAGATAATTTTCAAATGTGTGAAACATGTATTAAGGGAAAACACATTAAAGAAACCTTAAAACCGAAACATGAAGTGAGTACTAGTCATGTACTAGAATTGCTTCACTTAGACTTATTTGGTCCAAGTAGGACAAGAAGTCTAGGTGGACACTACTATGTGTGTGTCATAGTAGACGATTACTCACGCTACACATGGACATTGTTCTTAACACACAAAGACGATGCTCCATTAGAAATCGAAACCCTTATCAAGCAACTTGAAAACATTTACGAAGAAAATGTCAAAAGAATTAGAAGTGATAGAGGTGGAGAATTTAAAAATAAAGACGTAATCAAATTTTGTGAACTTTATGGAATAAAACATGAATTCTCACCACCTAGAACACCACAACTCAATGGAGTTGTTGAACGTAAAAATAGAACGATTCAAGAAGTTGCAAGGACAATGCTGTGTGAAAATAAATTACCTAAGTATTTATGGGCTGAAGCTGTTAACTGTGCATGTTATATTATAAATAGGCTCACTATTAGAAAGAAATTAAATAAAACGCCTTATGAATTGCTAAACAATAGACAACCTAAAATAGATTATCTTAAAGTATTTGGATGTAAATGTTTTGTGCTAAACACTAAGGATAATCTAGATAAATTTGAACAAAAGTCTATTGAATGCATATTTGTTGGATATTCAACTAACTCAAGAGCATATAGGTGTTATAATCCTGCATCTAGAAAAATAATTGAATCCATACATGTGAAATTCAATGAAAATGCATGCTTTGAAGTTAGTGATAAACATCAACATAAACAAGAAACAAATGTTGAAAATATGTTTGATGATGATGTATTACTTGAGCCTGTACTTGATCATCTAGAACCAACTCCCCCTGAACAAGACATGCATGAACCCTTAGATGAAATAAATCAAGAAAATTTGCAATTGGAAGATGATACAACTAATGATCCAATTACATATGATAACATTCACACTAATGAAACATTTGAACAAGATGAGGGTGAACCTAGTCAATCTAGGAATTGGTGGCACCCTAGAGAATTAATCATTGGGGATCCAAGTGTTGGGGTTAGAACACGTAGAAACATAAGTCAACTTGAAGGACATAGCTTAGTCTCACACATAGAACCTAAGAATGTTAAGGAAGCCTTAGGTGACATATCATGGATAGATGCTATGCATGAGGAATTAAATCAATTCACAAGGAACAACGTATGGGACTTAGTACCTAAACCTGAAGACAAGTCTATCATAGGAACTAAATGGGTCTTTAGGAATAAAATGGATGAACAAGGAAATATTACAAGAAATAAGGCTAGACTAGTCGCACAAGGTTATAATCAACAAGAAGGAATAGATTATGAGGAAACCTTTGCACCCGTTGCACGACTAGAAGCAATTAGATTGTTACTTGCGATTGCAAGTCTAAGTAACATTAAACTCTTCCAAATGGATGTCAAGAGTGCATTCTTAAATGGATACATCCAAGAAGAAGTGTTTGTCAAACAACCCCCTAGATTCGAAGATCCAAAGAATCCTAACCATGTTTACAAGCTTAAGAAAGCTTTATATGGTTTGAAACAAGCTCCAAGAGCTTGGTATGATAGATTTGCAAACTTTCTTATTGCGAATAATTATGAAAGGGGAACCATAGACAACACATTATTCCTAAGAAGAAAAGGTAATGATTTGTTAATAGTTCAAATATACGTAGACGATATTATCTTTGGTTCAACTAACCCTACCTTAGTAAAAGACTTCGAAGAATGTATGAAGTCAGAGTTTGAAATGTCAATGGTAGGAGAGTTGAATTATTTCTTAGGACTCCAAATCAAACAAACCCCTCAAGGAATTCACATTAGCCAACTTAAGTATGTCAATGATATGATTAAGAAGTTTGGCTTTGAAGATTTGAAACCTACAACTACCCCCATGAGTGTTAGTACCAAACTCGATAAGGATGAAAATGGTAAACCTTTTGGTGACACACTCTATAGGTCTATGATTGGCTCATTGTTATACTTAACTGCATCAAGACCTGATATCATGTTTAGTGTGTGTATGTGTGCTAGGTTTCAATCTTGTCCTAAGGTATCACATTACAATGCAGTGAAAAAGATATGTAGATATCTTAAGCATACACCTCACTTAGGACTATGGTATGATAAAAATGCTAAGTTGGAATTACACGCATATAGTGATGCTGATTATGGTGGTTGCAAGTTAGATAGAAAATCCACTAGCGGCACATGTCAATTCATAGGAACCAATTTGATCTCTTGGTTTTCTAAAAAGCAAGCTAGTGTAGCTCTTTCTACCACTGAAGCCGAGTATATTGCTTTGAGTTTATGTACTACTCAAATACTTTGGCTTAAACAGCAACTTAGTGATTTTGGCATTAAAATGAAAAAGATTCCAATTTTCTGCGATAGCACAAGTGCAATCAATCTTTCCCGGAATCCGGTGCTTCATTCTAAGGCCAAACACATTGAGGTGCGATACCACTTTCTTCGCGATCATGTTCAAAATGACGACATAGTGATAAACCATATAAGAACTGATCACCAAATCGCAGATATCTTTACCAAACCCCTTAATCAAGCCACGTTTGAAAACTTACGAGCCAAGTTAGGTATGATGACTTACGATACCATTGTATAGTTCTATCTTTTGCATGATTTGCAAAATAAAGGGGGAGATAGCATAAGCATAGCATAAGCACATGATTTTAGATTTTAGTTGCTTTGGTATGAAATGATAAGTTTCAAATATAAGTTAAGAGTTAAGTATAGGTTAAGGGGGAGAGTATGAGTTGAGGGGGAGCAACATACTATTTAAAAGTTGAAAACATTTGGTTAAACTTTTGGTTATAAGTTGTGACATTAAAATCATGTTAGGTTATTTTGAAAATCATCCAAAAGGGGGAGAATGTTGAGAAATATGTTTGGATAATTTTCAAAGTCATGATTTTAAGTGTTACATGTCACATATGGTGTTATAAATGAAAAAGATGAATAAGTGAAGAAAAATGATATTGATGTTTAGTTTGTTTTTGAAATAATTTTCTAAAATGTGATGAATTGGTTGTTTTCATTTGTGTATGATTTATACATGTTCATTATGTGAATATTATGTGTTTTTGGTGATTATTATTGTCTTGTGACTAACATGCCTTGGAAGTTTCTACAACTTACCAAAAAGGGCAAAATTGGTATTTTGAGTTTTGTAGGAACATGATATGATGGAAATATTTCAAGAGCATATTCTTATACTATTTATCATGACAAAGGTGATATCATGAGTATTTATGACCATCCGGGTCATTTCTGGAGTTTTCTTACACCAGGGGTATTTTGGTCATTTTACCCCCAAGGGTATTTTTGGTATTTTCACTCAAGGAATCTCTTGAGTATATTATTATCTTCATTCTGGAGTTGTGTTATTATTATTTTGAAGATAATATGGTGATCTTATATCTTATTCTCTCAACCGATGATATTATTGACTATAGCTGGATATGTGACGATTTGAGATGTCACATTCTATTTTTTCTCGAAGGCCCTCTTATATATGTTATAAGAGAACATTTATCATCAATATTCAGAGATATTAAAGGTGTCAAAGGTGTGGAAATTTTCTTAACATATAAGAAGAAACATTGGGGAATTTCGGTGTTACACGTTGACATAATCTTGTCAATGGTTATCTATTTATTTCTCTTTCAAAAATCTGAGTTTCTACACATATATGTATGGTGAAAAACGTGAGTTTACAGTTGGGAATGATACATTATTCATTTTATGAGTTGGAGACAAGTGGACCAACCAAAAAGGAGCTAGTTGGCAAAATTGCCAACTTGGAAATTCTTATTTTAAACCCAACGGCTATGGCTGTTCTTGTAGGGTTTTTCATCAGATTTTTTGAAGTAAAATGGAGCTCTCACATGTCCTATTATGTTGCTTGAAGTTGGGGATAATTTGGTGACATTATCCTTTCTTATTTTTAAGAAAAATTAAAACTATTTTTGTTGAAAAAAATAGTGTAGCCAACGGCTACAAAGTTAAAAAGGATGAATTTTTGACTTTGAACTTGTCAATACTCACATGGCTATTCTCATGGCAAGGAGTTGAGAAATTCTTGAAGCATATTCCATTTTATCTTCTCATTTTTGCAAAGGATAATTATGATAAATCCAAGGTGGAAAAAATCGGCCACATCATTTTGCCAAGGTGGACCAATCATTGTGTTTTATTTTGCCAAGTGTACAAAGCCAACCAATGATGAGAAGACATTTGGAGTTGATGATGAAGATGATGACACATTGGCATTCTTATCTTCAAGGCTCAAATCACACTATAAATAGAGGCAATGGTGAAGAAGATGAAACACACTTGAAGCTCACAAGCATTCTATAGCTTTCATATTCATCTTCTTGTTCTTGTTGTTGTATTTTGTTGTAGCAAAGTTGTTCTTAATATTTTGGTGAGATACAAGCCTCTTGAGCTTCATTTGTAAGATTGATTAGCCATCTTTATAAGGCTACATCAATAGGTGTTGGAGGTATTGCAACTAAGTGTTGCTTAGAAGGTGATTATCCAAGTCTTGAGTAGGGTTGGTGTATAACCCAAGGATCAAGCTTGGCTCTTGTTGTAAGGTGTTCATATCATAGTGAAATCCAAGGAAAGGTGTTCCTTGGGACTGGAGTAGGTCACATTGACCGAACCAGGATAAATCCTCGGTGTTCTTCTCTTGTTTCTTTATTTCTGTTTTCTGCCCGTTTTTGACTGCAGTTTTCACCCAACTTCACACAATTTGAAAAAATAGCTAAACATTTTCAAAATTCGTGATTTTTGGTGGAGTTATACTTCAGACTGTTAGCTTTCATTTGCAACAATAATAACTTGATTTGAGCAAGTAAAAGTTAGTCTTTCAGTCTTTGCAAGATAACTGCTCCAATCTGGCTGCAATCTGACCAGTTTTGAGAAAAGTTAAATTCTGTATTTTTCAAGAATTGTTTGAGGTCAGGGCCTTTTGGAAACTTCATCTACACATCCTAAGGAGTGTTTTGATATAAAGATCAACCTTTTTGGTTGAGTATTCAAAGAGAAACACTATTTTCAAAATCAGCAACATTCTGTCCAATTCTGTCCAGATTGACCATCTAAATCTTTTAATTTGTTTGAAGGGTCAAACGATCTTATTTTTGTCTGATTTTTGGACAGAGTCTTGTTAACTCATTGAAGTTTAATTCTGGAAAGTTTCATAATTTTTGGAGTTGTGTACAATTATTTGTGAATTTTTGAAAAACGGGTTCTGAATCTGAGTTGGTCTCAGATTCTGTTTTCAAGGGGATTTTAACAAAGGGTTGTAGTGTAATTTCCGCTAACCACTATTCACCCCCCCTCTAGTGGTGTTCATTGCAGGTGCACGGTCCAACAATGAATGATACCTTTTTGTGAATAGAATTCAGCTAGAGAAAATTCTAAGGCATTATCACTTCTAATAACCTTAATTTTCTTGTCAAACTGTGTGAGAACAAGATTGTGAAAACTTGGAATAATATGTTTGGCCTCAGATTTGGTTTTGATCAAATAGACCCAGGTAAAACGACTCTTACCATCAACTAAAGTCAAAAAATAACGTTGTCCATACATTGTTGGGTGCCTATAAGGGCCCCAGATGTCAATGTGTACAATATCAAATATACATTGAGAAACAGAAAATGAAGTAGGGAAACATGGCCTCTTTTGTTTAGCCATAGGGCAAACATTACAAATGTATCTGGATTGGAATTGACAACAGCAAGGTCTATTTTGCTTATTTGATCAAGTCTGGCATCTGAGAGATGTCCCAGTCGAAGGTGCCATATGGGGACAGAATCAATGCTTGCAGACAGACACGTAGGAGACACAACCTCTTGAGACTTGGACTTTGGCATGGCAGTGCCTTGAATGTAGTATAGGCCTTTTTTAAGTTCAGCTGAACCAATCTTCATGTTGAAGCATTGGTCCTGAATCACACAATGAGTGGAATGAAAATGAGCATCAAACTAAGAATCAGTCATCAGCATACCAAGAGAAGGAAGATTAAAGGAAAAAGATGGCACAAACAGGACATTAGATATCTTTAAGATATGAGTGACAGAGACATTACCAATATGAGTAGAAAATACATGTATTTCATTTGGCATTTTAACTGGTATGGGCTTAATAGGATGAAAAGAATCAAAGAGGGATAAAGAACAAGAGACATGGTTTGTGGCTCCTGAATCAAGAATCCATATATTAGAAATATAGTTTGTATAAGTACCTGATTCAGTCTCAGGAGGAGCCAGACACTCAGCAGAAAGAACAGTAGACTGTACAGCATTACCACTGCTGTTTGGCATGGTACGGGTCTCCTTCTCATTCAACAGCCCAAGCAATCTTTGATATTGCTCCATGGTAAAAGAGGGAGTAACAGTTTGAGATGGTGGAGGCTGGGAATATACAGATGCATTGCAAAACTACCTTGGATCTTCATATTGAGAGGGGTTAGTCACAATTTCTTGACTGGCTTCAATCATATTGATCTGTGGGCATGACATAAAACCCGGAGGGTAGCCATACTTCTTATAGCACCTATCTATAGTGTGTCCCAACATACCACAGAATGTACACACAGGTTTCTAAAAACCACCACCAGTGCCTCTACCAAACCCCTTTCTTGGCCCTCCTGTCTGTATCAGTCACTTTCACTTTGTTTCAACTAGGACCACATCAGCCTTGCCCTTCCATTCTACTATCATCTTCAACAGATAGAGGGAGAAAGTAATGGGACGGTGGAAATGAAAATTGGGGGCTAGGGACGTGGAACAGGAAGGAGGTGTTAGTTTGATGGAGGAGGGGAGACAATTGGACAGTGGAAAGGCATAGGAGCAGAAGGAAATGGAAGGGTCGGTCAGGGATGGGGCGGGGGGTTGCATCGGAGTGCTAGATGCTGGAAAAGTACGTCAAAGTACTTTAAAATGTACTCTAAATTTATATAAAAACATGTAAGATGTTGTTTGTAGCGCCCCGACCCGGACAGCGGAATCCGAATCGGTACACCCGTCATAGCTTACTGAGAAGACTACAAGACGTCTCATCTCTCGAATACACATCATCACTGACGTAAGAGAAATAAGTGCGGAAACATGTATCTAATAAATCTCAACCATCAATTCAATGCATCAAATAATAATAACATCTCTAAGGGTAGTCCCAGTAGTAACGAACTAATCCTCAAGTATATGGAAGAACTGAAATAAGTAACAACTGTGCCGTCTAGCCCCCAACATGTCTTTATATATCCCATTCAGCCCACTCACCATCGTCTTCTATGAATATCATGTCGTAGCTAGGTTCATCTGCAATCACAAAGGTAGTACCCTTAGCGAAAAACGCTAGCAAGTAACCCGCTTATAAAACATACGGGATCAACACATGGCAAGACATGAGTAATATATAATTCATGGGAATCGTGGGGCACATGTCTTGTAAAGCTTCCAAACATATATACGAGTCACGTAATAGCAAGTACAGCAAATTGATCGCAATTAACGAATCCATAACAATCGAATACCATGCACATCCATACCACAACGACTCTCGTGATGCATGTCAAAATATGCACTACACTACACAATCACAAATGCATGAGCCCTTTCTTTTCAAGTCAATGAAATGCATGTCACAATGTCCGGTCTCGTAACTCGTTACCCTGTAACACGCCCCGGCTTATATTTCCATCCCGGTTTACGTTACAGGCTCGTATGCTCTATGATGCGCCTCGGCTTATATTTCCATCCCGATTTACATCACAGATCTCGTAAAACTCTGCAATGCACCTCGGCTTATATTTCCATCCCGATTAGCATTGCAGAGGACTTTATACCCTGTAACACGCCCCGGCTTATATTTCCATCCCAGTTTGCGTTACAGCCTTTTGTGCCCTGCAATGCGCCCCGGCTTATATTTCCATCTCGGTTTACATTACAGGTCACCTTCGCAAATCTGTGCCGAAGCACATCTCTTTTCAAATCCATATGCAATGCACGTGCCATGATGCAGGACTCCTCGTTCCAATCACATTTCTCGTTCACGTATACAGTTCATAATCACATGCGCAAGTACGAGCAACACACAAGATTTCCCTAACTCATACGTCAAAGCTTAGGTCTCAACTAGATCGTCAACACTTAAACTTGATTCCAAAAGTCACAAACCAATGTGAGTACCCCTATCTTTCCTTCACGGAATGCTATAACACCTCGTATGTTCATTACCTAACCCTCCTAAGTCAGCCTCATTGAAATCCGGTTCGAAAACCCTTCAAATTCTCCAAACTCAATTCACCATCTTAAGTCATGTTCCCAAGACTTAAACTAGTCATAATCAGGTCCTAAGAAGTCCCTAAGGTCACCCAAAGGATCCCCTAGCTTCCCTCTTTCTTCCCTTACTTTCCCACAAAACTGGTTGACGTCATACCCTGACGTCGATCGATCTACGTACGTCATACCCTGACGTCGATCGATCGACGTCCATCTGAGGCACGTCGATCTCTCACTCAACCTACGTCATACCCTCACGTCATACCCTCACGTCATACCCTCACGTCATACCCTCACACTGAACTACGTCGATCGATCGACGTGCATCTGAGGCTTGTCGATCTCTCACTCCTTCCACGTCGATCGATCGACGTGCATCTGAGGCACGTCGATCTCTCACCTGCTATACGTCGATCGATCGACGTCCTGAATTTTCAGAATCTTCATCCTGCGATTTCTACATCAACTGCAGACCTATACTCCAATCGTTTTCCAACGTTCTTCCCACCAATCCAAGCCTATTCGTCCCTATCAATCCATTCTTAATCTTCTCAAACCAGATCCTTCACACGCACATCAACGATTCAATCCTAAAACTCGAATCTTTCATCAAATCAACCCCAAAAACCTAACCTTTTCACTCATCCCTCCCTTCAACCGCCATCATCAAGCAAGTGGGATTCAAGGGATGGGGATTCACATGGTCACACATAAACCATGAACAACAAACAAGATTTCAACATATAATGGCCAAAATCGTCAACACCAAACACATAAATCATATACAAATAATCACAGAAAGAAACTACTGCATGGTGATCCATTTAATATCAAAAGTAGGCCTTTTTCTTTCACAAATCATAGGAACTTATAAGAAAGTTACTTGCCTTTGCTTACTCGAAGAATGAAGGAAGATCGGACGAAGATTGAATGATGGATCTTGAAGAAATCCTTGCCTAGGGTTCCAAGTGAGGGAAACCGCCTATGGGAATGGAGAGGGATGGTTGGCGTCGGTTTTCTTTCCTGTGAGGGAGAGAAACTGACGTTCAGCCAGTTTTTATATGGGAAGGGTAGAATTTGGAGTTTCTAAATTATATCTATTATCTTATTTATCTTAAAGGATAATCTCCTAACATTTAATTCATTAATTAAATCCTAATTAATTCCAATATTAAAACCCTCAATTAATTCACATTAAACCTATTACTTAATTCGGAATTCAATACAGTTGACCGCCATTAACCTCATTTAATTCCTTAATTATCTTTTAATTATCCTACGGGAGGTGCGGGGCATAACATTCCACCCCTTACAAAAAGTTTCGTCCTCGAAACTGACGTACCTTATTGAAAGAGATGTGGATATAACTCCTTCATTTGCTCCTCAAGCTCCCATGTGGCTTCGCGCTCCGTATGATTACTCCACTGAACTTTGACATACGGAATGACGCGTCGGCGTAGGACTTGATCCTTTTTATCCACAATCCTGATTGGATGCTCTTCATAGGTGACATCTCCTTTCACATCCAAGGGTTGGGCTTCAAGGACATGGCTCGGGTCCGATACGTATTTCCGTAGTTGAGATACGTGAAATACGTTGTGGACTTGGGACAAATTCGGAGGTAAGGCGAGTCTGTATGCTCTTTCACCAACTTTACCAAGAACTTCGTAAGGGCCAATATATCTAGGGCTTAACTTGCCCCTCATTCCGAATCTCGCAACCCCCTTGGTTGGTGAAACCCGTAAATAAACCTTTTCACCTTCCTCGAATTCCAAGGGTCGTCTCTTGGTGTCAGCCCAACTCTTGCTGCGATCTTGAGCCACTTTGAGTTTCTCTCTTATCACTTTCACCCTTTCAACCGTTTGCTCAACCAACTCTGGTGCGGCAATAGTCCTTTCTTCAACTTCGTCCCAACAAACCGGGGATCTGCACTTGCGTCCGTATAAAGCTTCAAATGGTGCCATACCAATTGCACTGTGATAGCTATTATTGTACGAAAACTCCATCAACTTCAGCATGCTATCCCAGTTTCCTTTGAAGTCCAAGGCGCACGCTCTTAGCATATCCTCCAAGGTTTGAATGGTTCTCTCGGATTGCGCGTCCGTTTGCGGGTGGTATGCGGTACTCATTCTCAGTTCAGTACCCATTGCCTTCTGAAACGCCCTCCAAAACTTGGAAGTAAACTTGGGATCACGGTCCGACACAATGCTGACTGGGACTCCGTGTAGGCTCACAATGTTATCCACATAGATATTGGATAACTTTTCATACGAAGTACCATGTGGCATGGCTATGAAATGAGCCGTCTTTGTTAATCGGTCTACTATCACCCAGATCATCTCATTTCCATTTCTGGTCTTGGGTAGTCCCATCACAAAGTCCATAGTTACGTGTTCCCATTTCCACTCTGGAATTTCTAGGGGCATCATCAAACCACCAGGTCGTTGATGTTCGGCCTTGACTTGTTGGCACACCAAGCATCTTTCGACATATGCAGCTATAGATCTCTTCATCCCTATCCACCAATAGTTTCTTTTGAGGTCTTTATACATCTTAGTGCTCCCGGGGTGGATAGACATCCTTGAGTTATGCGCTTCTTGGAGTAATTCCGTTTGGAGTTTGTCTTTACCTGGCACGCATAACCGATTCTGGAACCATAGGCTTCCGTCTCCTCGCAGCTGGAAATCCTTTACTGGTCCCGTGGATAATTTGTCGCGGATTTCTTTCAGTGCTGGGTCCTCGTACTGTGCCTCTTTGATTATGTCTACCAAGTCTGGACTGATAGACAAAGCTGTTAAAACATTCGCCACTGAATCCACCAATTCAAGATCAAACTCCTCAATCTCTCTTTCCAATGGGGACTGTCTTGCGTGGCTAGACTTTCTGCTCAATGCGTCTGCCACTCTGTTGGCTTTACCCGGATGGTAATTGATGGTCAGGTCATAATCCTTTAGTAACTCCAGCCATCTTCTCTGTCTCATGTTTAACTCCTTCTGCGAGAACAAGTACTTTAAGCTCTTATGATCAGTAAATACGGCACACTTTTCTCCGTACAAATAGTGTCTCCAGATCTTAAGAGCAAATACCACTGCTGCAAGTTCCAAGTCATGCGTCGGGTAATTCTGCTCATATGGTTTCAATTGTCTTGACGCGTATGATATGACCCGTTCATTTTGCATCAAGACACAACCTATAAACAGAACGTTAGTTTAAGACTAGCATATGTATATACACTGCATTAATTGTAATGAGGTACATACCTAGTCCTTTCTTGGACGCGTCACTATAAATCACGAAACCGTCGGTGCCGGAGGGTTGTGCCAACACCGGGGCTGTGGTCAATCTCTTCTTGAGCTCGGTAAAGCTCTGCTCGCATTCAGCAGTCCATTCGAACTTAGTCTTCTTCTGCGTAAGTCGACTCAATGGAACTGCTATCGTTGAGAATCCCTCAACAAACTTCCTATAGTAGCCTGCCAAGCCTAGAAAGCTTCTGACTTCGGTCACATTGGTGGGTCTTGGCCATTCCGTGATGGCTTCTATCTTCTTAGGATCCACAGAGATCCCATCTTCCGAAATCACGTGACTGAGAAAGGCTACACTCCTTAGCCAAAATTCACACTTGCTGAATTTGGCATAAAGCTGCTGTTGCCTCAGAATTTGTAACACCACTCTTAAGTGTTCTGCATGTGCTGGCTCATCGGGAGAGTATACTAGGATGTCATCAATTAACACCACGACAAATTGATCCAACTGCTCTCGAAATACGGTGTTCATCAAGTCCATGAAGGCCGCCGGGGCATTAGTTAATCCAAAAGGCATCACCAAAAATTCATAATGCCCGTATCTAGTCCGAAAAGCGGTCTTAGGGACGTCTCCCGCTTTCACAAGCAACTGATGGTACCCTTGACGAAGGTCGATCTTTGAGAACCAGCGAGCTCCCTTTAATTGGTCAAATAAGTCCTCAATCCTTGGCAAAGGATATTTGTTCTTTATGGTGATCTTATTCAACTCGCGGTAATCTATACAGAACCGCATGCTGCCATCTTTCTTCTTCACAAATAATACAGGAGCTCCCCAGGGTGATACACTGGGTCGGATTAATTTCTTGTCTAATAGTCTTGAAGTTGTCCTTTAAGTTCCTTAAGTTCAGCTGGAGCCATTCTGTAGGGTGCATTAGATATAGGTTCGGCTCCTGGTATCAAATTGATCTCAAACTCCACTTCTCTTGATGGCGGAACTCCCGGTAAATCATCCGGAAATACATCTTTGAACTCATTGATTACCGGTATTTGATCCATAGAGGGAACCTCCTGCTTCGCATCCAATGCATATACCATAAATCCCTCAGCTCCTTTCTGTAAGGCTTTAAAGGCCTTAAACGCTGTCAAGTATATCTTCCTTGGAGCTTTGGTCATCTTGACATTTCCTTGTATCGTGATGTCATTCATCTCAGGGTCCTTGAGGGTCACTTGCTTAAGTTTACAGTCAATATTGGCATGATTCTTGGTCAGCCAATCCATGCCCAATATTACATCGAAGTCCTTCATTGGAATTGGGACTAAAGTCACCGAGAATATCCTTCCATCCAATTCCAAGTCACAATCTTTGTACTGGTGGTGAGAAACCAGTACTTGTTCGCCTGCTGCCTGCACCCTAAATGGGTTCTCAAGCCATTCGGGTAAACAGTCGAGCCCTTTGGCTAATCGCTTAGAGATGAAGGAGTGGCTAGCTCCACTATCAAATAACACGTTGGCAGGTACTTTGTTAACTAAGATCACACCTAATTCACAAGAGGGTAACACATAAAGGTTTTCACATAACACATATATAGTCATCAACTTAAAAGACTAAAATTCAGCTTAAGCAATTATTATTTAACTTGGGTCATACCTGTCACCACGTTTGCGTCCTCCTGGACTTCTGCGTCCGTCATGGCGTGGACTCTCGCATTGGGCCTGCCTTTCTGCTGCTGGGCTGGCCCTGCTCCGGCTTGAGGTCTAGGGTCCCATTCAGGACAATCCTGAATCCGGTGGCCCGTCTTTCCACACTTGAAGCACGCTCCGGTAATCTTCCAACACTCGCATGCGTGTCTCCTATGACAATGTGGACATTCCGCGGGTGCCTGGCGATTGGGTTGATTCTGCTGCGGTGCCCTTTGAGCTGGCCCCGCTTGCCCTTTCCTAGGGATCTTGACCCAACGTCCGGGTCTACTTCCGCTTGGCTCTACCCTCGGCCTTTTGCTCGTCTCTTCACGAGCCTCCCTCGGTTGTGTTCTGCGCATGTCACTCTCCACTCGGTAACATGCGTCCAGCATCTCTTCAAAAGTTTTCAAACTCGACCCCGCTATAGCTGTCCGTATGCAGGGATTCAGACCCTCTTCGAATTTCAGCATCTTCATCCTGTTATTTTCCAAGACCATGGGTGTGAACTTACCCAAGGCATGGAACCTGTCCGCGTAATCGGAGACCGACATCCTCCCCTGTTCAAACTTGTCGAACTGCCTCATCTTCTCCAAGACAGCAGTCTCAGGCACATAGTAGTCCTTGTATGCCTGTACGAATTGTCTCCACTGGATAGGGGAAGTCATCTTGGGCAGGATGCCGCTCCACCAGGCATTTGCTCTGCCAGTCAGAAACGGCGTGGCCACATCCACCTTCAGATCCTCAGGCACTTGTACAAGCCTGAAACATTTTTCTACCTCATCGATCCAGAACCCAGCCACCTCTGGGTCAGTGGTCCCTTCAAAGTTTGGGGCATGCATCTTACGCATTTCCCCAATGTAATACCTGATGCCTTGTTGGGGAGGTGGTGGAGGAGGTTGTTGTGGCTGTTGCTGCTGCTGAGCAACCCCTTGCGCTATCACTGTGATAGCGTCTATCAATGCTTGTGGGACTAGGACTGGTGGTGGTGGAGGGTTATTGTCCCCGTTGCCACCGTTTCCTTGGTTGTCACGTCTAGGAGGCATTTTCTGCAATATTACGTTGGTTAGTATCCAGAAGTTTCTAGAATAAGTACTTGGGTCCATAACGTGATACGAAGCGGAATTTACGCACTAAAATAATTAACATTTATTACTTACACTTAGTCGCACTCGTACACACGTCCATCCCAATCAAACCTAAATCTAAGATTACATACTTAGACTTAAAGATCAACTTAAGGTGAAAATCATAACTTGAGACTCTACGTGTCAAAACCTAGGTCTCCGAGGTAGATCTGAAGCCTAGGCTCTGATACCACCTGTAGCGCCCCGACCCGGACAGCGGAATCCGAATCGGTACACCCGTCGTAGCTTACTGAGAAGACTACAAGACGTCTCATCTCTCGAATACACATCATCACTGATGTAAGAGAAATAAGTGCGGAAACATGTATCTAATAAATCTCAACCATCAATTCAATGCATCAAATAATAATAACATCTCTAAGGGTAGTCCCAGTAGTAACGAACTAATCCTCAAGTATATGGAAGAACTGAAATAAGTAACAACTGTGCCGTCTAGCCCCCAACATGTCTTTATATATCCCATTCAGCCCCCTCACCATCGTCTTCTATGAATATCATGTCGTAGCTAGGTTCATCTGCAATCACAAAGGTAGTACCCTTAGCGAAAAACGCTAGCAAGTAACCTGCTTATAAAACATACGGGATCAACACATGGCAAGACATGAGTAATATATAATTCATGGGAATTGTAGGGCACATGTCTTGTAAAGCTTCCAAACATATATACGAGTCACGTAATAGCAAGTACAGCAAATTGATCGCAATTAACGAATCCATAACAATCGAATACCATGCACATCCATACCACAACGACTCTCGTGATGCATGTCAAAATATGCACTACACTACACAATCACAAATGCATGAGCCCTTTCTTTTCAAGTCAATGCAATGCATGTCACAATGTCCGGTCTCGTAACTCGTTACCCTGTAACACGCCCCGGCTTATATTTCCATCCCGGTTTACGTTACAGGCTCGTATGCTCTATGATGCGCCTCGGCTTATATTTCCATCCCGATTTACATCACAGATCTCGTAAAACTCTGCAATGCACCTCGGCTTATATTTCCATCCCGATTAGCATTGCAGAGGACTTTATACCCTGTAACACGCCCCGGCTTATATTTCCATCCCGGTTGCGTTACAGCCTTTTGTGCCCTGCAATGCGCCCCGGCTTATATTTCCATCTCGGTTTACATTACAGGTCACCTTCGCAAATCTGTGCCGAAGCACATCTCTTTTCAAATCCATATGCAATGCACGTGCCATGATGCAGGACTCCTCGTTCCAATCACATTTCTCGTTCACATATACAGTTCATAATCACATGCGCAAGTACGAGCAACACACAAGATTTCCCTAACTCATACGTCAAAGCTTAGGTCTCAACTAGATCGTCAACACTTAAACTTGATTCCAAAAGTCACAAACCAATGTGAGTACCCTTATCTTTCCTTCACGGAACGCTATAACACCTCGTATGTTCATTACCTAACCCTCCTAAGTCAGCCTCATCGAAATCCGGTTCGAAAACCCTTCAAATTATCCAAACTTGATTCACCATCTTAAGTCATGTTCCCAAGACTTAAACTAGTCATAATCAGGTCCTAAGAAGTCCCTAAGGTCACCCAAAGGATCCCCTAGCTTCCCTCTTTCTTCCCTTACTTTCCCACAAAACTAGTTGACGTCATACCCTGACGTCGATCGATCTACGTACGTCATACCCTGACGTCGATCGATCGATGTCCATCTGAGGCACGTCAATCTCTCACTCAACCTACGTCATACTCTCACGTCATACCCTCACTCTGAACTACGTCGATCGATCGACGTGCATCTGAGGCACGTCGATCTCTCACTCCTTCCACGTCGATCGATCGACGTGCATCTGAGGCACGTCGATCTCTCACCTGCTATACGTCGATCGATCGACGTCCTGAATTTTCAGAATCTTCATCCTGCGATTTCTGCATCAACTGCAGACCTATACTCCAATCGTTTTCCAACGTTCTTCCTACCAATCCAAGCCTATTCGTCCCTATCAATCCATTCTTAATCTTCTCAAACCAGATCCTTCACACGCACATCAACGATTCAATCCTAAAACTCGAATCTTTCATCAAATCAACCCCAAAAACCTAACCTTTTTACTCATCCCTCCCTTCAACCGCCACCATCAAGCAAGTGGGATTCAAGGGATGAGGATTCACATGGTCACACATAAACCATGAACAACAAACAAGATTTCAACATATAATGGCCAAAATCGTCAACACCAAACACATAAATCATATACAAATAATCACGGAAAGAAACTACTGCATGGTGATCCATTTAATATCAAAAGTAGGCCTTTTTCTTTCACAAATCGTAGGAACTTATAAGAAAGTTACTTGCCTTTGCTTACTCGAAGAATGAAGGAAGATCGGACGAAGATTGAATGATGGATCTTGAAGAAATCCTTGCCTAGGGTTCCAAGTGAGGGAAACCGCCTATGGGAATGGAGAGGGATGGCTGGCGTCGGTTTTCTTTCCTGTGAGGGAGAGAAACTGATGTTCAGTCAGTTTTTATATGGGAAGGGATATCTATTATCTTATTTATCTTAAAGGATAATCTCCTAACATTTAATTCATTAATTAAATCCTAATTAATTCCAATATTAAAACCCTCAATTAATTCACATTAAACCTATTACTTAATTCGGAATTCAATACAGTTGACCGCCATTAACCTCATTTAATTCCTTAATTATCTTTTAATTATCCTACGGGAGGTGCGGGGCATAACAATGTTTGTGATTGAAAGATGATTTGAACGCTTTGAACTTGTAAGAAATCACTTGGATCGATCCATGCGTAAGTTGGATCGAACCAAGTGAAAGCTGAAATGAAGTTGAGTGTTCTGTTGAAATAGATCAATATCGATCGATCGATGTGGTATGGATGCAAAGTTAGGAGCTCTCTGTCCAACATAGATCGATCACATGGATCGATCAATACATCGATCAATTGATGTTGGCAAAATGAAGAATTGAAACTCTCTGTCCGACATCGATCGAAGTGACATCGGTCGATCACATTGATCGATCGATATGCCAAAAGTCAAGGACTTTTCACTTTAAATTGCATCGTTTGATCTAAGAATCATCTTCCTTCATACATGAATGTTATGAAACTGACATGGAGGTTAATTAAACTGCAGAAATGGGTTTTCAAAGTGGTATTTACACTACCCAAGGCCTATACATAATAGGCCTTGCTATCTTAAATTGGATACAACAACTTTTGCTAAATTCTGAAAATTTCAGTATTTGTTTGCCTCCAACGTCTCCTTCTTCTTCCTCCACTATCAATCACTTCCATAAGCAAGTTCAATATCTCCCTCTTAGAGCAAAGAAAGGGAGAAATCCGTTATATCCTGGGAAGTATTTTCTATGATGTGAACTCTCTATGACAGGAACCCAACTCACTATTAGTAGAGATCCTCCAAACAGAGTTCAATGTGGTAAAAACACGTTATAGAAGAGTTCTGTTAAGTACTATCATACATGTCCCTTCCTTTGTTGATGCCCAAGGACAGTACTTGCTGCATGTTTGAGGGTGAGATTTAAATCTCTTAATGGATAATTCATAGCCATTAAAGATGGTGGTCTGTTGCAGTCACACTTGATGAATATCACCTATATAAGTATGGAAGTGAGGCCGCTTCCTATGAGAGCCTGAAAAACTTTCTAGATCGCTTATAAATCTTGGGATTGGATGCAGGGCCATTAACGTACCACACCGCAAACTTGTAAGAAGTTAGATAATGGCATGTCATTTGTGTGTTCATATAAACAGTAGTAAAATATATGGTTCAAGACGGTTGCCACCCTATTTCTATTTATATAACTACAAATTGTACTATCGGCCAGTTCAACACGTTTGTCACTGCTCCGTTATGTGTCATTATCTTTTTGACACGGAGAGGTTGATTTATTAACGTTCGGAAATGTTTGTGTATAAGTTTTGATCATGTGGGAAATTGTTGGAAAAGTACGTCAAAGTACTGTAAAATTTGCTCCAAACTTATATGAAAACATGTAAGATGTTGTTTGGAGATTGAAAGATGATTTAAACACTTTGAAATTGTAAGAAATCGCTTGGATCGATCCATATGTAAGTTGGATCAAACCAAGTGAAAGCTGAAATGAAGTTGAGTATTCTGTTAGACATAGATCGATGACATCGATCGGTCGATGTATGCATCGATCGATTAATATGGTATGGATGCAAAGTTAGGAGCTCTTTGTCCAACATAGATCGATCACATGGATTGATCGATGCGACATCGATCGATGTATCGATCGATTTTGATGTCGGCAGTTGGAGCTCTCTGTCCGACGTTGATCGATGACATTGATCGATTGAAGTGACATCGATCGATCACATCGATCTATCGATATGCAAAAAGTCAGGACTTTTCACTTTAAACTGTATCGTTTGATCCAAGAATTATCTCCCTTCATACATGAATGTTATGAAACTGACATGGAGGTTAATTAAACTGCTGAAATGGGTTTTCAAAGTGGTATTTACACAACCCAAGGCCTATAAATAGTAGGTCTTGCTATCTTAAATTAGATACAACAACTTTTGCTAAATTCTGAAAATTTCAGCATTTGTTTGCCTCCAGCGTCTTCTTCTTCTTCCTCCACTATCAATCACTTCCATAAGCAAGTTCAATCTCTCTCTCTTAGAGCAAAACAGAGGGAGAAAGCCGTTATATCCTGGAAAGCATTTGGTTGAAGACTACCTTGCTCGTCGGTAGAGGCAAAATTGCTTTAAGGACAATGACCATCTAGTCACGTCTCGGCTGTTATTTTCTTTTTGGTTGTCCGTATTCCTACTCAGTTTTCTTACACTAGAATGAGGGGAAGAAGGTGGTGGATTGGAGAGGCAGATGGTGGAGGATGATTGAGATTGTGGAGGTCTTAGAGGATTAGTCAGGGTATAAGTGTCAAGTTATACGCTATTTTAAATTAAACATTATAATGGTGTTTTCAATTTAGTAAAAAACACAGACGATCTAGGAAAAATAATAATAAGAAAGGTCTCTAGAATAATTTGTTAAACGACATATAACCAAATTATAATTTCCCGTTCAAAAATTTCCTATAACTTCGTTAAAATGGAAATTGCTGTTATTATATGTTTATTTCCCCATTTTTTTTCAAACCGAAAATGTTTTAACATTTTCAAGCTTAATGAAGTCCTGAAATAAATTGAAACGTGGTATACATTTTTCAGATCTGTTTATGCAATAAGTTTCTAAATCCAGTGAGAAGAAAAACGAATTATGTTATGTCATAAATTTTGTATAATAGTCTTAAGAATATTATTATAATAAACAGAGTGTGGTAATGAACATCTCATTTAAAAGAAATACAGAATTTGATGCGAGTGTATGTGGGTGTCATATATGTTTATGAATGAAAAATAGGTCGTGCTGTGAATTGGCTGACGTTTGAGTAACATGTTTCAAGATGTCAACTCAAAGCTGACTGTTTATTTAGAAAGTTTTAGATTTCTAGACATAAAATATACATGACAGGTTCATAGATGGAGTTCGGTTTTGACACGTCAACTCAAAAAATCAAAATATTCTGATTTTCAATCAGATGTGTTTGCCGTTTTTGTGCCTTTTTAGACTTTTAAAATAAGTATATTATAATTTTTAGATCAACTCTAACCGAGACCTATTAGTTCCAATATCAATTTTGAGTCCGGCCTCATTTTGATATGAACACGTGAGACCAAAACTTAAAGTTACAAAAGAAGTGATTTGATATAATTCTAATACAAACCAATAAGAGTAAAACTTAAACCTAGTGGGAATAAAATTTAAACCTTCAAATGACATGTGCATATTCATATCCTGGTCCCGGTTGTCTCGGACATTACTCGTCCTATTTATGACAACGTGAAGTTTGCAAGAGTATAGCACAATAGAAAAGCATGAGGGGAGCTGTTAGACCCCTAATTTGCATATTCTACAAATGATTTTTGGTGCGGGGACGGTTGTGACACTCAAGATGAGGGATATTATTTTTTTGCTAAAAAAAATCATGTGGGGTACATATAGTGGCAGCCCATGTTTTCAAAACATGTTTTTTGGGGTTCAATTTGTCTTACTCAGTGGAAACCCATGTTTTTTTGGATAGAGAGAGAAAATCAGAAGATCGATGTCGAAAAGAAAGAGGGCCAGAAACGGAGGGAAAAAGGAAAAGGTCAATAGAAAAGTCAAGAGTAAACGGCGAGAAAAAAACAAAATGTTATTACTCTTTGCAGATGCGTCCCAAAAATGTTATATTCCTGAAAATAAAATGATGTTCGCAGTTAAAGGTTTTTTAATTGTCATTTCAATTAGAACTTATCTGTTTATATAATTTGAACAATTAATCATAAAATATAAATTAAAGTTTAAAATCAAGATAGTTTGTTTTTTTTTTTAGAATATATCAAAATCAAACTAACAATATTTTTCGACTCAAAAGAGTAGCGAGCAATGCAGCTTTTTGTGAACCTTCTTTTGGCCTTTTTTACTTAACCTACAAGTAAACCGATTTATATATTGTTTTTTCCATGCTACATATGTTAGACAATAATCTGAGGAAGATGACAAACAAACACAAAACAAAATGCCGAGACGTGATGTGAATCACTGTCCTTAAAAGCAATTTCGCCTCCACCGGTGAGCAAGGTGAACCACAAGCGAATGCTTCCCAGGATTTAACGGCTTCTCTTGTTCCTTTGCTCTAGGAGAAAGAGAATGAACTTGCAAAATTGAAGTGTCAAAAGTAGAGGAAGAAGAAGAAGACTGCTGAAACTTTCTGCACTTTAAGGGAAAACACAAGGGAAAAAACTCTTAGTTTTGCAAATAGTTAAGTCTTGTATATATATAGGCTTTAGGGTAGTAGAAAACAACATTTTAAACTAGTTTCAGCAGTTTTCTAACCTCTCAAGCCCGTTGAATAACGTTCACAATCGAAGGGAGATGAACCTTGGATGAAAAGATGCATCACACAGTGAAAAGTTCTGTCTGTTGGACATCGATCGATCACATCGATCGATCGATGTCCCCTTCGATCGATCGATGTGATCGAACGAAGTCTGACAGAAACTTCACTTTCTTTACTGTCCTACATCGATCGATCACATCGATCGATCGATGTCACTTCGATCGATCGATGTGATAGATCGAAGTTGGACAGTAAACTTCAGCAAGCCTCAGACCCATGTCGATCTCTAACGTCGATCGATCGATGTACATCGATCGATCGAAGTGAGAGATCGATGTCCAACAGAGGCTCTTTCAGCTTTATCCACTTCACATTAATCTCCCGAACGACCTCATACGTGTTCTATATAAGTTTGGAGCACACGAAAAGGACTTTTAACGTCCTTTTTTCCAACAATCCCCCACATGATCCAAACTTATATACAAACTCTCTTGAACGTTAAACAACTAACCTCTCTACTTTTAACGAAGACAAAGACACTTAATGGACAATGACTTTCGTCTTGAATTGCCACTTAGTTCAAGAAGAAGCATATAAACGGAAATAAGATGACAAAAGTCTTGAATCTTAATTCACTATTGTTTATATAAACTTACAACTGACATGTCCTCGACTAGCTTCAGGCAAGTTCGCGGTTTGGTGCGATATCGGCCATGCACCCAGTCCCAGGTTTTCATAAGAGCTCTAGTGAGTTGTTCCAAACTCTCATAGGAAGCGGCACCACCTCCACTCTTATATAGGTGATGTTCATCAAGTGTGTACTGCGCACACCACCATACAACATGGCTATGAACTTCATTAAGAGATTCTAAAAATCTCACCCTCCACAATTTGCAGTAAGTACTATCTTCAACAACACCATAAGAAGGGACAAAACGACAGCACTTGTAGAACTTTTATATGACTTGTTTTTACCACATTGAACCCCGTTCGTAGGATCTCTACTAATAGTGGGTTGGGTTGCCGTCATACAAAGTTCACAACATTGGAACCAGTCCCATTCCCCTCGATGCTTGTTGGACTAACTTCTTATTTAGTCCTTTAGTCAAGGGATCTGCCAGATTTAACTCGGATCTTACAAACTCCAAGTTAATCACCCCTGAACTAATCAAATCCCGCACAATATTGTGTCTCAATCTGATATGCCGGCTCTTTCCATTATAGATCTTATTCTTTGCTCGAGCGATCGCTACCTGAGAATCACAACGTATAGAAACAGAAGGCATTGGGTTATGCCATATAGGAATATCAAGCAATAAATTCCTTAACCATTCAGCTTCAGTTGCAGCAAGTTCTAAAGCTATAAATTCAGATTCCATAGTTGATTTTGCTATACATGTCTGTTTAGAAGATTTCCAAGAAATGGCTCCACCACCTAAAGTGAACACATAGCCATTTGTCGAATTAATCTCATCATTATCTGACACCCAATTAGCATCACAGAAACCTTCTAAAACTGCCGGAAAACCATTAAACACAAGACAAAGATCCATTGTTCCTTTGATATATCTCATTAACCTTTCTAAAGCCATCCAATGTTCACTACTTGGATTATGAGTATATCTTGCTAGTCTATTTACTGCATAAGCTATATCGGGTCTTGTGCAATTCATTAAATACATAACACTACCAATGATTCTAGCATAATCAACTTGTGAAACACTATCATTCCTATTCTTCTTTAAGTGAACTGCTGGATCATATGGTGAACTTACAGGCTTAACATTAAAGAAATTAAACCGTTTTAACATTTTCTCAATATAATGAGATTGAGATAAAGCAAAACCCCCACAATTTTCAACTAACTTTAGGCCAAGTATTAAATCAGCCTTACCCATGTCTTTCATATCAAAGACGGAAGATAAGAATGATTTAGTACTATTAACAACATCCATGTTAGTCCCAAAGATTAACATGTCATCAACATATAAACATACAATGACACAACCAGAATTTTCAACTTTGCTATATATACAACGATAACTTTCATTCACAACATAACCGTTGGAAATCATAGCATTATCAAACTTTTCATGCCACTGCTTAGGGGCTTGTTTAAGGCCATACAAAGACTTCTTAAGTCTACATACCTTATGTTCTTGACCTTGAACAATCATACCCTCCGGTTGATGCATATATATCTCTTCATCTAGATCACCATTCAAAAAGGCCGTCTTAACATCCATTTGGTGTATCACCAACTTGTTAATGGAAGCTAAAGCCACTAACACTCTAATAGACGTTATTCTTGCTACCGGTGAATATGTATCGAAATAGTCTATACCCTCTTGTTGGGTAAAACCCTTGGCAACTAATCTTGCCTTGAACTTGTCTATAGAACCATCAGCCTTTAGTTTCTTTCTAAACACCCATTTACAACTAATAGGCTTACAACCTCTTGGCAACTCTACTAGTTCCCAAGTGTTGTTACTAAGGATTGACTCAAGTTCACTATTAATAGCCTCTTTCCAAAACTTAACGTCTACAGAACTCATAGCCTCTCTATACGTCTTAGGATCTTCTTCTAAAATAAAGGCTGTAATAAAATCATCTCCAAATGACTTTCCAACCTTTTGTCTTTTACTTCTTCTAAGAATAGAAGGAACTTCATCACTAGTTCTATTACTAGACTCACCAAGATCAAGACTAATACTAGTTTCCTTATCTTTCTTCATCGGGAACTCATGTTCAAAAAATTCTGCGTCCTTCGATTCCAAGATCACACCATTATCTAAAGTCATAAACCTATATGCAGCACTATTCGAAGCATATCCCACAAACACACAATCTCTAGTTTTAGACCCAATTTTATTCCTTTTGAACTCAGGAATTCCAACTTTGGCTAAGCACCCCCACACTTTCAAATAATTCAAGTTGGGTGTATAGCCTTTCCAAAGTTCATACGGTGTCAAACTAGTTTTCTTATGTGGTATTCTATTTAAAATATGACATGCTGAAAGAATAGCTTCACCCCACATATTGCTAGACAATCCGGAACCTAAGAGCATTGTATTCATCATATCCTTAAGTGTCCTATTTTTCCTTTCGGCAACACCATTGGATTGAGGAGTATATGGAGCTGTAAACTCATGTATAATACCATTATCTTCACAAAACTTTTGTAAAGATAAAGTATTATACTCACCTCCTCTATCCGATCTTATCTTTTTGATCTTTTTGTCTAGTTGGTTTTCAACTTCATTTTTGTACTTAACAGACATATCTTCCGCTTCGTCCTTGTTGCTAAGTAAATAAACCTTAGTGAACCTGGAAAAATCATCTATGAAAGTAATATAGTACCGCTTACCACCTTTACTCATCATATTCTTAAAATCTCCTAGATCACTATGAATCAACTCTAGTTTCTCGGTTGCTCTATTTACCGACTTGAAGGGTTTCTTATGTTGTTTCCCTTCGACACAATAATGACACTTTGTTAGACTACTTTCATTGTTTAATTCAATTAGATTGGTGTTCTTTAACCTTCTAATTGCATCGGCATTAACGTGACCTAGTCTAGCATGCCATAAATCAAAAGAATCAACAATATACACAGAACTAGATGCATTCTTATTACTTAAACATACAGCATCAAGAACAAATAAACCACCCGAACAAAAGCCTTTCCCAACAAATTCCCCACTCCTAGATAATACAAGCTTATCAGAATCAAAAACAAGTTTAATATTAGCCTTGTTCAGAAGTGCTCCAGAAATCAAGTTCCTCCGAATAGTTGGAACATGTAACACATTGCTCAACTCCAGCCTTTTACCAGAAGTCAACTTGAGGAGCACTTTCCCCTTCCCGATAACTCGGGTCGCTCGTGCATCCCCTAGAAAGACTTGGTCTCCACTATCTATCTCTTGATAGTCAAGAAATAGATCTCTGCTGATCGCAATGTGTCTAGTGGCTCCAGTGTCCACCACCCATTCTGTTGCACCTCCGACAAGGTTTACCTCATCGACGACAACTGCAGCGATTGTCTCATCCTTGGTGTCTGAGCGTCCTTCAACAAGGTTGGCTTGTCCACTTGATTGTCCTTTTCGCTTATTGCAAAAGAATGCCTTGTGACCCTGCTTCCCGCACACCCAACAGGCTCCCTTTGTCTGCGACTTGAACCGCCCCTGCACTTGAGCTTTACCTTTGGCCTTGTTTGAGATAAATCTCGGCTTCTTGGCCACATGCTCAATGACGTTGGCCTTGACACCAACTTCATCTCCGCTTGCATCTTCAATCCTGTTGTTTTCCTCTATACGAATGTGTTTTATTACACTATCCATAGAGAGTTTGGCATCATCATGCTTGCCCCTCTTCTTATACTTGTTCCAAGAGGAAGGGAGTTTCTCGATCAAAGCAGCAGCCTGGAAGGTTTCATCAATCTTGATACCTTCTTGTTCAATATTATCCACCAGTTGCTGAAACTGATGAATCTGGTCATTGATAGATATGTGGTCAACCATCTGAAACTTGAGAAATTCACTGACCACATATTTCCTTTTCCCTGCATCTTCAGAACCATATTTGTTCTGAAGAGCTTTCCAAATTTCTTTCGCTGACTGAAATTTGACATAAATGTCAAACAGCGAATTAGAAAGAAAGTGTAAAATATGTCCTCTACACGTAACATTATCTGCATCAAACTTGAGTGCTTCTCCAACTTCAGTAGGTCTCTCCTTTGTCAAAACGTAGGAGACAGACAGCATCTCAAGGAAGAAGAGAACCTTTGCGGACCATCTCTTGAAGAACTTTCCGTCGAAAGGCTCCAACTTTGACATATCAGGAACAGCAGATTGTTTGGATGCCATCGCAGTAAATTGCTTTTAAGATTGTTAGACAATAATCTGAGGAAGATGACAAACAAACACAAAACAAAATGCCGAGACGTGATGTGAATCACTGTCCTTAAAAGCAATTTCGCCTCCACCGGTGAGCAAGGTGAACCACAAGCGAATGCTTCCCAGGATTTAACGGCTTCTCTTGTTCCTTTGCTCTAGGAGAAAGAGAATGAACTTGCAAAATTGAAGTGTCAAAAGTAGAGGAAGAAGAAGAAGACTGCTGAAACTTTCTGCACTTTAAGGGAAAACACAAGGGAAAAAACTCTTAGCTTTGCAAATAGTTAAGTCTTGTATATATATAGGCTTTAGGGTAGTAGAAAACAACATTTTAAACTAGTTTCAGCAGTTTTCTAACCTCTCAAGCGCGTTGAATAACGTTCACAATCGAAGGGAGATGAACCTTGGATGAAAAGATGCATCACACAGTGAAAAGTTCTGTCTGTTGGACATCGATCGATCACATCGATCGATCGATGTCCCCTTCGATCGATCGATGTGATCGAACGAAGTCTGACAGAAACTTCACTTTCTTTACTATCCTACATCGATCGATCACATCGATCGATCGATGTCACTTCGATCGATCGATGTGATAGATCGAAGTTGGACAGTAAACTTCAGCAAGCCTCAGACCCATGTCGATCTCTAACGTCGATCGATCGATGTACATCGATCGATCGAAGTGAGAGATCGATGTCCAACAGAGGCTCTTTCAGCTTTATCCACTTCACATTAATCTCCCGAACGACCTCATACGTGTTCTATATAAGTTTGGAGCACACGAAAAGGACTTTTAACGTCCTTTTTTCCAACAACATAGTGTATAGAGGGGAACTCCCGTATAAAATGACAAATGTTGCACGCTTCAAGTAAAAGATAAGACCTTCGTATTCAGACGTTTATGTCAAGGATTGAGCTAAAGTGTCATCAAAGCATCAAACGCTATGTCGGTTGCCCTACTTCGTGTAATCATTATGGAAATTCTTCTAAAGATTTTTTTGCACCTTCTTCTTTGACACTTTTCTTTTTCATGAGCAGGATTTAGCTCACACATTGGAAAACTCGTGCTTCGGCTCCAAACAATAGCCTAGCCGTATACAGAACAGAGATGCCATGAACACGGAGAAGTTTTTCTTGTAATAGCGTATACTTTATCATGTATATCAAATGTTTGTATAAAACTGATCTTAGCAAACTTGTACTTTTTGCCCTTGCAAATTCCTTTTTTTTTTTTTTTGTAAGAAATTGCAAATTGCAATTTATATCGCTAACCTTGCAATTTATATCCGCTAACCTTAAAAACCCTCACTCCTCGGTTGGACTTTTTCACGAACCAAACAGTTCGAGTTCGGTTGGCGTTTGGTTTGTATTCGTTCTGTAATTGTTTGTAAACGAGCCGAATTCAAACAGCACTTGGGTTCGTTTAGTTAAACGAGTCGGACTATTCGCAAACTGTTCGGCTCGTTTAAACAGTTATAGCGTTATCGAGCCGAACTCAAACCATTTTAAAGTTCGTTTAGCTAAAGGAACCGAACCAAACAGTTCGTTTAGCTAAACGAATCCTAATTTAGAAACCTAGTATTCGGTTCGTTAACATCTGGACCGTGGGACTTTAGAGAGGTTTTAAATATATGGATTTGTCCCCTGTATATTCTGATTATATACATAGGATCGAAAAAACTCTATGCAAAGTAAAGATCGATTATCAATGAGGAGGAAATTGGTTGTTGCTTAAACATATTAATTCAATGTATATTTATTATAACATCAAAATATCATTAAGCTAAGTGATTTCATAAGTTTATATACACATACACACACATATATATACATATATACATATATATATATAATGTATATGTATGTATGTATAATGTATATGTATGTATGTATTGTGTGTCTGTGTATATTTTGTATGTGTGTGCTTGTGTACGCGCGTATAACGAAATTTGTACTATTCATTATGCCTAGGTATTCATCTGAAAGCGTTTTCATAGAGATGAAAAGCAGTGATTATTTATATTTGTATTGTATTCAATGTGTTTTGGAATAATGCAAAATAACTCACTAAATTAGCTCCGCTTCTTATATTGTGAAGCAGCAGTTCATCGACACAGCTTAACACAATTCTTATTATAGATTATGGAAAAACAACCTTTGTGTTTTTCTAACACATGGATATAGTTGTGTATATCCAATCCTCCATATCCCGCATAGAAGGAAGCTTCTAAGGCAATAGAGTAATGTAGTTGTTGTTGTATGTTATCGATGATAAATAAAAGACAACTAAAGTGACACCACTGAACGTGTGATGATGGTTTGTTACTCATTGGATGAGGGCGTCATACACTGCATTACGTTAAAGAGAACATTAGGAGATATTAAATCCGGTGTTGCAGTAAAAGTAAATAATTAAAATCGGATAAGTAATTAGAAAATAGGCTTTGTAACAAACGAATGTTAATGTCTATTTCGTTACAGGTGGGACACCCAGAATTTCCTTCTATAAATTAAATTAAATCAGGTAACGTCTCCCATGAAGAAAAAATGTCTATCGTGATATAATGCAAGAGTTTTCGGCTTTGGCTTTTCCTTTTTTTCCCCAAGACCTCGAAGCAGTAAGAGAAAAGGAGTTTCAGGAAATAGTTTAATTAGTATTTGGGATAGGACATTGCACTAGAATTGCAACAGTTCGAACCTTGGTCACGTGCAATATGGATGTTTCACTGTTGTCTGGACAAATATGAGCCAAAAGCCATAATATCTACCGTCTAAGTGGACATCAGATTATCGATCCAGTTTGCAGTGAGTACTTTGTGTGGTATCTGTTGGAAAAGTCTTAGGAGACCGTTGGACTTATAATTTACTCCTCCACTAGTCCTTTTGAGCTGGGTCAATGGCCCTAAAGCCCAGAATTTGGTAATTTTGCAGTAGTAAGAGGAAAGGAAACTTGTCTGAAAAACAATAATAACTTTATTTCATCTTATATCCTATTTTCTGCCAAGAAATCATGCCATGCATTAAACAAATACACTAACTGAGATCAAACTATTAAACATTACATATGTCACCTAATATGAGAGAATGTAATAGAAGTTATAATAAAAGATCTCTATTCTTTAAGCGCAGTAGTTATAGTAAAAGACCTCTATTCTTTAAGTGCAGTTTGTCTGCAACTCACTCATTGTTTCTTTGTGTTCTGAGACCACAGGGTAAAATAGTATATCTCAACCGTAAATAATGAATTTTATCTAAAATGTTTGGAATGCTCTTATAGGTATTACTTATCATCATCATCCGGACCCAGTATATCCCAACGACAGCAAAGCTATCGTTAGGGTCTGGGGAGCGTAAGTGGTAAGCAGACAATACCTCTATCCCAAGGATAGAGAGTCTGTTTCCAGTGAGACCCCCAGCTCTATATATACCTGCATAAATGACATGATACTAGAGATATGATGTGCTAGTGTGTTAGTGAAGAAATTCAATAAATACAAAGAAAGGACTTTCGATATTAAAATACACATCACGTGTATATGTACATGTAATGTAAAACAACGGTATAACACACGCAACCAAGTGGAAAGTCAACCTAAAACGTAGATAGTGTCTACGCCTATCTATGTCCCTAAATATACTCTAAAGTGTCCCTATATATGACCTATACCTCGTTAACCTTAATCTTATGTCTCCATCAACTCCTATCTTGGACTATGTCCTCAGAGAGGTGCAAATCTAGTAGGTCGTGTCTTATCTGCTTATCCCAAGTCAGTTTGGGTCTGCATTTACTCCTGTTCCCCTCTACAATGAGTCTTTCAATTGCTCTGACCGACACCGTTGTCTGTCTCCGCTTGACATGCCCAAACCATCTCATTCTGCCCTCCCTTGTCTTATCTGCTATACTAACCACGCCTAACCTTTCTCGAAACGCTTCGTTTCTGATTCGGTCTAGCCTTGTATGCCCACACATCCATCTTAACATCTCCATCTCTGCCACTTCCATCTTCTGTAATTGTGACCTCTTGATGGCCCAAAAGCCTGTCCCATATAGCATTGTCGGTTGCACTGCCACCCTATAAAATTTTCCCTTTAATTTAGTTGGAAAATTTTTTGTCACACAGCCCCTCTGAGGTCGCCCTCCATCTACACAAGCCTTCTTGAACTCGATGTGCTACATCATTATGTATGTCGTCATTCTGCTGCACAAATGATAGTAGGTATTTAAACTTACTTACCTGTGGTACCACTTGACCATCGATAGTGAGCTGGCTATCCTCACTGTCTGCTACGCCGCTGAAGTCGCATTGCAGATACTCGGTCTTAGAACGGCTAATCTTTAAGCCTTTTCTCTCTAAAACACCTCTCCACTGCTCTAGTCTCATACTCAGGGTATGTCTCCTTTCTGCAACTAATACAATATCGTCAGCAAAAAAAACATACACCACGGCATTGCCTCATGTATTGGCTTTGACAATAAAAAGTAACGTACTCTGGAAATTTCATATAACAGAACAGGGACAAACTAGTAGTTATCCAACACATACGAAGGTAATGGATACATGTTCATACCACAGTACGATTAAAGGCTGGTTGTTAAATATGAATAAACAGCCAGGACTTGAGAACCATAACAAATGTGTGTCCAAAGTTCTCAATCATTATAACAAAGTACATAAACAAAAGATCTTGATACAAGAATAGATACATTCCTTCTACGCGGTCTGACATCATGATAAGAACATGTTCAATCAGGAGTCAACAGCTACAAATGAAGATTTTAAGTACTCCCACAATGTGGACAATGGCAATGTAAACAAAAAAAGCTAAGCTATGCCCTGTTACTAACTTCTTATTGACCCCCTATTTTCCCATTACAAAATCAGCAGCAGCTAATGCTTCCCTCCCTAGAGCCATAAATTAGCGCCATTAATATTAAGAACCAACAAAAGGAATTCCGAAAGGAAAATAATTAAATGATGCATGTAATCGTACATCTTATCCCCAGGGGAAACCAATATTTTTCTAAACCATATGCAGCATGTCCGCACATATTACCCGTCAACATACACAGGTAACAGAGACATGTACTTATAATCCAGGTGATTCCAAGTAAAGAATTCTGTGATAGTAATGAGACTCTTGGAACTTCCACGGGAAATTGATGAATCCCATCAATCCAAGGGTTCTTCTCCTTGTCTGGGTTGATTTTACACAAGAACGCCAAAAGGGTAGAGTACAATATGACTGATACGAGATTAAACCTAAGATGATCCCAAAGAACATACACATCCCATGGTAAAACTGTCGACAGCTGAGCAGCAACACAACCAATGGGGATAAAAGCAAATATATTCCATGAGTAATAAAATACTGATATCCAAGCTTCACAATTTCAGCTTAACTGATTGTTTGAAATCCGAAAGCAGTCTTGAATGATGGCTGGATCAAGGGCGTGCTTAGATTCGATTCGCTCATTTCTGCTAACCTTTAACTTCTAAGAATGTGCACAAATCAACCACAAAGGAGAACAACAGATAGCAAATTCAGCATATCAAACAAGCGCTGATTTATCCCTAAACATTTCCCCCTTACTAGAAAATAATGAAATAAAGAAAAATTTTCGGCGCAGCAAGAGAAATGGAGAACTGATTAAATACAAACCATGTTGGTGAAAAATTTATAAATGGGTTTGTCCAAAGTTGGTGAGCAACATACTTTGAGCTTAATTAAGATTAGTTTTCGTTAATCAAAAAATGAAAACTAATGAATCCTAAATTATCTACGTAATGAGTAGATGATTTTAGGCTTTTGAATCACTCAATTTCGATATCGGGTGAATGAGAAATTAATGCTCAAAGTAAGAATAAAAATTGGTTGCAAATTGGAAAATTGGTGATGTGGCTTCATGAGAAGAAGACACGTCACCTTTTTGCAAATATACCACATTGGCAAATTGAAGGGAAAATGCCACCAAATATAGTGCTAGGAGAGGCACTTTAGATGTGCCCTAAGGGCATGAGAAGTTTTTGACCGGAGGGAAGACCTAGAAAGTGCCACACGCGCGCACACGCGCGCCGCCCGCCCGTCCGGCCAGCTCGGGCTCATGGCTCGCCCGCCCGGTTATCTTTTTGGATAAATTTTCTTTTAAATTTTTCCAGAAAATAATTTACTTGATCCTACGGTTATGATTTAATCCTACGATCTAACGGCTCAGATTGAGCCGACAGTTTAACCTGACTGATTCCTCCCAGTCGTGGGATAATGGCCGAGCTGAGACAGTCGTGGGGTGCGTGGTGAACGTGGGGTTACTGGCCGATCAGTGCGGTCGTGGGTTGCCGTAACCTCCAAGAATTCCCTCTATAAATAGAGGCAGTGCACTGCTTCTGCAAACACAGAAATTTTCCTTCTCTTCTCCTACTGCATAATCCATTGCTGCATACTGCATACACTGCTGCTGCATTTCATCCATTTGAGGAAGTCAGAACATTTGTCTGGTTCGTGGAGTCCTTACGTAGTAGTGCCACTCGTAAGAACTGTTAGCTGTTGTATCCTGGGATACGTTTGCAAATTTTCGGTTGGGCACAGTATACCGGAGCAATTCGTCTTAAGGACAGAGTCCTGGACTCGCCTCGGCCCCTATGTTGAGCTCTTCCCTATGTTGAGCTCATCTTTGTGTTGAGCTCATCGGTTCGGCTCATCACTGGGATGACCTCGGCCTTTCATCTCGGCTCATCCCTGTGATGGCAATTTGGTTCATCACTGAGATGACCTCGGCCTTTCATCTCGGCTCATCCCTGTGATGACACTTCGGCTCATCATTGGGATGACCTCGGCCTTTCATCTTGGCTCATCCCTGTGATGGCAATTTGGCTATCACTGGGATGACCTCGGCCTTTTATCTCGACTCATCCCTGTGATGGCACTTCGGCTCATCACTGGGATGACCTCGGCATTTCATCTCGGCTCATCCCTGTGATGGCAATTTGGCTCATCACTGGGATGACCTCGGCCTTTTATCTCGGCTCATCCCTGTTATGGCACTTCAGCTCATCACTGGGAAGACCTCGGCCTTTCATCTCGGCTCATCACAGTGATGGCACTTCGGCTCATCACTGGGAAGACCTCGGCCTTTCATCTCGGCTCATCTCTGTGATGGCACTTCGGCTCATCACTGGGATGACCTCGGCCTTTCATCTCGGCTCATCCCTGTGATGGCACTTTGGCTCATCACTGGGATGACCTCGGCCTTTCATCTCGGCTCATCCCTGTGATGACACTTCGGTTCATCACTGGGATGACCTCGGCTATTCATCTCGACCCATCACTGTGATGGCACTTCGGCTCATCCTTGTGCTTTACAGAATGTCAGTTTCGTTCTCTAATAAATCTGAGTTTTTGTACCTGAGACAACAAACTTAAGACGAATTGTCTGTTCTTATCTCAGTTTTGTACCGATTTATTTACAGTATTCTGTTGGTATACTGACTTCTTGTTTCATAATTTGTCAGAAATTGAAACGAGATGGAGAAGGAAAGCTCTAACACGCACATCGGCGCTGAGGAACAGAACACTGCTGTTCCAATCGCACTTACTCCTGCACCTGTTCCTGCTGCTGGACAGTTTGAGAAGCCTGAGAAGTTTGGAGGCAGTTTCTTCAAACGCTGGCAGCAAAAGATGCTGTTTTTCTTGACAACATTGGGCTTAGCAAAGATGCTGAATGAGGATCCTCCGGAGGTGGTTCGGGTTGAAGATCCGAATCTGAACATGCAGAACCATTTGATGGCTGAAGCATGGAATTTTAACAATTATGTAAGCTTGAGTCATATTTTGAGTTGTTTAGATAATTCATTGTATGGACTGTACTGCACTTATAAAACTGCAAAGTCATTGTGGATGGCCTTAGATAAGAAGTACCGCACGGAGGATGCCGGTACAAAGAAGTTTGTCGTTGGCAAATTTCTTGATTTTAAAATGTCAGATTCCAAGACTGTTGTTTCTCAGATTGAGGAATTACAGATGCTGGTGGCCGAAATGGAAGAAGAGGGCATGTCGCTCAGTGAATCGTTCATAGTGGCGGCTGTGATTAAGAAGCTACCTCTTTCTTGGAGGGAATTCAGATAGCAAGGACTCTAAGTCCACCAGTGGATACCTATTCACTGTTGGTGGAGGTGCTGTGTCATGGAAATCTACAAAACAAACGTGCATAGCTCGATCCACTATGGAAGCCGAGTTTATAGCACTAGATAAAGCTGGAGAAGAGGCTGAATGGCTTCGAAATTTCCTAGAAGATGTTCCATGTTGGCCTAAGCCAATCGCTCCTATCAGCATACACTGTGATAGTCAGTCTGCTATAGGACGAGCACAAAGCAGCATCTACAATGGTAAGTCTCGACACATACGTCGGAGACATAATACCATTAAGCAATTGATCTCTAATGGCGTGATTTCCATTGATTACATAAAATCAACGGAGAATCCTGCGGATCCGCATACAAAAGGTTTGCCTAGAGATCAGATGTCAAAATTGACAAACGGAATGGGACTTAAGCCTACTACGCAAGAGTCTTTGTAACGGTAACCCAACCTTGTTGACTGGAGATCCCAGGATCTTGGTTCAATGGGACAACCAAGTTATGAAGGTTCAGTTTAGCACTTGCTCATTCCGCTACATAAAAGTGCTGTCTGCAGAGAATATTTATGGTAAGCTAAAGCTTTTAATGATGTCCTATATTTTGATACATCAAGTGGGGTATGACAGAATGCTCCTGATAGGAATCACCTATGTAAATGTGAATGTGAGGCAAAGAAATCTCTAAACCACTTTCTGAAACCAGGTTGTTCATGGCCAAAACGAACACAACCATGAGAACCAAAAGAGTGTTAAAGAAAATGTTGTGTGAGTATTGTTGTCTAGGTTCACAACAAAGGCTGACTAGTTCAAGACATCAAGTCACTACTTAGCCGAGTGAATCCGATGGTACATCACTACGAAAGGTTCAAAGCCAGAAGCTACCTCTTCTGATACAACATTTTCTTGTCTGACTTCTCGTTAGAGTCTGCATTTGCATTTGCATTAATTTTCATTCATGTAGGGGATTGTTGGAGAAAAATTTATAAATGGGTTTGTCCAAAGTTGGTGAGCAACATACTTTGAGCTTAATTAAGATTAGTTTTCGTTAATCAAAAAATGAAAACTAATGAATCCTAAATTATCTACGTGATGAGTAGATGATTTTAGGCTTTTGAATCACTCAATTTCGATATCGGGTGAATGAGAAATTAATGCTCAAAGTAAGAATAAAAATTGGTTGCAAATTGGAAAATTGGTGATGTGCCTTCATGAGAAGAAGACACGTCACCTTTTTGCAAATATACCACATTGGCAAATTGAAGGGAAAATGCCACCAAATATAGTGCTAGGAGAGGCACTTTAGATGTGCCCTAAGGGCATGAGAAGTTTTTGACCGGAGGGAAGACCTAGAAAGTGCCACACGCGCGCACACGCGCGCCGCCCGCCCGTCCGGCCGGCTCGGGCTCATGGCTCGCCCGCCCGGTTATCTTTTTGGATAAATTTTCTTTTAAATTTTTCCAGAAAATAATTTACTTGATCCTACGGTTATGATTTAATCCTACGATCTAACGGCTCAGATTGAGCCGACAGTTTAACCTGACTGATTCCTCCCAGTCGTGGGATAATGGCCGAGCTGAGACAGTCGTGGGGTGCGTGGTGAACGTGGGGTTACTGGCCGATCAGTGCGGTCGTGAGTTGCCGTAACCTCCAAGAATTCCCTCTATAAATAGAGGCAGTGCACTGCTTCTGCAAACACAGAAATTTTCCTTCTCTTCTCTTACTGTACAATCCATTGCTGCATACTGCATACACTGCTGCTGCATTTCATCCATTTGAGGAAGTCAGAACATTTGTCTGGTTCGTGGAGTCCTTACGTAGTAGTGCCACTCGTAAGAACTGTTAGCCGTTGTATCCTGGGATACGTTTGCAAATTTTCGGTTGGGCACAGTATACCGGAGCAATTCGTCTTAAGGACAGAGTCCTGGACTCGCCTCGGCCCCTATGTTGAGCTCTTCCCTATGTTGAGCTCATCTTTGTGTTGAGCTCATCGGTTCGGCTCATCACTGGGATGACCTCGGCCTTTCATCTTGGCTCATCCATGTGATGGCAATTTGGTTCATCACTGAGATGACCTCGGCCTTTCATCTCGGCTCATCCCTGTGATGACACTTCGGCTCATCATTGGGATGACCTCGGCCTTTCATCTCGGCTCATCCCTGTGATGGCAATTTGGCTCATCACTGGGATGACCTCGGTCTTTTATCTCGACTCATCCCTGTGATGGCACTTCGGCTCATCACTGGGATGACCTCGGCATTTCATCTCGGCTCATCCCTGTGATGGCAATTTGGCTCATCACTGGGATGACCTCGGCCTTTTATCTCGGCTCATCCCTGTTATGGCACTTCAGCTCATCACTGGGAAGACCTCGGCCTTTCATCTCGGCTCATCACAGTGATGGCACTTCGGCTCATCACTGGGAAGACCTCGGCCTTTCATCTCGGCTCATCTCTGTGATGGCACTTCGGCTCATCACTGGGATGACCTCGGCCTTTCATCTCGGCTCATCCCTGTGATGGCACTTTGGCTCATCACTGGGATGACCTCGGCCTTTCATCTCGGCTCATCCCTGTGATGACACTTCGGTTCATCACTGGGATGACCTCGGCTATTCATCTCGACCCATCACTGTGATGGCACTTCGGCTCATCCTTGTGCTTTACAGAATGTCAGTTTCGTTCTCTAATAAATCTGAGTTTTTGTACCTGAGACAACAAACTTAAGACGAATTGTCTGTTCTTATCTCAGTTTTGTACCGATTTATTTACAGTATTCTGTTGGTATACTGACTTCTTGTTTCATAATTTGTCAGAAATTGAAACGAGATGGAGAAGGAAAGCTCTAACACGCACATCGGCGCTGAGGAACAGAACACTGCTGTTCCAATCGCACCTACTCCTGCACCTGTTCCTGCTGCTGGACAGTTTGAGAAGCCTGAGAAGTTTGGAGGCAGTTTCTTCAAACGCTGGCAGCAAAAGATGCTGTTTTTCTTGACAACATTGGGCTTAGCAAAGATGCTGAATGAGGATCCTCCGGAGGTGGTTCGGGTTGAAGATCCGAATCTGAACATGCAGAACCATTTGATGGCTGAAGCATGGAATTTTAACAATTATGTAAGCTTGAGTCATATTTTGAGTTGTTTAGATAATTCATTGTATGGACTGTACTGCACTTATAAAACTGCAAAGTCATTGTGGATGGCCTTAGATAAGAAGTACCGCACGGAGGATGCCGGTACAAAGAAGTTTGTCGTTGGCAAATTTCTTGATTTTAAAATGTCAGATTCCAAGACTGTTGTTTCTCAGATTGAGGAATTACAGATGCTGGTGGCCGAAATGGAAGAAGAGGGCATGTCGCTCAGTGAATCGTTCATAGTGGCGGCTGTGATTAAGAAGCTACCTCTTTCTTGGAGGGAATTCAGATAGCAAGGACTCTAAGTCCACCAGTGGATACCTATTCACTGTTGGTGGAGGTGCTGTGTCATGGAAATCTACAAAACAAACGTGCATAGCTCGATCCACTATGGAAGCCGAGTTTATAGCACTAGATAAAGCTGGAGAAGAGGCTGAATGGCTTCGAAATTTCCTAGAAGATGTTCCATGTTGGCCTAAGCCAATCGCTCCTATCAGCATACACTGTGATAGTCAGTCTGCTATAGGACGAGCACAAAGCAGCATCTACAATGGTAAGTCTCGACACATACGTCGGAGACATAATATCATTAAGCAATTGATCTCTAATGGCGTGATTTCCATTGATTACATAAAATCAACGGAGAATCCTGCGGATCCGCTTACAAAAGGTTTGCCTAGAGATCAGATGTCAAAATTGACAAACGGAATGGGACTTAAGCCTACTACGCAAGAGTCTTTGTAACGGTAACCCAACCTTGTTGACTGGAGATCCCAGGATCTTGGTTCAATGGGACAACCAAGTTATGAAGGTTCAGTTTAGCACTTGCTCATTCCGCTACATAAAAGTGCTGTCTGCAGAGAATATTTATGGTAAGCTAAAGCTTTTAATGATGTCCTATATTTTGATACATCAAGTGGGGTATGACAGAATGCTCCTGATAGGAATCACCTATGTAAATGTGAAGTGGGGCCGCTTCTATGAGAATTATGTGAGGCAAAGAAATCTCTAAACCACTTTCTGAAACCAGGTTGTTCATGGCCAAAACGAACACAACCATGAGAACCAAAAGAGTGTTAAAGGAAATGTTGTGTGAGTATTGTTGTCTAGGTTCACAGCAAAGGCTGACTAGTTCAAGACATCAAGTCACTACTTAGCCGAGTGAATCCGATGGTACATCACTACGAAAGGTTCAAAGCCAGAAGCTACCTCTTCTGATACAACATTTTCTTGTCTGACTTCTCGTTAGAGTCTGCATTTGCATTTGCATTAATTTTCATTCATGTGGGGGATTGTTGAAGAAAAATTTATAAATGGGTTTGTCCAAAGTTGGTGAGCAACATACTTTGAGCTTAATTAAGATTAGTTTTCGTTAATCAAAAAATGAAAACTAATGAATCCTAAATTATCTACGTGATGAGTAGATGATCTGGATTTGTGCGCTGTTGTTTCTGAATGCAACGCACTTGGAAATCCTCGTGAATGGTGGGTGGACACTGGAGCCACTCGACATGTCTGTGCAAACAGGGCGATGTTCAGAGACTATTCTCCGGCAAAGAATAATGAAAAGTTGTACATGGGGAACTCTGATAGCTCGAAGATTGAAGGTTCGGGCAATGTGATTCTGAAGATGACTTCAGGAAAGGAATTGACTCTGCGAGATATATTGCATGTTTCTGACATCCGCAAGAACTTAGTTTCTAGAGCTTTACTAGTCAGTCATGGTTTTAGACTAGTATTTGATTGTAATAAATTTATTCTGAGTAAGAATGGGGTATTTCTGGGGAAGGGGTACTTGACCGACAACATGTTCAAACTTAGTGTGATGACTGTTGAACCCAAGAAAACTTTGCCCAAAGAGGCCAATAAGAATGCTTCTACTTCTGCTTATATGCTTGAGTCTTCTTGTTTATGGCATTTTCGCTTGGGACATGTTAATTATAAGTCAATACAAAGGATGATTAATCTTGACTTATTACCCAAACTGAACATTAATAAAGAAAAATGCCAAATATGTGTTGAAGCAAAAATGACGAAGACGCCATTTCCTTCAATAGAAAGGAACACTGAACCTTTGGATTTAATTCATACTGATGTGTGTGATTTAAAATTTGTGCAAACAAGAGGTGGTAAAAAATATTTTGTAACTTTTATCGATGATTGCACACGATACTGTTATGTCTATTTGCTAAGTAGCAAAGACGAGGCTCTTGATGCTTTCAAGGACTATAAAAATGAAGTTGAGAATCAACTTAGCAAACGAATTAAAACAATTCGTAGTGATAGAGGTGGCGAATATGATGCACCGTTTAATGAATTCTGTTCAGAACATGGCATTATTCATCAAACGACTGCACCATATTCACCTCAATCGAATGGTATTGCTGAACGCAAAAACCGTACTCTAAAAGAGATGATGAATGTTATGTTGATAAGTTCGGGTTTATCTCAGAACTTGTGGGGGGAAGCAATTCTCTCAGCTAACGTCATTTTAAATAGAATTCCATCGAAGAAGATGGATGAAACCCCAAACGAGCTTTGGAAATGTCATAAGCCTAGTTACAAATACTTGAAAGTGTGGGGGTGTCTGGCGAAGGTTGCAATACCCAAACCAAGACGAGTTAGAATTGGGCCTAAAACAATTGATTGCATATTCATAGGATATGCAACTAACAGTAGTGCATATCGATTCTTGGTGCACAAGTCGGACATTCCTGACATACATGAGAATGTTGTCATGGAATCAAGAAATGCAGTGTTCTTTGAAGATGTCTTTCCAAAGAAAGACAAAAACGACGAAGAAACAAGCACTAGTAAGCAAGTGCGTGAGACGACCCCTCAAGAAATTGAGGGACTACGTCAAAGCAAACGAGCCAGAGTACCAACATCTTTTGGACCAGATTTTCTAACATACTTGGTAGAAAGCGATCCAAGAACCTTTTCTGAGGCGATGTCAACTCCAGAAGCTCCCTTCTGGAAAGAGGCAGTAAATAGTGAGATAGAATCGATTCTTCAAAATCACACTTGGGAGCTGGTTGATCTTCCACCAGGAAGTAAACCACTCGGATGCAAGTGGATCTTTAAGAAAAAGCTGAAAGAAGATGGGTCTATTGACAAATACAAGGCACGGTTGGTAGCTAAAGGCTATCGACAAAAGGAAGGCTTTGACTTTTTTGATACCTACTCACCAGTAGTCAGGATCACTTCAATAAGAATGTTAGTTGCTATCGTTGCAGTCTACGACTTAGAAATCCATCAGATGGATGTGAAGACTGCCTTCCTGAATGGTGAGTTAGAAGAAGAAATTTATATGGAGCAACCTGAAGGGTTTGCTGTACCAGGACAAGAGAAAAAGGTGTGTAAACTTGTCAAGTCTTTGTACGGACTTAAGCAAGCACCCAAACAGTGGCATTTGAAGTTTGATGAGGCAATGTTGTTAAATGGCTTCAGGATCAACGAGTGTGACAAGTGTGTGTACATCAAGAACACATCAGACGCCTATGTGATAGTGTGTCTCTATGTAGATGACATGCTCATCGTGAGCAGTACTCGTGACATCATTTTGAATACCAAGAAGATGTTAACACGAAATTTTGATATGAAAGATATGGGGGTCGCCAATGTTATTCTAGGAATTAAAATTTCTCGGATAACTGAAGTCCTCGTTATGTCACAAACTCACTATATTGAATCTGTTCTCAAACGATTCAATATGTTTGATACAAAACCAATAAAGACCCCACTAGACTTAAATGTACACTTAAGAAAGAACCGAGGTGAACCTGTAGCTCAATTGAAGTACTCACAGGTAATAGGAAGTCTGATGTACAAAACAAACTGTACAAGACCAGACTTAGCCTGTTCAGTAAACAAATTGAGCAGGTTTACGAGTAATCCAAGTGAAGATCATTGAAAAGCTCTAAATAGAGTGATGAGGTACTTGAAGTACACAATGAACCTTGGATTACAGTATACAAGATATCCAGCAGTATTGGAAGGATATTGTGATGCGAATTGGATATCAGATAGCAAGGACTCTAAGTCCACCAGTGGATACCTATTCACTGTTGTAGAGGTGTTGTGTCATGGAAATCTACAAAACAAACGTGCATAGCTCGATCCACTATGGAAGCCGAGTTTATAGCACTAGATAAAGCTGGAGAAGAGGCTGAATGGCTTCGAAATTTCCTAGAAGATGTTCCATGTTGGCCTAAGCCAATCGCTCCTATCAGCATACACTGTGATAGTCAGTCTGCTATAGGACGAGCACAAAGCAGCATCTACAATGGTAAGTCTCGACACATACGTCGGAGACATAATACCATTAAGCAATTGATCTCTAATGGCGTGATTTCCATTGATTACATAAAATCAAAGGAGAATCTTGCGGATCCGCTTACAAAAGGTTTGCCTAGAGATCGGATGTCAAAATTGACAAACGGAATGGGACTTAAGCCTACTACGCAAGAGTCTTTGTAACGGTAACCCAACCTTGTTGACTGGAGATCCCAGGATCTTGGTTCAATGGGACAACCAAGTTATGAAGGTTCAGTTTAGCACTTGCTCATTCCGCTACATAAAAGTGCTGTCTGCAGAGAATATTTATGGTAAGCTAAAGCTTTTAATGATGTCCTATATTTTGATACATCAAGTGGGGTATGACAAAATGCTGCTGATAGGAATCACCTATGTAAGTGTGAAGTGGGGCCGCTTCTATGAGAATTCTGTGAGGCAAAGAAATCTCTAAACCACTTTCTGAAACCAGGTTGTTCATGGCCAAAACGAACACAACCATGAGAACCAAAAGAGTGTTAAAGGAAATGTTGTGTGAGTATTGTTGTCTAGGTTCACAGCAAAGGCTGACTAGTTCAAGACATCAAGTCACTACTTAGCCGAGTGAATCCGATGGTACATCACTACGAAAGGTTCAAAGACAGAAGCTACCTCTTCTGATACAACATTTTCTTGTCTGACTTCTCGTTAGAGTCTGCATTTGCATTTGCATTAATTTCCATTCATGTGGGGGATTGTTGGAGAAAAATTTATAAATGGGTTTGTCCAAAGTTGGTGAGCAACATACTTTAAGCTTAATTAAGATTAGTTTTCGTTAATCAAAAAATAAAAACTAATGAATCCTAAATTATCTACGTGATGAGTAGATGATTTTAGGCTTTTCAACATGGTTGTTGACAAACGCTCTCTCTCTAAAAAAATAAACGCTCTGCCTTCTCTCTAAACATCTCCCCCAAAAATTACCACTTTTCTTCTCTCTCCTACTCAGCACCACCGCAACGTTCTCATCTCCGCCTATAACGGTCTTCTACCCCAAGCTTCGCCGTTTCGATTTCCTCTTCTTTTCTTCGTCTTCGTTTCTTCCCTTCCTTTTTACCTTGAGCTTCCCCTCTTATAAACTTTAGCTGCCTTCTTCAAATAAACTTCGAAGAACCCTAATTCTTCGGGGGTCCTCCGGCCGCCGTGGAAAGCGGTCGGAGGTGAGGTTTTTACTCTCTTTTCGTACCTATGGCTGGAAGCTTCCATCTTCTGGCCTAATCTTTATCATGCAACAGCTGGTTAGGGCGAAATCGGCTTGGGCTTCGTTGCTCAAGCCGGATTTCTCCCCGGATGAGTCCTCTACGCTCATGCAGATGCATTTACCTACTATCGAAGGCAAGAAATCCTTTGCTGTAGCCCCGGAAGCGGTCTTAGCTGCGAAGAACAAATGGAGCACCGCCATAATCGGTCAGGTAATGGGAAATTCTTCTTCTTTCTTTAACATGAAGAAATTTGCTGAGGAAAAGTGGACCTCTAAAGGTCTGCTGGAAGTCCAACGGAAGGAGGCAGATCTGTTCATCTTTCGTTTTCAGTCTGAGGACTCGAAACAAAGTATTCTGGATCTGTCTCCTCTCCCCTTTGGGAACCGGGTTTTGTTCCTTTGGCCTTGGTCGCCAGATAAACCCATTCAAAGACTAAGCCTGAACTCTGTACCTGTTTGGATTAAGTTCCCTGATCTTAGATTGCATCATTTCCATCCACAAGTTCTTAGTGGTTTAGGCTCACTGGTGGGTAAGCCATTGTTTATGGATAAACCCACGGCTGCTCAAAAAAGAGTCTCATTTGCTCGTATATGTGTGGAGGTTAATGCTGGGGCCGACCTCCCCAAATTCATTCAGTACTCGGATGAGAATGGGTTGGCATGTACTCAAGAAGTTATTTTTGAGTGGATGCCAATCCAATGTCACAAATGTAAGACCTTTGGTCACAATTGTGACCAAGCAAATCAAAAAACTGTTGTCCCTGGTTCTTCATCCCAGACCATTATTGAAAATAAAAACCAAAGCTCTCAGAAGATGAAGAACCACAACAAAAACATACACTTTTCTAGGCCAAGCTCCCCAATACCAAAGCACAAGCACCATGCTGCCCATCCTAGAAATGATGGCAAGGACCAAAAACAGAATACCAAGTCCACCCACATAAACAATCACGCTAGGAACCAAAACACTGGGAACTACGTACCAAATCATGTACCTAGTTCATCTAGACCTGGGAGAAGGTCTCAAAACACTTTTGCTCCTCTAGCGAACATTGCTACTGATGGTTCGGACCCCTGTGTCAGCCCAACTAAAGAAAAAACTAAGGACCTGAGCCCTTCTCAGGAGGATTTAGCTTCGGATGATGAGGATGATGACCTTCTGGACATAGACTACAACCAAACCTTAGCTGAGCATGTAAGGAACATAAATACCAAGATGGACAAGAGTCAAAAGGACGCCAGTTGGGATCTCTCGTCCTCAGAAGAGGACAATGCCGTTGGTACCCCCACGGAATTAGTACAGGAAACCCCACCTCTCCAAGGGTCCCCACCTCTAAATGGACTGCCTTCAAAAATAAAGTCCATTATCACTAAGGGCAGTAGCTCTCGGACTAAGGTTGAGAGTGCTACTGCCCGGCTGCCTAAAGCTACCCCCAACACAAGATCCTCAAGCCCTTCCCCTTCAAGCAGGCATAGAAATCGTAGCAGGGGGAGGTTAAGAGGTGCAAAATCCAAAAGATGATTAGAATTGCATGTTGGAACATAAGGGGGTTAAATTCCCCGTTAGAGCAAAAAGAAATCAAAACATTTCTAACTGAGAAAGATATTAGTATTTTTGGATTACTTGAGGTGAAGGTTCGACAAAAGAACCTGGATATCTTCTCAAAGAGAACTTTTAGGAATTGGGATGTTTTGCATAATACACAACCTAACTCAGTTGCCAGGATCTGGTTGGGTATTAATCCTGATCTCTTCCATTCACAAACCTTGCATATTGATGACCAGTGCATCACTTGCAGAATAACGGCCAAAACATCGGACCAAGAAACTTTTATTGTTTCTGCTATATATGGTTACAATGAACGGAGCAGGCGTAGGGATCTTTGGGCCTGCTTAAGATACCTCGGCTCCATTTATGGTCAGCAACCATGGTTACTGATGGGAGATTTCAATACCATTCTGGACAGTAGTGGTAAAAAGGGAAACAAGAAGTTTGATAAGAACGCAATCAGGGACTTTAAGGAGTGCCTTCAAGAAATTGATGTTATGTCCATTCCTTCAAAGGGGTTTGAATTCACTTGGTCAAATAAAAGGGACATGGATAACAGAATATGTACAAAAATTGACCATATGTTTGTGAATGAGGAATGGTGTAATATTTTCCCAAACTTTCAATTAGATTATGAAGCTCCTATAATTTCTGATCACTCTCCTGGTATCCTGACCATTAGGATGTCCAGAAACCTAGGCCCTAAACCCTTTAAATTTATTAAAGGTTGGATGAAACACCCTCTTTTCAAGGACACTCTTGTTAGCAGTTGGTCATGCCCTATTCAAGGAAACCCCCAGATCAGATTATGTAAGAAACTTAAAAGGCTCAAGGATCCCCCTCAAAAAACTCAACCAAAAATACTATGCCAACATCTCAACAAAAGTTCAAAATGCCAGGCAAATCTTGGAAATGGCACAACAAAAAGTTATGGAGGATGATAACAATGTCCTTGCAATCCAAACAGAAAAGAATGCGCTAGAGGATTATGTTAGGCTCTCTACCTTTGAGGAATGTTTCCTCAAAGAAAAGGCTACAATTAAATGGATGAAGGTCGGTGACAAAAATACCCACTTCTTCCATCAGTCCGTTAAAGCTCATATAGCCAGGAATAAAATCATTCGGCTTCAAGATGAAAGTGGTAGTTGGACCTCAAATTATGATGAGGTTAAAAATCTGGCCGTCAGTTTCTTTGAAAATCTTTTCAACGAGCCAAACTCTCTCCAGTCCCATTTTGGTGACTGGTCTGGAAAGGTACTCAGTGATGAGTCAGCCTCTAATTTGATCTCTCCAGTTACTCCAAAAGAAATTAAGGATACCCTTTTTTCTATGAAAACGGATAGTGCCCCTGGTCCGGATGGTTTTACTGTTGAGTTCTTCAAGGAAAATTGGGATTTGGTGGGGACTGATGTTTGCCAAGCGGTTGGGTATTTCTTCACTCATGATTACATGTACTACCCTATCAACACTACAGCTATCTCCCTTATTCCTCAAATTGAAAGTCCAGTCAAAATGAAAGATTTTAGACCTATCTCTTGCTGTAATGTGTCTTACAAAATAATCTCCAAAATCCTAGCAAATCGGATCAAGCCCATTCTTCCCTTTCTGGTTGATGAAAACCAATCTGCGTTTGTCCATGGGCGTTGCATTCAGGATAACATCCTCCTCATGCATGACCTTGTCAAGTCCTACCATAAACCTGGGGGTCCTAGTGGGTGTGCCATTAAGGTTGATATCATGAAAGCTTTTGACACCGTCAAATGGGATTACTTGTTAAATATTCTCACACTCATGCATATTCCTGAGAAGTTCAGGCACTGGATATACCTCTGTGTCCACGGCTTCTTTCTCTATTAATCTTAATGGTTCCCTAACGGGTAACTTCAGATCAACAAGAGGTTTGAGACAGGGTGACCCCCTTTCTCCTGCTCTCTTCATCCTCTCCATGGAAGGATTTACCCAACTTCTTAAAACCAAATCTCAATCCCAACTGTTTAAGTTCCATCCAAAATGTGAAAATCTAAAAATTTGCTCACTGGCCTTCGCGGATGATCTGTTCATCTTTTCAAAAGCGGATGAGAGTTCCATCAGCACCATAAAAGATGCTTTAACCACCTTTGCTGGTTTGTCTGGTCTTAACCCAAACCTTGCAAAGTGTGAAGTTTTCTTTTCTGGTACCTCCAATACAAAAAAACAGTCTCTTGCTGATATCCTTGGTATCCCGATTGGTCCACTACCGATTAAATACCTGGGGCTTCCGTTTGTTACCAAAAAACTCTCTCACTCTGACTGCATCCCACTGATTGATAAGCTTAAAGCTAAAACTACCAGTTGGACTTCATCAAAACTTTCGTACGGTGGTAGGCTACAACTTATTAATTCTGTCCTTGTTGCTATTGTACGCTACTGGACTGCCGCTTTCTTTCTTCCTAGGAAGGTCATTAAGGAGATCGAACGTCTTCTTCGGACCTTCCTCTGGGGTAGCCCTAGGAAGGCTAGAGTCAAGTGGTTGGATGTTTGTAAACCTAAGGATGCTGGGGGTCTTGGTTTACCCAACCTTGGTCAGATAAATAATGCATACCTCATGAAACAGGTATGGTTTATCTGTGAAGGCAAAGAATCCCTTTGGGTAAAGTGGGTTCATTCTGTCATTCTTAAGGGATGTTCTTTCTGGATGGCTGCTCCTAAGCAGCAGGACTCTTGGTTGTGGAAGAAACTGATTTTCATAAGGGACCTATTTGAGAATCATATCACTCGGGTCATTGGAGATGGCTCCTCCACTTATTTTTGGTATGATCCTTGGCATCCCTGGGGCATACTCATTAAAAACCATCCTCAACTTAGAGCAAAGCTAAACATTTGCCTTGATGCAAAGGTTTCTGATGTTATACATTGTCATGGATGGAATCTACCTTTTGGTAGGGGTTGGGACGGTCAGGTTGTGGAGTTCCTGAATGTTTGCACTCGGATCCCTATCCTTCCTGGACCTGACCGTTGGGAATGGAAACCCAGTAAGAATTTTTCAGTTCACAGTGCAGTTTCTGCACTTGCCCCACCCTATTCCCCAATTTCGTGGGCAAAAATTGTCTGGAGTAGGTCTCTTCTTCCTAGATTTGCTATCATCCTCTGGTTTGCATTTTGGAAGAGGCTACCTACTCTTCATAAACTCGTAAATTGGGGTATTCTTGCTTCGGACCAATGTAAATTATGTGACGGCCATCCGGAAACCCAAGATCACCTTTTCTTTAACTGCCCCATTTCAAAGGTGATTTGGTCTGCTGTGTTAGGGAAACTTAATTGCTCAAACTTGGTCTTCTCTCTGGATTCTATTGAGGAGTGGTTGCTTTCCAGTCAATGGTCCTCAAAACTACAATGGAACTTAGTTTGCCTAAGTCTTTCTGCTGCTGTTTAATGTATCTGGAATGAGCGTAACCGAAGAATTCATACTGCTGTCAGTAAAACCCCCCTTTCAATTATTGGTGAGGTCCTGCAAAATGTTCGAATGGCAGCTTCCTCCTGGACGAAATATCGGAAAACACAAAAAAATTGGCACATCGCTGTCAATCTGGGGCTTCCAATGTCCATTTTTTGCTCATGACTATGTTTTACTCGCCCATCTTGTCCATATCATCATCTTATTATCGTTCATATGCACGTTATTATTGCTTTTCTTTGGATCGGGATTCTGCTGTTTATTTGTATCTGCAGGAGAGACTCAATGTGGAATCATTTTGATGATTACTGTACATCGCTATTCTATACATGTGGGATCCCTCCACGCGTTCAGCTCTCTTTTGCTTATTCGTTGCTGCTGGTTGGTTTTGGAAGCTTGGACTTACTTGGAATATCATCTTTGTCCGGCCTCTTTGCACGGATTGTTGGGGTTTGGCGTGTTTCTGCAGGGTGTTTTGTATCTTCCAGGATTTCTACGTTGTTATTCTCACATGGATAGGATGTATTTTGTCCTTCTTTTGGTTGGATCTCGTTGTAATATCTTTGTAATTAGCTTAGTAGTAATCTTGTGGTCAACATGGACCACCTTTTGCTTAAAGGTTGGCACTAGTTATAGCTTGCAATTGTAAGCCACCTTTATTTTGCATAGCCTTTCCGATTGTTTTGGCTATGTCAATATCTTGTAATTTGCCTTATTGGGCCTTTTTATGAAAATTTAACTTACAAAAAAAATTTAGGCTTTTGAATCACTCAATTTCGATATCGGGTGAATGAGAAATTAATGCTCAAAGTAAGAATAAAAATTGGTTGCAAATTGGAAAATTGGTGATGTGGCTTCATGAGAAGAAGACACTATCACCTTTTTGCAAATATACCACATTGGCAAATTGAAGGGAAAATGCCACCAAATATAGTGCTAGAAGAGGCACTTTAGATGTGCCCTAAGGGCATGAGAAGTTTTTGACCGGAGGGAAGACCTAGAAAGTGCCACACGCGCGCACACGCGCGCGCGCGCCGCCCACCCGTCCGACCGACTCTGCTTGTGCTCATGCTCGGGCTCGTGGCTCGCCCGCCCGGTTCTTATCTTTTTGGATAAATTTTCTTTTAAATTTTTCCAGAAAATAATTTACTTGATCCTACGTTTATGATTTAATCCTACGATCTAACGGCTCAGATTGAGCCGACAGTTTCAACTGACTGATTCCTCCCAGTCGTGGGATAATGGCCGAGCTGAGACAGTCGTGGGGTGCGTGGTGAACGTGGGGTTACTGGCCGATCAGTGCGGTCGTGGGTTGCCGTAACATCCAAGAATTCCCTCTATAAATAAAGGCAGTGCACTGCTTCTGCAAACACCGAAATTTTCCTTCTCTTCTCCTACTGCATAATCCATTGCTGCATACTGCATATACTGCTGCTGCATTTCATCCATTTGAGGAAGTCAGAACATTTGTCAGGTTCGTGGAGTTCTTACGTAGTAGTGTCACTCGTATGAACTGTTAGCCGTTGTATCCTGGGAGACGTTTGCAAATTTTCGGTTGGGCACAGTATACCGGAGCAATTCGTCTTAAGGACAGAGTCCTGGACTCACCTCGGTCCCTATGTTGAGCTCATCCCTGTGTTGAGTTCATCCCTGTGTTGAGCTCGTCTCTGTGTTGAGCTATTCCCTATGTTGAGCTCATCTTTGTGTTGAGCTCATCGGTTCGGCTCATCACTGGGATGACCTCTGCCTTTCATCTTGGCTCATCCCTGTGATGACACTTCGGCTCATCACTGGGATGACCTCGGCCTTTCATCTCGGCTCATCCCTGTGATGGCAATTTGGTTCATCACTGGGATGACCTCGGCCTTTCATCTCGGCTCATCCCTGTGATGACACTTCGGCTCATCATTGGGATGACCTCGGCCTTTCATCTCGGCTCATCCCTGTGATGGCAATTTGGCTCATCACTGGGATGACCTCGGCCTTTTATCTCGGCTCATCCCTGTGATGACACTTCGGCTCATCACTGGGATGACCTCGGCATTTTGATCTCGGCTCATCCCTGTGATGGCAATTTGGCTCATCACTGGGATGACCTCGGCCTTTTATCTCGGCTCATCCCTGTGATGGCACTTCGGCTCATCACTGGGATGACCTCGGCATTTCATCTCGGCTCATCCCTGTGATGGCAATTTGGCTCATCACTGGGATGACCTCGGCCTTTTATCTCGGCTCATCCCTGTTATGGCACTTCGGCTCGTCACTGGGATGACCTCGGCCTTTCATCTCGGCTCATCCCTGTGATGGAACTTCGGCTCATCACTGGGATGACCTCAGCCTTTCATCTTGGCTCATCCCTGTGATGGCACTTCGGCTCATCACTGGGATGACCTCGGCCTTTCATCTCGGCTCATCCCTGTGATGGCACTTCGGCTCATCACTGGGATGACCTCGACCTTTCATCTCGGCTCATCCCTGTGATGACACTTCGGCTCATCACTGGGATGACCTCGGCTATTCATCTCGGCCCATCACTGTGATGGCACTTTGGCTCATCCTTGTGCTTTACAGAATGTCAGTTTCGTTCTCTAATAAATCTGAGTTTTTGTACATGAGACAACAAACCAAACTTTCTAAGATCTTTATATCTTCAGCATCAGAAATCTATGTACTATAAAATATTTTTGGCTTTTTAATAACAGTGATGTAAAAGACATTTAGAGGACCTAACAAAAATTGATCTTCTCAAAGAAAATCTCAACAGAGAATCAAGAAAATGATGGGAGAAAAAACCCAAAATCTATATATAAAGTAAAATGCATCAAAAACATGAAAGCCGCCATCATGTGTCGAACAAGATTCGAAGTCAAAGAGAAAAGGAGAAAGAAAAGAACAAGAACCCACCAAGCAAAATTGATAAAACGAGGAACCCAGATCGGGAATGCATACCTGATAATAGCTACGGCGAACCTAACGAGGATGAGGCAGGAGATGGAGAGCAGCGTGAGAGAGAGAAAGGAGGAAATGGGTTTGGTTTTTCAAATTGGCGTTTGGGTTTAATAATGTTGAAGTCCAATCAATTGTACTTTTATCGAAAGAAAAAGAGTCGAGGGATTGTGGAACGTTGAAGTCGGAAAGACCATCAATTTGTGGGGTCCTTTTGTCAAATCTAAAAAAAAGTTCCCCTCATTCTTTTTTTCCCTTGAAATAAGTTGCCCTCGTTTTTGCTTATGTAAATATGAAAGTCAAATATTGTGTACGTTTCTTATATTATCATAATTTTATTTTTATTTTTCAATATTATATGCTTTTTAAAATAAAAAAATATATATTAATAATCAAAGTGTTTATACTATTCATTTAGTTAGACTTACTTTGCTTCTTTAGCTTATATTAATTAATTAACAATAGAATAGAAATATTTATCAAATTAGTTTAGTTTTTTTAAACTATGGTCAAATCAAACTAGCGAAATATTTTTTGGATAAAATGATTATATTTTATTACATATACTTTATGATCGTTGCGGCGAATATCTATATCTGTCCTATGTGTAATGTATATTTATGTGTTGTTAATTTAGTCGTTACATGTTGTACATTCGTTGTCAATTTATCACTAACTATTCAAAACGACCATGTTGTGTAACACGTTAATAACATATGGGTACATATTGCGAATATGAAAGATATTGATAACATTAGTAACTATCCTTCTATATACAGATAAACAGTGTAATTAGATTAAAAACTATATTGCTTCCATTATACTTTTTTAAGTCTAGAAAAACAGTTTTCTTCTCCTTTATTCTGAAGGGAAGTCTGGAAAAGGTTGTCACCGTTAAATTGGCATATTACTCACAAAAAAAAGCTAAATTGACATATAGTTTGAGAACTAATATTTGTATTGTTATGTAACAAAGTCATTGTATTTTAACATTATTTAAGACATACAGCTGTGAAACATTTCTTTTTCGTGGAATGTGAACCATTGTTTCTAGGTATCTAAATCTAAAATGGGACATCTTTCAAAGACAACCGTAGATGATGCCCTAACATGCACTTCTATTCTATTTTTTTTGTGAAATGATAATATTTTATTTGACAAGCTAAAATTGAGTGTGTGTTCTTCCATTTTCCATTTTTCACTCTACATACTTTCTAATAAAGTTTTAACTCACTTCTGTATTTTCACATTTTTCACTATACAATAGTCTGTTAGGTCCATAATAATCACTCTGGAAGAGGGGTGGATGTAGTGTTGAGCAATTTTTATATTTTTCTCGGCTTACCTCATACAGCTCTCAATGCTTACCAAAAGAAAAATAGAAAATGAGAAATAGTGAGCTCGAGACATACAATTTAGCATGGTTCGAATCTATTTGATTTTATTTCACTACCACTGTGTTTCCAATGTAGAATTTCGACAGCAACTTTCTTATTACCTTCAACAAAGAACAAGAATAATAGCTACAACTTCTACTACAACAGTTATTATAACAACTTGTGAATTATCAACTACTACAACAACTACAAGCAAGAGCCTTTGACTTTTTTACTTGCTTCTTCATAACTTCAACAAAGTTCTGCCTAAGAACTTTCACCAAATATGATTTGGGAGAAGAGATGAATGACACTTTCAAATCAAGTCTAAATCACAAACAAGAGACCATATATGTTTGATTCCTCTTACCTTGAATTAGAATACTCTCGCTATATAACAATAAAAACAAGCAACAAGAGTGTAATGAGGTTTAAGCAATTTCGCACTTTGAGAGCTATTGATATCAATGGAGATGAAGCTTGAAGAGGACAACAATATGCAAATGCCTTCGATGAGCTTCTACAATATATAGAAGCGTGAATCTCATTTTGCAGCTCCATTGAAGTCTTACACTTCATCAATTGTCTTGGAGAAGTCCAACTTATCTTTAACCACCCTTTAATTCAATTTGATGAATCTTAGCCACGCTAGAGAAACTTAGGTAGGTGCATAATAGTCAAGAAAACATTATGGACATTAGTCATAAAGGTACAATTAATTTGCGTAATATTGTACATAGAAAATATTTTAAATTCGCCATAGATATATTTGCAATGGATATAAAAATTTAAATTCAGGATGACATCGATCGATTGATGTTTGTATTTTAGAGATTGATGTATATACCAATCGATCAATATACTCTGCTTTTAGAGGCCGACGCTGGACGTTGTGTTTTTAACTGTTAAACATTGACCGATCGATTGATGTTTGTATTTTAGAGATTGATGTATATACCAATCGATCAATATACTCTGCTTTTAGAGGCCGACGCTGGACGTTGTGTTTTTAATTGTTAAACAATGACTGATATCGATTGATCAATGTTATCTATCTTAGAGATCGATGTTAGACAGTGTGTTTTCAATTTTACCGACTTCACACATAGATCGATCGATATCTACTTTTAGAGACTGATGCACAGGTAAATCTATCGATTTAGAGATCCACGTATACATTAATCTCTGTTTTAGAGATCTATGAAAATACTGTAGTCACTATCTTTACATTTCAAGCATTTGTCATTTTCCAAGTAAACATCAATATTTTCTATTTTTTGAACGTCTATTAAACTCATCAAAACATTATACTCCAACAATCTCTCTCTCTTTTTGATGATTTCAAAACTATACAGTTTAAAAGACTTTTTATTTGAAAAACGACATTTTTACCCGTCTTTGTTAAACATGGCTTTCAAACTAAATTTTGTGCAAACCAATCTCCCTCTTAGTCAATGTATATACCAAACCAAATGGATATCAAGTTCACCCCACATACTTCACACTTCTCCTTAGTCAATGCATTCATGCTTCCTCTCAACACATGAATTCTCTCATTTACCCTATATCCACATGTTATGTTTGCCATCAACCATTTTCCCACATATTACATATACATAGTTACCCCAACCATATATCAACCTCATATTGCATCATTAACCCGAAACATACATCAACCCACATTTTATTTATTCGATATATCAACAAACTGTATCACATGTCACATATCAATCACAAGACCATATACAAATCAATGTATTATCCCCCTTTCTGTAATCATGAAGAGACAAAAACAAAAGGAACCCATAAAGACATAGTAAAATAACATTTACACATTTGATTAAATACAAGTTTAGTACAAATGTAGTTCTAAGCTAGAATCTAGCTAGAAAAGGGAAAAGAGAGTAGGGATGAACGAAAGGAGAGCTATTCTTCATTCAAGGAGAAAGCAGACTTGGGAATGCAAGCCTTTATCTTGCCCTTGAACTTGGCAAATCTGATGTCATGCCCAACCACCTTGTCTTTAAGTTTAGCCACTTCATGTTGGAGTGAAATGACTTACGCCTTAAGCTCGGTTACATTGTCATTGATTCCAACACTTATTTCCTCCTCTTTTACGGCCATAAGAGCCTCAGAGACTTCCTCCTCTGGAATAAGTTCTTCCGCAGCCTCTTCTGTGGCATGTTCCATCTATTTTCTTGCTTCTTTTCGTGCTTTAACACTTGTTGGAGGTTGACTTTGTCATAGAAGTCCTTATGGATGCTCTTTTTTGCATCATTTTTATCCATTTAAATTCTCAATTTCTTTAAAATAACGTCGATGAGGTTATAGAAGGGAAGGTCTTTGTTCTTCTTAGTGGCTGCCTTTGTTATATTAACCATGAAGTTTTTCCCAAAGTTTAATAACTCCTGAGTGGCAAGGCGATAGGTTATGTAAAAGTCAAGGTTACTATGGAACTTTGTCAACTTTCCATTAACACAAAAGGTGACTATTATAGGCAACACTCGATATACCAAAAGAATATCATTTGTAATCTTTGTAGGATTGTAACCTTAAAATCTTTTGACACGATCCTCACTCAACTTCCACTGAGCATCATCCCACTTTGATACATAAAACTCATCTAGGCCCTTATTGGGCACCCTAATCAAATCACAAATTGATCAACATCCCATTTGAAATGTGTACCGTGAATCACTATGTGAAACCATAGAGAAAATCATTCAAGTAATCAACCTATAAGTTTGCATAAGAAGTCTAGGCCTCCATGTTTGAACATATAACCAACCAATGATTGTTTTAACTCATCATTAGCCTCGAAATCTTTAATCTTACGCAATTTCAAAGGATTAGTTGCTTTCTGATTCGTCTCCCACTCATTGAATAACTCTTGAGCACGGAAGGAGATATAGGTGAAGTTACCTGTGGGTTCATCTAAGGCTCCTAGAAGTCTCCATGTTTCATCCATGGAAAGTTTTGGAGGGGTAATCCACTCCTAAGCTCCACCAATTAATGAGCTTTAGTGAAATCTATTCCTCTAGGCCTACCTGTCTGAGTTCTTGGAGTTATATGAACTTGAGGTTATAGGCTTGACCTTAAGGCGGGTCGGTTAACCCTCCTTCACGAGCACTAGAGGTCATTGGCCTCTTAGAGATGTTCTTGATTTTCATTTTTAAATTCTTGCTAAACTATGATAGTTTTAGTTGAGGGGGGGGGGAGAGAGAAGACAAAAGTGAAGAAGATGAGGTGAAAATAAGGATTAGTGAGAAGAAACTTCAATTTCGTCTTGAAGTTGAAGAGAGTAGGTGATTTAAAGAAGAAAATCGCCTAATAATAGCTGTAGATCGATTAAAGTCAGGTATTTCAAGATTGTGGATTTCTAATGTTATGACAGCTTTTATAACTGCAAATCCTTACAACATCGACTGATCGATCTTGAGACTAGCATCTACGTCGATCGGTTGATGTAGATCTCAGAGTACCTATCGATCTTCAATTAATCATATCGATCAGTCGATGTATCAAGTTTTTAGTGTTTTTAAGTAATGACTTTTTGTACAATTTCTTATCATGCCCAATCTTGTTCCAATTGATTCAAATTCTTAGTGGAAAATGGGTTTCTCAATACGTCAGCTAATTGATCATTAGTTGGGACAACTTCAACCATACTAACCTTATCTGCACACAATATCTTATACAATGATGTTTAATTTCAATATGCTTAGTTCTATTGTGATGAACTAGATTTTGTGCTATATTTATGGCTGATGTTTATCACATATATATACACTTCGTCAAACTTAATATTATGTTCATTCAATGCCATCCAAAGTAGTTATGCATAACATGAGGCGATCGACACATATTTAGATGCTGTTGTGGAAAGTGACACACTATTTTGTTTTTTTGAAAATCAAGAAACCACGAAATCTTCAAGAATTTGACAAGTATCGGAGGGTGTTTTCTATCAACAATATTTTTTGCATAATCTGAATCACTATATCCTCTTAAATCGAAACAATCATTCAGGATAAAACACCCAAAAGTTCAACATACCTTTCTAATATCTAAACTTACGCTTTATAGGAACTAGATGCAATTCCTTAGTATACATTAAAATCAAACACATAAGCACACAACAAGTAATATGTCCAGTCGACTAGTCGTCAAATAGAGTAAACTACCAATCATGCCCCTATACTTTGTTACCACAACCGGTTTTCGTTTCTCATCTTTATCGAGCTTTGCACTTGTGTTCATTGGTGTGCTTATGCCCTTTTCATCCTCAAATTTGTAGTTTTTGAGAAGATCTTTAATGTACTTTCTTGATAAATGTACACTCCTTTTATTTGCTTGATTTGAACCTCAATGAAGTAGTTAACTTCTCCCATCATGCTCATCTTAAATTCTCTTTCTATTAGCTTAAAAATATTCGCATAGAACATCACTAGTAGCATCAAATATATTACCATCAAAATATATTTGAAAAAGCAAATGATCACTTTCTTGTCCTTTAATGAATAAGGTAGTTTCTACTTTTCCTCATGAAAAACCATTTCAAAGAAGAAAGTTGCTCAGTCTCTCATACCAAGTTTTAGAAGATTGTTTGAGTCCATAAAGAGCATTTTTAAGTTTGGAGACATGATTTGAATAATCATGATCTTCAAAGCCCAAGGTTTGAGCTACGTATATCTCTTCTTGAATATTCCGATTTAAGAAGGCCAATTTCACATTCATGTTATATAGTTTAAAATCTCTAAAACAAACATAGGCTAAAGGCATCCTAATAGCCTCTAATATTGCTAGGAGGGAAAATGTCACATCATAATCAATTTCTTCGTGTCTATATCCTTATGATACCAACCGAGCTTTATTTCATGTTATATTTCCTTGGTCATTTATTTCATTTCTAAATACCCATTTTGATTTCAATATTAAGATGATCATTTGATTTAAGAAATTACCACAAACATCACTTTTTTCAAATGGATTTGACTCTTCTTGCATGGTTATTAACTAATCTTCATCAATGATGACTTCGTTTATGTTTTTAGGCTCCGATTGTGAAATAAAAGTATTTTCATGAAATTGTCTCCTTTCACAACATACACTGACTTATTTTACATAATATTAATCCTTTAGGATAATATTTCCTGTATTCAAATGATTCTGGCAATTTTGAAGTATCACATTTAACTTTTACTCCCTATTTTACTTTAGAGAGATGTGCATCTTCAAGTGGCACAATTCTAAGATCAACACGAAAATCAGCCTTAGGGGTATTACCAACATTATCTATAAGGTTTATTTCAGCTATTTCATATTCCTCATAATCATTAAGTTTTGTCATTATCAAGTGATTCACTACACTTAACATAAATGGACTCTTCAACTAAATGCCTTGCTATTGTTTGCATAACCCACAAAGATTCATTCGTCTGCCTTGAAACCGAGTTGATCCAAGTTATCTTTGGTGTTAAGTATGAAACACTTACAACCAAAAACTTTGAAATACCTTATTTTTTTTATTATTTGAAATACCTTATTTGATAGTCTTTTTTTCCAAAGTTCATAAGGAGTCTTTTTGAGATATGGACTCAAGTAAACTCTATTTATCATATAGTAAGTGATATTACCATTTTGACCCAAAAATACTTAGGCAACTCAAACTCATTTATGATCGCTTACTCATTTCTTGAAGAGTTCTATTTTTTTTTTCGCTACCCTATTTTATTAATCGAGAAGTTGTGTCAATGCCCTTTGGATACATTAAATTCTTGGAATTCACCATCAAACTTCCAACCTCTTTCACTTCTAATTTTTTTGATAATGTCATAGTTCATGTTTTTTTAATCTCTTTCAAAGCTTACTAAACTCTTGGCACGCATCATTCTTTTTGGCTAAAAACATAACCCAAGTAAATCTAGAAAAGTCATCTATTACCACAAAGGTGTAATGCTTTTTTACTAAGGCTTTCTGTATCAATATCCTCATACAAATCAATGTGAAGCAATTGAAGAGGTTTGGCAATGAAGATTTTACCTTTAAGTTAAATCTTGACTTAACAACCTTTGCCTTTTGACAAATGTCACATAAGTCATGGTTTTTTGACATTCAATTTTGGAAGACCTTGAAGTTTTTTATTTTTGCAAATCTCTTTGAAGTTTTTGAAACTAATATATCCATGTCGTCTATGCCATAGTTGAATCAAATCAGTTTTAGTGACTAGGCATGAAATCTTTTGATAAACCAAATCATGTGTTCTAAGTTTGTAAATGTCATTTTTCCTCAATGCCTCAAAAACAACTTCATCATTCTTTTTTACAGTACATTTTCTTTTCGAAAATTCAACTTGAAAATTACCATCACATAGTTAGTTAGCACTTGTCAATTTATACTTGAGTCCTTCCACATATAATGCAATACTAATAGTAAAAGAAGAGTTACCAATTTTTTCATGTCCAAGGATTTTGGTTCATCTATTTCCAAATTGTACCGTTCTACCATATTGGATCTTGAGCTCGGTAAATAGGTTTTTTTTACGTCATATGAGTGTAATAACCGTTGTCTATGAGCCATTTGATTGCCTCTTATTCGTCTATTCCATTTAGCTTGAGTATCTATAAAACCAAATAGTTTACACTTTGGGACCCTTTGATGATTAGGTCCTTCGGGATTCCTTTTTGGTCCTTATGCTTCTAATCATAAATACCAACATGTCTTGCTCTGCACAAATTTATTTTATGTCGTGTATTGTTGCAATATAAACAAGTAGACACATACTTGGTTGTGTATTCTTGAGCTTACAAGATATGAAGTTTTTTGAACTTTCAACTTTTAAACTCTTAATTGTATATTTTTTTATGGTAATGGACTATATTTATCAATTGAAACATTCTTTAAAGCTTCAACTTTGGAATGAGAAGTCTCAAACCCTAAGCTCATTTTGTTATTTCCAACTTTTTGTTTCCAAACAATTTATCAAGATTATCTTTACCATTAGTTAATATTTGTAAATATACTCTCATCCTATCAAATTATTTTCCTAGTCTCCATATTCACTAGTGATAAGTAGGATATCATATTATTGATAAATCAAAATATTCTATTCATGCAAGATTTTGTTTTCTAAGATAAATTTCTAAAGTCTTTCTTTATATTTTCTATATTTTAAATCGAGTTTTTTTTCGAAATCATCTTATATATCTCCTAATTCATCTTGTAAATCAAAATTTGAAGATGTAGAATTTACCTCAAGGTCATCTTCGGTTGTGATAAGCCAAGTATTTTGCTTTTCTTGATCATCGATTAGAGCAACAAGTCCAGTATCCTTGTCTTCAACAATTTCACTTTCTAATTCAAAAAGAATATCATCCCAAGTGATCATTTTCGTATTGAAAGATTTCTTCTTTTGAGGAAGGACTTTAATATCTTGTTTTTGCGGCTCCTTGACGTGACAATACGTAATGAAGTGATCCAATCAGCCACATCTGTAACACTTTTCACCCTTTTCTTTTTTGTTTTTTGGGTGAGCTTTTGAAAAACTTCCTAGCTTGAGATGTGTTTCTAGTTGCAACCCTTCTAACGTTTGAATTAGAAGTGCGACCTTTATATCTAAATCTTTGAACTCTACCATGAATCTTTTGTGTGACACATGTTTAGGCTTAATAGGGTCCACCCTATTTTGCTCATCAATTAAGGTTTCATGAGTCAAAAGATTTCTGGATAATTCATTAAGAGAAAGAGTCCTGAGATTCTTGGACTCGGTGATGGTAGTCACTTTGGGTGTCATTCTCATGGCAGGTTAAGTAGTTTTGAGACAAGATCTTTGTTTAATATTTTCCTGTGAAGCATGAAAGTTGATCTATTATTCGAGTGAATCGATCAATATTTACTCAATATTTTTTTCATTATTCATATTGAATATTTTGTACTCCTTCACGAGCATTAGTTTTTTTGGCCAATCTCACTTGCTCGATTCCTTCGTAGATCAGCTCCAACCTTTTCCATGCTTCATGAGCCATTTCAAGACCTTGAAATCCAAAAAGCTCGATAATGGTTAAAACACTTAAAAGAATATCAAATGTCTTTTCATTGATATAAAACTTGAGCTTTTCTTTATTAAAGGCAAGTATGAGCAATAAGATAATCTCCCAGCAACTAGTCCTACTAGATACGTCAAGTGGATCATACATGGGGAGACGGGATGATAAAATAAATAAGCGTAAATAATGAACATAATATGACATGTCTCCATTTAAACAAGTAAGGTGACATACATAAATGTAAGCATAGAACATGTAATACACATGAAATTTTAACATCATAACATAGTGAATTTCTACCTAAGTCCATAAACGTCAAATACATGTCCATTCTCAATTTCTAATCCCTGTCCTAGACTAAGGTCACAAAACTTATAACAACTACACTTTCATGCATAAATCCTATCTTGGTCAACTTAATAACATCATAGACTTTAGGATGTTATAATCATAACTTAATGGTAACATGGAAATTTTGTTGGACATGGTCATAACATGGTTCATTTTAATGACAATTTAAAACATGACTTTTCATAAATCATAACATGCCTTTACCATAAACATGCGTAACATGGCATTTCATAAACGTGAAGACATAACATTTTCATAAATGGCTATAGCACTTTTCATAAGAATAATAATGCACAACATATCGAATAATTCCCCGTATAGTAACATGTACAACATAAACCATAAGTACATGTTGTAACGGTGACGTGTTATAGTGGAGATCCCGTGTCCGGACAAGGTGCCACATTCGGCCATAACGATAACATATGTCCATGACACCTACCACTCCAGTCTCGATGTCACCCTGGCTCTCCATAACATAACATAATGTAAACATAACATAACATGTGTTATTGGAATCAGTCGTCTCGTGTTCATTATTTGTTACGCACATGAAATTTCATGTGATGCGATAAAAATAAAGTTTCAACTTTTGTTTCATGGTTTAATAAATTTCGGCCTTAGGGTTATTTTGGTCATTCTAAACTTTAGTCATCATACCTGTAGCGCCCCGCACCCTGGCCCAGCCAGATACGGTGCGCCCGCCGTACTTCACTACGGAGAGTACCAGGCTTCGATCCATAACATGTCGTAGTCCATGATAAAGTACATGGACTTTCATGCTGACACGCCAACAATAAGCGAAACCGTGGCAGAATAAAAACTTTAAATTACAAACGTCTACGAAATCATCCTCAGTTTTACAACCCAAATCATAAGGTACGAAAATTCTCAAAAGTAATTGTTTCCATCCCAATTACAGATAAAGATCATTAATCACAACCAGCTCGTCATGTCTTCTAAGCCATCCATCTCGCACTTCTTACGGGTAAGGAACCATAGGTTCATCTTCAATCCATTCTACTTTATTCCCTGCAGCCTCTGGGAGGAAAAATAGGGGGTAAGTGACAAAATCACCAGCAAGTAAACTATAAATAATCGTGAATTAAATGGAAAGTACATACAAGAACCGAACCCCAAAAATTTTGGTTTAGAAACATACCTGACCTCCATCCAATACCCGTCAGTGATCAACACATAATGCATCAAGATCATAACTTAACCAAGAGCGTCACTTATTAAAGGACATAACTATAAAAGATCGTAACTTATATAAGTTCATAACATATCAAGGATCATCACTTAATAAGATCATAACTTAGGAGCTACCAAGTCATAACAACTCGGTCTAAGTATCACATACCATTACTCGCTAACTCATTAAATGCAACATGCAAGAATATGTACGTGTGATGCATCATGATAAAAATGAGGATAGGATCTTTCGTTCTTTTTTTTCTCAAAACATCATCGTCAAGAAAACAATAGAGTTATTCAGATCTATTCACCCGAATCTGAGGCGGTCACTTCTTCCATTCGAATCTATTATTCCCGGATTCGGAGCGGTAACGCCATCACTTATCAGGTCTATTCTCTCCGGGCCTGAACGGTCGATATTAGGTCTATTCTCTCCGGGCCTGAACGGTCTATATCATCAGATCAATTAACCCCAGATCTGGAGCGGGTCCTTACTGGCCAGAAAACACACACGGTACCGGTGGGAAGCGTTCTTCTAAAACGGGATCTTTTCTTTAAAAACATTTTTTCATCTTTCTTTCTCATAAAATCAGTTCCATAAGTCATGTAAATGACGATGATGCAATGCATGACATGTACTATGCAAATCATGATATGATGCATTACATATACACATACGTACAACTTATTCTTTATGCTGGAAAAATTTCCAGAATTATCAGTCCATATACACGGCCTCAATCCCTCGTGGATTAGGCCCGCTATCATGAGTGCTTGTCATACATATGCATAAAAGGGTTCTTTCTATTCATAATACATTTTTCGTGACGATACGAAATGTGTAAGACACTTAGTCTAATTAATTACGAAACAAGGGCTGCTGAATTTCAGCAATGCAGCGCCCTTTCTTTTATCTTTCATGTAAGCCCATTAAGCTTCTTTCAATTCGGGCCAACTTTGGGAAACTGTTGCAGACATAACCATTAATTAGTGATCGTAAGCCCAAACCATATAACTAAGCCTAAGTCCATTAGAACAAGGCCTTACAACGAGTTCCTCAATTCTGGTCAAAATTCCAGATTATTGACGCCCACATAATTATGGTGATTACCCCTCAATTAATCATTCTAAGATAAGTGGCTTACATAAAAGGGTTCACATATGTCTTAAGTAGTTGTCATAAAAGTTTCGTGGAATTGTAATATCGTTAAAGGAATAATTTATTCTTTTTCCCCAAACCGTTACACGCTGAATTCTGTAATGACCGATTTTATTACAAATTTTATTGTGACAAAACCGTAAATACTTTTTCAAAAATTCTAGCTCTCAAGCTTAGTAAACACATAGGGCTAGTATCCTGCCAAAAATCAGCCCAATTGCATATTCCCAAAGTCCATTTCCTGGTCAATCATTATGACACATAAAATCTCTTTAGTCCAGTAATTTCCAGCATGACCAGTTTTAGTAAAAATTCCGTTAAGAATAATCCGTAACTCCTTTTAACGAAATTCCAACTCTCATATTTACTATACACCTAGGGCTAGTTTCATGCCAAAAGTTAACTAAATTGAATACCTCTAAGATCTCTTTTCAGGTCCTACAAAACGGCCTCAAAATCTGCCCTGCTCCAGTAAATTTCAAATTTTGTCACATTTTCTTTCTATAAGGTCCTAACTTGCATCTTTTGACTTAAACACTTTATTAAACATCCAACACACCTTTAGCATGAGAATTTACAGATTCAACACATTACAACCATCATATACACATCCCTTCAAAATAGCTTGAATGCCCATATATCATTCTTTGGGCCATGCACATCATTTTCATACTAAAATCAAGCCTTGGTGTAGTTGATGCATACGCACCCTAACCCCCAAACCAGCCCGTTCATACGCATGCATGGGCGAAAATATTAGCTCCATAATGAACACAGTAAGTATAACACATAAAGCACCCATCTTATTCACATCTTAACCCCACAAGTTACCATTTCTTACAAGAACTACCTTTGTTTTCTCCTCTCTCCATCCAACCGTCCCCCATCCATGTAAAAGACAAGATCTTTGTCACATTCATCCTAGGTTTGCCACATATCCATAGTTAAAAATAACAAAGATTCCACCTTTGGAGCAAAGCTCACACATGCATGCCATTATACCCTAAAATCCGAAAGTTTCACACATAAAACTTGGTATTTTACAACTAAGATTAAATCTTAATGACATCCAGACATTCAAGCATGCACTTTCACACTCAAGCCACAAGTATGTATAGTGTACTTGCCTTTTCAACTTACTCCTCTTCTTAGCTTGAAATGCGTATGGAAAAGGTGAAACCTTCCTCTTCTTTGTGCATGCACCCCACGGTTTTGAAGGGGAAAGAGATCAATGGTTAGTTCACATTCTTAAGTGAAAGATGCACTAAATAGGGGTTAGATGGACTTACCAAATGGAACTTGAGTGGTATTCAAGCCTCTTAAGACTAGGATCCCACAAAAGCTTGAGACTTTTTGAGCCTAGTGACCTTGAAGGTCACGGTTTATGAGCAAGAAAATAGCACCATAAGTTTCATCTTATGAAAAATGTAGATATCTTCTTAAGAAGGTTAGGAATACTGACCTAATACCACTTGATCTTGGAAGAACCTAGACCTTTTTGGTTTGATCCTTGACCGTGTGGTTTGGGAGAAGGGAAGAGAGGGAATTCTTCTTGCTCTTGAGGGTTCTTTGAGAGTTAGAAGGATGAGAGGATTCTCAAGTGTGCTTTGGAGGGATTTTTTCCTTCTTAGGCTATGGTTAGCCGTTGGGGAGGGGTAGGGAAGAGTGAGATTTTACCATAGTAAGGTTATGGTGATTAACCTTAGTCACTTAAATTAAGTAGGGTTACTTTTAAATGTGTAATAGTGGTGAAGTAACCATGGTAAAAGTCCTAAGGTCTCTTGGCCTTTTATGGCCGTGTGCCTTGAGGAAAGAGAGGGAGTATCCTTGCTCTTTTGGATAGCCCCTAGATAATAATTAGCTTAAATGTTGAGAGCTTTCTTGTTAAAAGAAGGAAAAATAACCCTCTTTGGGTGTGTAATCCGGCGGCCCTAATCATGAGGGAGGGAAGATGCATTCTTTAACTGAGTAACTCTCTTAAATACCTAACTACATTTTGCTTTTGAGGTTCCTTAATAGTCTTGAATTCCATTACTTACCTTATAAGGGCTTATGGCCGAAATATTGGTGGTTTCCACTCTATACTATACATGTACACGTATATAAATATATATAAGTCCATATAGGTCCAGTGCTCTATACAAATGTGTCATGTAACCTTCTCTCCACCAAGTTGAATTTGCTAGACCCTAAAAGTTGCTATAGTTAAATGATAAAGTTCCTCTTGTCTTCCTTCAAGAGGATATCCGGCGGCCATAATGGTGATGGAAGGAGAAAGTTCCTCATGTATAAGACACCATTATGACATTCATTAAAGGCTTAATTATGCCCAACTTTTTGGGTTTGTATGAGGAATCTTAACCCACTAGTTGTTCCTTAAGACCTCATGGCCGAAAACATATGTGTATGTATTTAATTCAATTGCATCTTATCCATGATTCATAGCATACCCATTTTCCTATCTTAATACATACATATATATATACACACACACGTGTTTGTGTATTTTTAATTGTTGTCCTTTGAGTACATTTTCCATGGAACCATAATCCTTTAAACCACTTATTACATCATAGCCCAAAATGTAACGTATACGTATGTGTGTGTATATATATATACGTCCAATACCACATATATATATATAGGAATGTATCATGTAAGCCTACTCTTCTTCAAGTTTGAAGTTGCTATCCCAAAGGTAGCTAGAATTAATAATAAAGTTCCCTTCTTAATTCTTAAGTCAACTACTATTGTGGTTAAAAGAGTGCCATAAACTAACCATGGGTTTGAACCCGATGGTTTGGGTGTCATTGGTGCCCTCATTAAGCTTGAGTCACTTTTTAGGAAATTTAATGAGAAAGCTACTAGGAGATAATTCTTAATACCATCTTGATTCCTAATCCATCCTTCCATGTCTCTTACGGTTCTAAGGAAATTTTAAGGTTTTACATATCCCTTTTTAACAACATCTCATTGTTATTACATTATGCATACTACCTTGTGTAATTGCTTTAGTAAGCAATTAAGAGGGTAGCTACTTTTTTTTCTAGTAACAAAAAGGCCTCTTAATGTCCCCCTTTACCCGGCGGCTAGAAAGGGGAGATGTGCTTTTTCCTCTTTTCATCTTTTAAACCCTTAATTAGTAGATACCTTAAATGCTTTTCATGGTTTCTAACAAGGGTTTGTGGCTTGTAGTAAAAGTAAACTCCACTAAACATACCCATCCTTATAGGCCGAATTTCAAGTAGTAAAAATATTTCAGCAACTCAGTTGCTTCCTAGCTCATACTTTGGGGTAATATGCTGTTTTCCTTTACTGGTGAAATAAACGTGAGTAAGGCCAAAATGTTCTTCTTTCGAAATACCGTTCTAACTTAGGCGGGGTACAACAATACATCCATCATTCACCTACATCCTACATGTTATAACATAAAGAAAATACCACTTTTACCCCCAAAAAATACCCCTCCGCCAAGCATGCTAAAACAGCCCCCTTTTTTTTGTAATTTTTCATCAAACACCATTTTCTTAACTTATATATTCTACATCCAAACTTATAATTCACACCTAAACATTTATGACACTTATTTCCTAATTACATGGACATATCACAAGAAAATACATAACCAAGTCATCATTTATACCTTGCTATATATAATACATATATGTAGACATAAACATGTAGTAAAGTTATTTATACCATAAAAAGGCCTTATGGACGTGTGTATGTCACAAATTCATTTGGTCCCTTTTTTGGCCTTATGGCCGATTTGAACACACACACACACAACCATATAATTTCTTCTTTTCTCATCTTGTACACATATATTATGAACTTAACATTTATTCCTTATTACATGCATAACAGATTCCATCAAATTATGACTTTCAATTTTAAGAATACATGAAAAATACATAAAACATAAAAGTGATGAAAACCATGAAAAGTTACCTTCTTGAGCCATGAACATCATTAATAAACATCATGAAGATGGATGATCAAACTCAAGTGAGGTGCCTAAAAAGTGGCCTTATGGCCGTATGAATATATGTATGTATATGAGATGATGATCATCAAAACATCACTTATGACCTAGTATGTTAGTCATGCTTATGATGCATACATAACATGCTAAAACAAGATCATCAAAACATATGAAAATCAAAATACCATAGAAGATACATACTTGATGACCATCATGAAAAAATACATAAACAAATGCATCAAAGTTACATTCTTAGTACACTTTTCTTAACATAACATATGTTTTCATTTTCTTTCTTTAGTTCCTACATACATCGCCTAAAAATGTTCATTAATACATGAAAGTCCATACTTTCTTGCGTTGGCCGAATTTTTAGGGTGTATGTATGACAACATGTACATCACATAGTACATCACATAGATCATATAGTTTACATATTCCTACTATTAAAACCTTGAACATACTACATGAATGATCCAACTTTAATATGAACATATATGCTTAACCTTTGAAAATCCATGAAGGATCTAGGAAGAATACTTGCCTTTCTCACTTATTTCACAAGTTAAAGTGAATATTTACTCACTTAGCTTGAAGAAAACCTTCACTTTTCCTTCCTTGGTAGCCACGGCTTCAAGGATAAAAATGGGAGAGTTAGTGAACAACTTATGGAAGTAGATATATGGAAGAACTTAACTTATTCTACATAAAGTTCTTACCTTATTCTTCTTTGGTTCTTGGCTCTACAACCTTCCTTGGTCACTCCTTGGATGAAGGAGGGTTTTTAACTTGTCTTGGATGTGTTTATGTGGGATGAGATGAAGAAAATTTTCCCCCTTTGCTCTTGATGTAACTTTTGGCTAAGAAGGGGAGAAGGAGATGTTGGAAGACTTGTTTGTTTATTGGAAGAGAGAGGAGGAAGTATTTGGTTTGAGGTTAAAATGTAACATGCGAAACGAAGAAAGAGAAGGGGTTTCCCTCTCTCTTAACCAATTTCAGCCGATGGGGGTAGGATGGGAGGAGGGAAGATTTTTTTATTCTTGTTTCATGATGGTGGTTTGGTTGTATTAGGATGTAGGCATCATTATGGGTTATCATGAGTGGTAGAAAAGAAGATTCTTGGCTTCTTAGAAGAGGGGTGGCCGGCTAGAGAGGGATTAGGGGGGAGGGAAATGATCTTGGCTTGTCTTGTTGGTTGTGTAAGAAAGTTGGAGAAAGTGTGATAAAGAGAAGAAAATCTTTTCTTCCAACTTGTGTGGAGGGGAATGGCAATGGGGGTTTGACCAATTACAATGTCTTCTGCGCCGTTGCCCTCCTTCGCAGCGGTGGTTGCGGGCGAAAGTTCATCTCAGCGTAACAATATATCACCAAAGACAGTATCACGATATAAGGGCATCCCAATGATTTCACTCCTTGATTCTGAAATTGATGCCCTTGCTGCGCCATTTAGACATTCATTGGTAGGCACTTTCTGGAACGGCCGACCTCCATTGAAGGTTATACGAGAGGTATTTGAAAAAATCAGATTTCATCATGATTTGCGCATCACGCTTATAGATCAAACGCATATTCTTTTGAATTTTTGCAATGAAGCAGATTACTTGCGATGTTTTTATCACCGTTCCTGGCACATATCCGGTTGTCATATGCGTATCACGAAATAGACTGTTGATTTTGATCCCATTGCTGATGTTCCCATAGTCCCGGTTTGGATTGCATTTCCAGGCTTACCGATACATCTTCATCACCAGGAAGCGTTATTTGAAATAGTACGCATGGTAGGCACACCGATAAAGCTTGATGTTGCGACGGCGGATGGGTTAAGGCCGTCTGTCGCACGTGTATGCGTGGAAGTGGATGTTTCTCAAGAATTGCCTCAGAAGATATATTTGCAGGCAAAAAATCGAATGATCTTACAATCTGTGGTTTATGAAGATTTGCCATAATTTTGCACGTCATGTAGAAGACTTGGCCATGCAGTTTCAGATTGTCATCCAAAAGAGAAGGCAACTGTACCGCCTCCGCCACCGCCTCCACCACCCCGGCCGCGGACGCAACGATGGACGATTGTTAAAAGGAAAGCAGGCAACCAACCCACAGCTGATGCACCTTTGCATAATATTTCCATGGACACTCAAGCACAGCCATCCGACGTGCCAACGCAAGATGTTCCAGTTGGCGTCCCTCCATTGGATGTAGTTGATGATTTAACGCCTGTCGGTGACACGACATCACCCCTACAAGATGTTTCCAAAAATTGTGACCTTGGCCACTGTTCTGACAATGAGTTGCCAGAACATGATCAGCAAACGGAGGTAATGACTGCCCCGAAAGACGTGGTCCGACGAATGGAGTTGATCCCTACATCGCCAGATGACAATATTTTATTATCTCGCCTGCAGGATTCTACTGAGAATGCAGATTTTATTTCAGTTGTTCCTCGTCGTAAACGTCGTGCAAGAAAGGATCTCCCACCTTTACCACCCTCCACGATCTTAACTCGTAGTATGTCTCATGCAATCCAGGGAAGTGATACTACTCTTTCTCAATGAATATCTTAATATGGAATATACGAGGCATGCGTGCCTTTTTGCCTAGATTGCATAACTTGATACATGAACATCATTTAAATTTAGTGGCTGTCATTGAACCGAAGCACTCACCATCTCACATTGTTCGTTTTGCTATGGATCTTGGCTTTTCAAATCATTTCTCTTCTCAATCAGAACGTATTTGGTTATTTTGGCGTGACTCAGATTATCATTTAGTTGGTTCATAGGATCAAAATCAGGTGGTTCATTTCACTTTCTTATTTCGCCATCTTCAACAGAATTTTGTTTTATCAGTTGTCTACGGCAATCATACATTATCTCTGTGTCGCTCCTTATGGCATTCATTATCTACTTTCTCTGAATCAAACGACATGCCATGGATTGTTGGAGGCGACTTTAATACATTTTGTTCTCTGGAGGATCATGCAGGCCGCTCTCAACCGTCGATTTCATCAATGCAGGATTTTAATGATTGTGTTGAATCATGTTCTCTAATGGCTCCGCAGTATCATGGGTCGCGATATACTTGGATGGATGGTAGAGGACTTGGCCGAGTCCGTCGTAGGTTGGACTGGTTGTTCTTTAACTCTTCACTTCAAGATGTTTTTGATGACACACGCCTTTCGCATCTTCCCCGCATTTCTTCGGATCATATCCCGTTATTATTTATATGCCGATTGGGTAATTCAGAGGGACACAAATCTTTCTGTTTTTTAGACTCCTGGTTGCTTCATCCATATTTTCATAGTTATATGAGAAATGATTGGACATCTTATCCAACAACAGGAGGTATGTATGGATTTTATGCAAAGTTGTTCCGACTGAAGAGGGATATATAGCGTTGGAATAAGGAAATTTTTGGTAACATCTTTTCCAATGTTAAGAATGCTGAATCAGTTCTTGCCCTCGCTGAACATGCTTGGGACGCTGCCCCCACAGACGCGAACCGCGAGGCATACCATAAAGCAAAAGTGGAGTATCTTCAAGCTTCCTTATATGAGTTTCATTATTGGAAACTGAAGGCACGAGTTCGATGGTTAAAAGACAGTGGCACAAACACACGCTATTTTCATTCCATAGTAAAAGGTAGGCGAACGCAACTTTGCATACAACAAATCCGTACATCTGCCGGCAGACTCTGCACCGATACTGCCTCTATTAAGGACGAAGCAGTGGCCTTTTACAAATCCTTATTTGCACAAGAATCTACACATACTTATGATGCTTTGCTCAATCATATACCACCCCTAGTTACAGCAGATGACAGCTTGATGCTTACAAAGATGCCTACTGAAGAGGAAGTTAAGACATCGGTATGGCATTTAGACCCCAATAGCGCAGCAGGCCCTGATGGATTCAACGGTAACTTTTATCGTTCTTGCTGGTCAATTATTCATACTGACGTGGTTAAGGCAGTACATGAATTTTTCCTTGGTATCCCTCAGCCTACTGTCATGTCTAGTGCGCTTATCACATTGATCCCTAAAAATCCATCGCCTGACACATTTAGTGATTTCCGGCCCATCTGACTCACTAATTTTTTGAGCAAGGTCTGTACGAGAATCATTGCTACTAGACTCAATATTTTGCTCCCACGAATAATTTCACCGGAGCAAACTGGATTTCTTCTGGGCTTTGATATTTCAACGCAAGTTCTATTGGCTCGAGAGATGATACATATGTTGGATAAAGGTGGTCCTCAGCTATGCTTGAAACTAGACATGATGAAGGCTTTTGACAGAGTCAGCTGGGAATATCTTGAGAGGTTATTTCGCACTTTCGGATTCTCTGAGTTTTTCATTCGTCTCATTTTGAACCATTTGCGTGCCACCACATTATCGGTTTTAGTTAACGGGCAACCTTCTGCTTCCTTTCGGCCATACAGAGGTGTTAAGCAAGGGGATCCTTTATCCCCTCTGCTTTTTATTATTTCATCTGAAGGTTTTAGCAGGGGATTAAAATCATTAGTAGCATCGGGTGCACTACAGCCTTTCCATCTTGGCAGGGTCCCTTTTACTATCACCCATTTAGCCTATGCAGACGATCTCTTGGTGTTCTTACGCGGCACTCAGCGTAATCTTCGGCGCTTTCACTCCTTCTTAGCACAGTATGAAAATGCCACTGGTCAAAAGATTAATTTTCAGAAAAGTAGCTTTATTCCATCAGCTGCGGTTACTTCGCAACAACAACGAGCCTACGAGACTATCACGAGAATGCGGGGTTCGTATCTGCCTTTTCGATACCTTGGGTCTTATTTACATAAGGGCATCAACCGATCAAGATATTGTGTTTCATTATTACAGCATATAGACGATCGACTCCAAGGTTGGCATTCTAGATTATTATCTTCTGTTGGCCGACTTGTTTTGCTGCGTTCAGTGGTATCGTCTCTACCTTTACATATTCTCGCAGCAGAAGGCCTGCCCAAATCGGTGGTCAACATAATACATCGCAAAATGGCAACGTTTTATTGGGGGCGTAGGCATCATTGGGTATCCTGGGCAACTATTACTACGCCTCGAGAGGAGGGTGGGCTGGGACTTCGCAACCTCTACACGTTACAAAAAGCATATCGTTGTCGTATCTGGTGGTCATATCAACGACAAACTACACTTTGGAGTAAATACATGTATGACAAATATGGTCACCGAGGGGATTATCTGCCTAGGTTACCTGATTCACCGGTGTGGAAACCCATTTGCAGGATTCATCCTACCTGTATTGCACAAACCGATGGTCAGGCGGCGCATCTTACTTGGACTCCGACGCCGACGGGGGAGTTCTCCTTGTGTAGTGCATATGATATATGTCGTTCATCCAGTACTACGCTCCTTTCGGCAAAGTTTATTTGGTTCAAACATCATTTGCCCACCACTCAGATTTTTCTATGGCGCATATTTCATTCGGCACTACCTTTTGAAGACTATACTCGTAAGTTTTATACGGCATGCCCAACCCAATGCCCATTTTGCAAGCAGGAGTCGGCTACAATGGATCATATATTTTTATACTGCTTGGGCATTCGATCGATCTGGAGCTATTTGGCCTACGAGTTACATTGTCCTCTCCCGGCATCCTTGAGACTCCGACAATATTTTCTCTCTTGGTGGTATCGTTCAACTTTTTCATCTTTCCTTGGGGTTTTACGCATCGTTATCCCAGCAATCATTCTTTATAATGTGTGGCGTGCTTATGCATCCCTAGTATACGGTGAACAACACACTTTTTCAATACCATATTTAAAGTTCACCATACAGTATGATATCACAATATGGTGTAAGTCAATAGCTGGATCCAAATTGCTGACTGGCCCACGGCAGCCCCTTCCTTGGCTTCCTCTGCTTCGGAACCCACGTCCAATTTTCGTGCGCTGGTGGCTACCCCATCTGGCAGATTTAAATTAAATACAGATGCTGCAGTTGGACGACACTATAGTGCAGGAGGTGCTATTTTGAGAGACCGTGCTGGTACATGTGTGGGAGCAATTTCTTTCCGCTTACCTCCAAGTTCCCTTATTCATGCGGAGATACAGGCAGCAGTTTTTGGCCTATTATATTTTCTTTCGCTGTATCGATCGATTATTTTAGAATCAGATTGTGCATTGCTTATATCTCGGTTGTCACGCCCTCAGCTGATTCAAAGAAACTATTACCTTCAGTTGCTGCACACGCTAGTGCGTCTTCATCATCTGGACTTTCATCACATTTATAGAGAAGCAAACATGGCGGCACATTACCTTGCACAGAATTCCATGTTAAACCCATGCACTCAAGTTTACGGTTCTCGCTCTCTTCCGCCGTTAGTTCGTAGTTCTGTCTACTTGGATCTTTCTTCAGTACATTTGCGGGTTCCTTGATATATACAGGTCTTCCATATGGAATGGCGCAAACTGAATTTTCCTGCCTGTGTCCTTAGGGGTTCAGGCAGGCTTGGTATGTTTTGTTACCTACTGGTTTTACTTCTTAACCTATGTTGGTTGATTGCCGATAACGTCGATGTTTTATGTCATTATGCATGGCCTGGGCATTTTGATGTGATGTTCACGAGGACACCGGATGTGACACTGCCAACGCGTCATATTCACACGGCCGCATTGCATGCATATCCTTCAGCGACAAAAGCATGGTTAGCAAGATCGGGTTTCAGCATGACAGGACTAGGGATATACCAATCCAACCCACAGTTGCCCGCTCACGATTATGGATCTTTAGGCATGGCTCTTCTAGTTTACCGTCACTCGCTATTGGTGCCATCACTTTGGACCTCTCCTCAACAACTTTACGAGTTCCTTCAGTTTCAGGTCTTCCAAATGGATTGGCAACTTTTCGCTATCTCTGCCTGTACCTTAGTCGGGGCAGGCAGACCTGGTATGATCTACATTCGATTCGTCATAAACCTTTCTCTATGTTTCGTATGTCTGCTTCCCTCAGCGTTTAATATCTTTTCTGCATGGACTGTCTCACGACTCATATTTGGTGGCCACGATGATGTTGTTCTTTCTGCCGGGACGAGGGCCTCCTCGACACAAACACGCGGGTCCCTAATGTTGCATGTCTACCAAATGGATTGGCACTTCTTTGCTATATCTGCCGGTACCTTATTGGGTGCAGGCATACCTGGTACGATCTTCATTCGATTTGACTTACACATTTCACTATGTCTTATATATCAGTTTCACTCAGTGACTCATTTAACTTGTGCATGGACGGGATCATGACTCACAATTGTTTGCCTCATCAACGGCGGCTTTGCTCTTTCCGGCGGGACGAGGGAAAAAATCAAGAGTGGACATCTTCATGGCTTACTTTCATTTTGTTACCTTTGTCTTATTTTCGGATTGTACATTCTTTCATTTTACACGGTAGCGCATATCAACACTCCATTTATATAAATATGTACGCTTTTTCCTTCGCCAAGGTTTTATCCACAAGAGTGGTTTTACTTGGCAAGGTTTTAATGCGGCATATCATATACATTTGGATGTTGGTAATCATATACTGCTACTATCGCCATATTTTTCTGCTTTGTAATAAGGTTTTCCACCGCCATAAGTGAGGGCTAATGCTAATAAAAATTTTTCTTTTAAAAAAAATATATACATATATATACACACATTATAACGATATTCCTCCGCCACAAGTAAGAGTATTTATTAATAAAATATCCGGACGGTACTGCCTGTCCTTCCATAAATATACATATATTTTTTTTTATTTTCAAAGATCTTTTTTTTAAGCGGAAAAGAATAAATTTATTAATATGGCCTCATTTGTGGCAGAAGGACACCATAGTACAAGAGAAGTATATGGATACAAATCCAAATACAATGAGTACCACATAAACTATTCTGCCCAGGTAATAAATAAGCGTTGAACCTTACATGGTATGCCGCATTAAAATCTTGCCAAGGAAAACCACCCTTATGGATAAAACCTTGGTCGAAGGAAAAAATGTACATATTTGTCATGATGAAATACTTAAAACAGGAATACAAAGGCATAAAAAGGAAACCAGCAAGAGTTTGAAGAAGAGGAATCTAGCGAAGTGAAGACCCAAAAAACGACACATGAACCGAACGGAGGATGGTGATGAGTATTCGCCTGTCCTCATATTTGGTCGTAGCAGTAGAAGAATAAAGTGATCTGAATGCAAAGTATCTTTAGCAATGATTGTGTTACACACATGAACTCTCATGCAACAGTAATGAATAACCCATGCAAGAAACAGAAAGTATGAAGATGAGTAAGTGCAACAAAGTAAGAGAAAGAGTAACCATGGCCAAGGTGTGCAAGAGATGTACCCATGTTTCATGTATCCCCAGATACAAGAAACAAATAACAAAGATGAATGGAAGCCCACAGTATCGCAAAGCATATGACAGGGAGTAGAGAATGAAAGTATCCGAGTTGCCTGTGTCATAGAAGGACACATGCAACAACTCTGTAATAGATGCTGTAAAATAAGCATGATGCCACTATGTCTGTACGTATGATATGGAAAGATCTGTGAGAAGGGCAGTTCGAATAATAGTCGGCATATCATCATAGCGAGAAAACATTTGGAAACTAGGACATAGCTGCCCCTGCTGAGCCAGTAGATGTGCTGCCATATTAGTCTGCCGTGGAATGTGCATAATATGACTGGAGCCAAGGAAGAGAAAAATAAAAAGCATAGCAGATGTGTGTGTTAGTGTGTATTCAACACCTGCAAGTGAATCCACCTCCATGTCTATGTTGCGATATCACTGGGCAAAATATATTAATGACAAAGTAGGAGTGTTGCACCCCGCTCAAAATTAGCGTGGCAGCTAGGGTTAGAAGCAGAGCACGCCTAGATAGTAAGACCTCAAGGGAAATATGTTACCAAATCTTATGGAGGAACGAAGAACGTAAGGGAAGTACACACCAGGTACAAGCGTAAAAAGGAGAAAAGCAAGCAGTAAATTAAAGAGCCAAGTGTTACGTTGACAACTAAGGAAACCTTGGTCATGACAAACCCACACATGAAACAGTAAGGGTGTGCATCTAAAGGTAAGGATTCACTACAAATGGGCACGTGCCTCATATAAGGAGGGAGCTAGCATGAAGAAGATGGCTCTAGAGGACTACAACGCGATGAAGCTTATACCTAAAGGACCATATAGAAAACATGCCACTTTAAGAATTCCTTGACACTTAGTAAGTTTTAGAAACCTAAGCTTACATCCATGTTCAGGTGTTAAGACTACAATGATAAGGCTCCGGTCATGGACAGATTAGGAATAGTACGTGAGTATGCATGGGGGTACATGTGTATACTCATATACGACTCGAAGCACATACGAACAGCGATAGAATAATTTTCAAAAAGGGATATATTATGTGCATACACTTAGTATTATCGGGTGTAATGAATATATCTTTCTGAGATTTGTAGCTTATTTCAAAAGGAAAGTATAGATATGTATATATATAAATGCGTACGTGAGTACATGTACAGCTACACACCTATGGATGAGAGTTATGAGAAATTCAAGAGGGCTATGTGTGCATGTATATGTCGGTCACATACATACAAGTATAGCCTAGTGGATTTATGGAAGAACATTTAAATGATTGGAATATGAGATAAATATATACAAACACATGTAAATGCATTATTAAGAGAAAACATGTACATGGGATTATAACCATGTTTCGGCCATAAGGCCTTAGGGGGAATGAATCATTATGTGCAAGACTAGCAAAAGATCTTGCATAAGCATCATGATTAGGAGGTATAAATATGCGAATGTAATATAAGATGAAACCAACCTATGTGTGTATATATATATATACATATACACGAACACAAACATACACATAAATGCAAAAATGAGGGAAGATGCATACATGTAATACATATGTACGTTTGGCCACAAGGCCTTAGAGGAGGGAGGCTCTAATCAACACTTAGTAAGAGTATTAATGAAGAGCAAATAAGGAGTAAAGAGGGGAGCCTTTTCCTCTCCTCCACAAGCAGCCGCCGGCTGTCCCCTTTTTCCAAGAAGAAATAATACCCACCATTAACTCAAACCCTTCTAACTTCCCACCATTAAGGTTGCTTCAAGAAGCCACTCTCCACCTTCCCTCTTGCTCCCCAAACGATTCGGCTGAAGCAAGGAGACAAAGGGCTCTCTCTCAAGGCTTTCTAGGTAAGACCATTCTCCATGATCCTTAACAAGATATACCTTATAGGATTAAAGCTCACTAAGTTCTCTTTTCCTTAAAAACGGTGATCCTCACGGCAATAAGGGGGGAAACGAAAGGTGGAAGAAGAAAAGAGGGTGTTTAGCCAAAAAAAAAAGATCACCTTCAACCCTTCATGAAGCAAATGGTAAGGAACCCTTCGTCCTTCCTATAAGACATACTACATAAACTAAGGAATGGCTCACTAAAGCCTTGTGCCGTGTGTATGATAGGAAAAGGAAGGGGAAGAGCTTCGTGTGTCAAACCAACCGTGCAAAAGGCTTCAAAGGCAAGTACACTATACTCTTCATGGTTTGAATGTGAAAGTGTGTGCATGAATGACTAGAAAGACTTAAGGTTTGATCTTAGTTGTGAAAAGGTTAGCTCTAAGCCCAAAAGCTTTCGGCTTTAGGCACATAAGAGGGTAGGATGAGCATTTTGTTATAAAGATAAGTTCTTTGATGATTTTATGCTTGTTTATGTCTTAAACTAGGCTTGAATGTGTTAAAGATTTCTCCTTTGGTGTTGAAGGGAGCCACGGTAGAAGGGAGAAGGGGAGGTGAGGTGAAGTTGCATGCAAGATAATAATAAAGCAAGAAAATGAGGGAAAGACTTGATCTTGTGCATGTTAGGCTTAAAGTGTTTTCGATTTTGGTCGTTTTCTCTCTAAACACCCGCAAATGGGGCTGACGTAGTGTGTGTATGTGTTCATTTTAGGGTTGATACCATGAATGGTGACAAAAAGGTGAGCTAAGAACGTTTAGGATGAAATTAGGGCTACTGAAAATTCTGGAGCTGGACAAGAAATTAGGCTGACTTGCTAGACCAGAAAAGGGACCTTAGAGACCTTTAATTTCGTTTATTTTTGGTGTGATGATAGTTGTATGTGTTTTTTAGTAGTGAGAGTTGGAATCACCTTAAAAAGAGTCACGGTTTATTTTTAATGAATTTCTTACTAAGATTGGTCTTGCTGGAAAATGTGTTCTGGACAGAACTTAAGCAACACGTTTAGCAGCTTGAAAATGCACCTTAGGAATGTGCAAATGAGCTGATTTTTGACATGGTAATAGTTTTATGTGTGTATGACATCTGTGAGTTGGAATTGTAGTAAAAAGAGTTGTGGATTATTATTAATGAATTTTGTGGTAAAACTGCTCAAACAGAATTGCCGGAACAGGACCGTTTTGAGTAGTAAATTGTATGGATTGAAAATGAACCTTAGGAATGTGAAAATGAGCTGATTTTTGGCATGGTAATATTTGCATGTGTGTATGACATCTGAGAGTTGGAATTTCGGTAAAAGGAGTTGTGGTTTGGTCACAATTCAATTTGTGATTTAATTGGTCATTCCAGTTTCTGCATGTACCCAGTTTGGAAGAGTAATTAGATGACCCCCTTAAACTTATTGGATTGCCTTGGAAATTTTATGGTAATTACCTAGGGTATTGATGTACATGTTCATGTAAAGAAACCCATATGAAACTACCATTTTGAGGGTTAACAATTGTGTTAAAGTTAGTATATAAAACTGGAAAACAGGACAGTTTATTGCCATAAGTTGTAAGGCTTTGATTTTGCTCATTTAAGCTTAATTGTGATGTTTAGCCTTATGAATATTGTTCCTTGGTGTGTTAGATATGTTTTCTAGGTGATGGATCAAAATGAATGAGGTTTTATGACCTACGAAACTGAGGTAAGGCGGTACTGCCCTGCTGATTTCAGCAGTACCTTTGAGGATAGTATGATGTTTTGAGGTCCTTAGACATTTCGGAATGATACGAAATTTTTATAGCATGTGTCTAAGTCTTCATTATGCATATGTATGACATGAGTTTACGAATATGAGCATGAAATGATGAGCACACAGCAGTATGAACAGAAGGTGATTGCTGGACAGCTTTTCCAGCCTAAAAGACGAGTCCGTGCATGCATGTTATGATGCATTTGTTCACGAGTTGCATAATGCATGTCATACATTGCATCATCGTCACTTGCATGATTTATGGCATGGATTTCACGTGGAAGAAAGATGAAAAGCGTTTTCAAAAAGATGGTTTTTGTGTTTTTAAAAGAACGCTTCCCCACCGGTACCGTGTGTGAGTATGAACTGGCCAGTATGAAAGGAACCTGAGCAGATCCGGGTTAAGTGATCTGCATGGAAAGGAATGATGTTACCGATCCGAATCCGGGATTAATAGATTCGAAGGGGAGAAGTTACCGCCTCAGATCCGGGAAGATAGATCTGAAACGAAAGGAACCTGAGCAGATCCGGGTTAAGTGATCTGAATGGAAAGGAACGATGTTACCGATCCGAATCCGGGATTAATAGATTCGAAGGGGAGAAGTTACCGCCTCAGATCCGGGAAGATAGATCTGAACACTCTATGGTTTTATGACGATGATGTTTTTTTAAAAGAGCAAAGCATGAAAAGGCATTTTCTCATTTTATCATAACGCATTTCATGTGCATATACATGCATGTCACTTGTGGAGTTGTTACATAGCGTCGCATGTACTATGCTGTGTTGTCATGACCTTGCGTGTCCTAAATGATGATGATGATTGTTTTATTAATCAATGCATGATCCAGTCACCTTATGATTATATTTCACTCTATCTAGTGATGTTATTAAGTTGTGATCTTATTACATTAAGCGATGATCCTTATCAAATGATGACTGGGGGTCAGGTATGTTTTCCAAACCAATTATAACATGGGGTTCGGTTCTTGCTCGTACTTTCCATTTAACTCATGATTATTATAGTATACTTGCTGGTGACGTTGTCACTCACCCTATTTTTCTCTCCAGAGGTGGCAGGAGATAAAGTTGAATGGATCGATGACGAGCCTAGGGTACCCTATCCGTGAGAGAGTTAGAGGATGGCCAGGAGTGGTGAACCGAGCACCCAGCTTGAAGGATTGATGATGTTTTGTAGTAGTGACGGGAAACAATTTACTTTCATCATTTTCTGAATTCGGTTATGTGGGATGTTACTTTTACTGCTTTTGATGGTACTTTAATTTGAAGTTTAAATTCTGCCACGGTTTCGATTACTAATTGCGCAAAAGAACGAAAATTCCATGGAATTCCATCATGGATCATGATGCGTATGGAAGACGCCTAGTACTATCCTTAGTGAAGTACGGCAGGTGCACCGACTCCGGCAGGGCCGGGGTGCGGGGCGCCACAAGGAGTCTGCAGTTCAGTCTGAAATGGAGAAGAGATAGGGAGATAAAAAACTATGGCACCATAGAATTGTCTCTCGGAATCCCAAAGAACTGCACCACCCGTAGCTGTAAAAGATCCATGAGCTGCATCCAAATTTAGTTTAAACCGTCCTGAAGGAGGACATAACCCGCACACTATACGTGGCTGCCGAAGATGTAATCGAGGGGAAAGGCCAAGAGTGACCAACTACTGATCAAATGTCGCATGTTTTGTACCTGGTCACTGGCTTTATCGTATGAGTTTTGTGATGAGAACGACAATGGACCGTTGGTGGCTAATGTTTCTGATTCTTGTCTAGTGCCCAAGGCTCGCGCAGAGAGGTACCTTTCACTTATGCACGGCTCTACTCTAACTGATTCTGAAATTGTCGATGATCTTCAAGCTAATGTTATGGCGATGGTACGTGCTGCATGGAAACGAGAGATGCAAGACATTACTCAGGATGTTTCGAGACGTTTCAAGGACTCGGCTGACTCTGGTGTGGCGAATGTAGATCAGTGTGTTATTCATCCACGTCGGCCTTGACGCACAAAATCTGAGATGTCTGCTCCTCCTCCATTGTCCCGCATCTTGCGCTCTAGCTCGAGGTCTTCTTCTAGCTTTTCCTCTCTAACTTATCAATGAATTGCATGTTTTGGAATATGGGCGGATTGAGGACGTTGGTGGTCCGCTTAAAGAGGTTAATTCATAAGCATAAACTTAGTTTATTGCTTGTTATTGAGTCCAAGCAAGCTATTACTCAGTTGGTTTGGTATCAATTGCAATTTTTTTCTCTAATTCTGTATCGACCTATCAGAATAAGGTGTGGGTGTTTTGGAGCCATAATGTACTGTAGATGATTGATCTTTCACATGGCGAACAAGCGTCTCACATCCGGTTTTCTCTTGTTGGCACGGAGCATATTTTTCTCTTACTCGAGTTTATGGTATGCATACAGTTACTGATCATCGTCGTCTTTGGTTAGAACTTAATGCCATCTACTCACAGGGGCCCTCTTTATGGATGGTTGGAGGGGATTTTAATACTTATTTATCTGTTGATGAGCATCATGGTGTAGGATCTGCAAGACACCACTAGAAAGATGGGGTTGAATAGTGGGTGCGGAAAATGTGGTTTTTAAAATTAGTTTGAACAAAAAACCCAACTTCTGAAAACAGTTTCTGTTTTCAGAACCAGATTTAAAACGTTTTTAAAACTAGGTTTTAGGTCTTAAAAAATTCTGAAATTTTTAAAGAACTTAGCCTCAGATATTATGAGTGTCTCCTAAAAATTTCAGATTTAAATTCAACCTCTAACCCCTTCAAAAATCGTTGGTGGTCAGATTGCGCGAATCTGTCACAAACAGTAGACTGATTTGAAAAATTAATTTCTATTTGTACGTAACTCCAAAAGCTCTGAAATTTTAACCACTAACCCCTTATATGTTATATTTAAATGGGTTGAAACAGTTTTGAAAAATTCTTTTGGGAAGTTAGTCAAATACGATCAAAGTCTCAACCTTTGCAAGCCTGAAAATCAGACTGCACTAGTCTCAGAACTTTAGACGTTTGAATGACTTATACTTGTCCAAAAGGGTTGAAACTTGCGCCAAAAGAACAATAAAACATGTGGCTATGTTTCTTGAAAATTTCGTGATTTTTGAAATTCTTTTACTATTTTTACGAACCTGATTAAAAACAGTAAGCTGTGCTGAAACAGAAAATCAGTGCTGAAAGTAAATGACACCAAGAATTTTATACTGGTTCGGTTATCAACAACCTACTCCAGTCTTCGAGGAACCCCTTCCTCGGTTCACACTAATAACACAACACAAAAACACCATACCAAAGGATTGATGGAGTTACACACCAACTCCAACCCTTTACAAACCTTGTATGATGAATACAATTGTCACGAACACCACCACCTTGCAAGATTGAAGATTGATCACACCTTGATCAATCTTTTACAAAGATAAAGAATGTGTGGTGGTCTAAGATAAGCCTATTCAAGAATATGAATGTAAGTACAATAGGCTTTTAGGAAGAAAAAGAAAGAGAGTGTAGAAGAAGAAGGCTAGAACACTTTTGATCTTTGAATTTGCAACTCTTGTTCTTGTTCTTGTTTTGCTTTTCTTCCTTCTTTTTAACAAGTCTTGGCCGCCCCCTTTGGTGCCTTCCCCTCTTGAAAATTATCTTCTAAGTCCTTGGGAGAATATGTGGCATCATTGTGACATGATCTTGCTTACTTGACACCTCCTCATTGGATGATCATTTAACTTTTGCTTACTTGGCACTCATTGATTGGTTGAATGTTGTCATCATTTGATGACTAGGAAAATCTGAGAATTCCACTAAAAACATGTGCCAAAATCATCATAAAATAGTTTCCATAATTCACAAGATTATTACATAAATTAAGCAAGACATTTTTCTCCAAAAATAGGTGCAAAAATCGGCCATATCATGCTGAAATTTCAGCATGTGTCTCATTTGCATTTCATTCAAAATATTGCCTATTTTGCATTGATTTAATCCAAGAAATCAAAGTATAATTCAATCACCATTTAGTATACAATATTCTCATCTTTTATGGAATAAAAATTAGAAAATAACATGGCCTTAAAAACGCCTAGATGCATTGCACACATGCTGAAATTTTCAGCATGTGTGATATCCAAGAATATCACTTTCTTTATTCCATAAGATATTTAAAACACTTTCAAATTGTCTTCTAATTAATCACATGTAACAAGACAATAAAATTTGGATAATTAAAGCAATAATTTCGGCCATCCATTTTGCACACATGCTGAATTTTCAGCATGTGTCACAATTGTGACAAGATTTGAAATATTACCTTGTGTAGCTTCTTTCTTTATGTCACCAACATTGTATGATTGATTCTTGACCAATCAATATGCCAACAAGGCTCCACATATGCTCCATTTCAGCTGGAATAGGCGTGTATGATATGTATATACATGTGCTGAATTTTATTTTTGCAAACTTTGTAAAATAGTATACATTTAATAATACACACATGGTATATTCCAATCAGCCCTTAATTTAATTTTCTAGAACACTTTAAGATGTATGACATATGTAAAAAGTGTCTAGATACATGTCGTATGATGTGCCAAAAATGTTCCATGTGTTGTGTACGTAGAAAACCGAATTTTCGATGTTTATCGATTACCCGATTTTTCTCTAATTAAATTCCAACTTTTTGCACATGTTATATATATCATGTTACACATAATATACATAAATTAAACTTTAATATTCAGCACTTGACTGGTCTTAAAGTGGCGACATTTACATGTGACAAAATTGAAATTGTAATCTCCACAATTTGGCCTTAATATGGGGTGATTTGTGTGTGCCAACATGGAATGATTTTATGGCTGTAACTAACATGTTGATCACGAAAATTATAGAGATTTTTGAGGTGTAGGGGCTGGCATCTATTTATGGCAAGTACGTGACACGTTGGCGAAGTTTCAGTATTCGCCCGATGCGACAATTTTCGGTTTAAAACCTTTTAACGTGTCGTATTTAATTTGTCATCACCATGACTTATATTATATGATATAAGACCTAAATATACTTATAAATATGAGTTAAGTATGGTGGTGTGACATTAACGTATGTACGTGATATATAACGTGTCGGTAGTACGTTGGAATACATGTGTATGTGCCTTTTTTTAAAAAATCTGAAAATATATATTTATGTATGTATATATGAGTGTATATGTGGTGAAGAGGAGGAGGAGACTTTCCTTTCTTAGTTTTGTTGCCTTTGTGCCTTGTCCAAATGTTGCTTCCTTTAATGAACTACTTAGTTTAATTAACTAAGTACTTCACTTAATGAACTAGTTTAGTTCATTAATGGTGGCACCTGAAAATAGTACAAACATAACAAATGTTTGCCATTTGATGTAAGCTTTAAAGCTTCATGGCTCGTTAGTACGGCAACATGATATATGAACTATATAAGGCAAGTTTTACGCAATATGTCATGCACGTTTATGTCATGCATGTTTTTATGCAATATGTCATGCACGTTTAAATCATGTATTTTGAAATCACTCAAACCCCTTTATCTCTACAATCTCCCCCTTTTGATGATTTTCAAAGTAATCTACTTTCATGATTTAAATCCTATCACTCCCCCTTCAATCATGCATAAATTCAAAATTTGAATCTCAAAATTCCAAGTTGCTCCCCCTTAATTTATGCAATTAGTATCTCTATCCCCCTTAAATCATGCTTTCTCTCCCCCTTTATTTTGGAAAGTCAATCAAAATATGCCTGTAAATATGGAAAGAGCATGTAAAGATAAAAAAATCATGTATTTTAAATAATCTCAAACGTGCGTTCGTAAGGGTTATTTATTCAACCCTTTGAGAATATCCCTTTTGGTACCCAAATTTGGGTGACCTTTCTAGGTCTTCCAAAAGGTGAGAAAGGTGATGAGAACGCAACATAATATACATTAGGTGCATATGCGTTTGGCCTTTGGCCAAGAATCCCATCATGCGTATAGTGTGGTTTTCGTTTTTGATATGTATTTCGGTTCACATGCACGGGGCGTGATCTAGATGCATCTGTATGATATGAATGTCACACATGCATCAGTGGCTTTCTATATGGCACATGATTACTCTTTGTATGATATGAAGAATAAGAAGCACGATGAGATATGAGTGGTGTACTAGTCTTCTTCTTATATTTATACGGCACATAATTGTACTTCGCATGATATGAAAAAGAAGTATGACGAGATGAGGGGAGAGGGGGTCTTTGCGTCACTTTAGGCGCTACGTATGCCGTTGATGTGTCTACTTTCTTAGACAAAATAAACTTGGATGGTTTAGATGATGCTTCGTTTGTCTCCATGTATCCTAATCCGGTTTTGTCACTATCATGCTTTTGTGAAGAAATGATGCGATCTAGTATGTTTGTTCCCGTATCAAATTTCTTCATCATTTCCTCTAAGTCTGTATTCCTTAATTTCAAACTTGAAATCTCGGATTTCATTTCATTATTTTGCGTGGTTAATGATGAAATTTCTATCTTTAATGCATTGATGATGCATGATGACTCTTCTTTAGAATCGTTTAATTGACCGACAAGATTTTCGTTAGAGGATTCTAACAACTTCTTGTCTTCAATTAATCGTTTCTTTTCTTTCGCAAGAGTCTTTGAAAACTTATGCAATTCTAAATATTGACTAAATAAATCATCATAAGACCATTCAGAATCGGAATCAGAGTCGGAAGATACCTCATTTGATGCCTTAGATGTAAAGCATACTTGTGCCTTTTGTTCTTCCGTATCAACAGTCTCAGAGTCGGATGTGTCACTCCAAGTGGAGGCTTTGAAGGCTCTTCTCCTTTGCTTAGGTTCTGAGACGAGTCTATTCTTGTTCCGATCCTTGTCAGGGTATTTGTTTGTTTGCTTTTCTTTATTATGGCAGTCATATGATAGGTGTCCAAGTTTGCCGCATTCACAGCACTTTATTTCCTTATTTTTATTTTTATGATCCTTAGATGAGGTAGACTTATGTTTAATTGATTTTCTCAATATTTTTCTTAATCTTTTAGCCATCATGATTAAGTCCTCATCATTGAAATCTATGTCACTATCATCTACGACGTATTCATTAGATTTAAATGCTATATCCCTATCATTATTAGAAATAGACTCAGAATGTCTTAAAGCGAGTTTGTTTTCATATACCTTAAGTGATCCAATTAGTTCTTCCATCTTAATCGATTTAGTCTCTTTGCTTTCTTCTAGGGCCGTTACTTTAGAGTCCCACTCGGATGTAAGGCTTCGCAAGACCTTTTGTACCTTTTCCTGCATAGTAAAGGCTTTGTCAAGAGACTCAAGAGAATTGTAGATGTTAGTCAAGCAAAGATCCATATCAACGATAGATTCATTAGACAATAATTTAAATGACTCGAGTGTGGACATAAGCATGTTGATCTTGGACTCTTTTACTTGACTAGTGCCTTCGTGTTTCATTTCAAGTATTCTCAATATTTCTTGTGCACTAGAACAATTTGAAACATAGCTTGATTCACTTTTACTTAGTCCATTTAAAAGTAACTGCGTAGCCCTAGCGTTCATGCTTAGTCTCTTTTTATCATCACTAGTGTACTCTTGCCTAGACTTAACGACCTCTAATGTGACTCCATCTACAGTGGATAACTTTGATGGAACAAATGGACCATCTTCTATAATTGACCAGAGATCAATATCAATTGCCATAAAGAAAAGTTTCATTCTTACATTCCATTGAACGAAAGACTCACCGTCAAAGAGAGGAGGCCTTATGGTTGACATTCCTTCTTGCACGGTGTTATAGCTAGTGGATGCCATCTCACGTTGATCGTTAGATCCTTTTGTTGTGAGTGTTCCTGCTCTCTGATGCCAATTTTAGGATCTGCAAGGCACCACTAGAAAGGGGGGGTTGAATAGTGGGTGCGGAAAATATGGTTTTTAAAATTAGTTTGAACAAAAAACCTAACTTCTGAAAACAGTTTCTATTTTCAGGACCAGTTTTAAAACGTTTTTAAAACTAGGTTGTAGGTCTTCCAAAATTCTAAAATTTTTAGAGAACTTATCCTCAGCTGTTATGAGTGTCTCCTAAAAATTTCAGATTTAAATTCAACCTCTAACCCCTTCAAAAATCATTGGTGGTTAGATTGCGCGAATCTGTCAGAAACAGTAGACTGATTTGAAAAATTAATTTCTATTTGTACGTAACTCCAAAAGCTCTGAAATTTTAACCACTAACCCCTTATATGTTATATTTAAATGTGTTGAAACAGTTTTGAAAAATTCTTTTGGGCAGTTAGTCAAATACGATCAAAGTCTCAACCTTTGCAAGCCTGAAAATCAGACTGCACTAGTCTCAGAACTTTGGACGTTTGAATGACTTATACTTGTCCAAAAGGGTTGAAACTTACGCCAAAAGAACCTTAAAACAAGTGTCTATGTTTCTTGAAAATTTCATGATTTTTGAAATTCGTTTACTATTTTTACGAACGTGATTAAAAACAGTAAACAGTGCTGAAACAGAAAATCAGTGCTGAATGTAAATGACACCAAGAATTTTATACTGGTTCGGTTATCAACAACCTACTCCAGTCTTCGAGGAACCCATTCCTCAGTTTACACTAATCACACAATACAAAAACACCTTACCACAGGGTTGATGGAGTTACACACCAACTCCAACCCTTTACAAACCTTATATGATGAATACAATTGTCACGAACACCACCACCTTGCAAGATTGAAGATTAATCACGCCTTGATCAATCTTTTACAAAGATAAAGAATGTGTGGTGGTCTAAGATAAGTCTATTCAAGAATATGAATGTAAGTACAATAGGCTTTTAGGAAGAAGAAAGAAAGAGTGTAGAAGAAGAAGGCTAGAACACTTTTGATCTTTGAATTTGCAACTCTTGTTCTTGTTCTTGTTTCGTTCTTCTTCCTTCTTTTTAACAAGTCTTGACTGCCCCCTTTGGTGCCTTCCCCTCTTGAAAATTATCTTCTAAGTCTTTGGAAGAATATGTGGCATCATTGTGACATGATCTTGCTTACTTGGCACCTCCTCATTGGATGATCATTTAACTTGTGCTTACTTGACACTCATTGATTGGTTAAATATTGTCATCATTTGATGACTAGGAAAATCTGAGAATTCCACTAAAAATATGTGCCAAAATCATCATAAAATAGTTGCCATAATTCACAAGATTATCACATAAATTAAGCAAGACATTTTCTCCAAACATAGGTGCAAAAATCGGCCATATCATGCTGAAATTTCAGCATGTGTCTCATTTGCATTTCATTCAAAATATTGCCTATTTTGCATTGATTTAATCCAAGAAATCAAAGTATAATTCAATCACCATTTAGTATACAATATTCTCATCTTTTATGGAATAAAAATTAGACAATAACAAGGCCTTAAAAACGCCTAGAGGCATTGCACACATGCTGAAATTTTCAGCATGTGTGATATCCAAGAATATCACTTTCTTTATTCCATAAGATATTTAAAACACTTCCAAATTGTCTTCTAATTAATCACATGTAACAAGACAAAAAAATTTGGATAATTAAATTAATAATTTCGGCCATCCATATTGCACACATGCTGAAATTTTCAGCATGTGTTACAAATGAGAGAAAATTTGAAATATTACCTTGTGTAGCTTCTTTCTTTAAGTCACCAACATTGTATGATTGATTCTTGATCAATCAATATGCCAACAAGGCTCCACATATGCTCCATTTCAGCTGGTATAGGCGTGTATGATATGTATATACATGTGCTGAATTTTATTTTTGCAAAATTTGTAAAATAGTGCACATTTAATAATACACACATGGCATATTCCAATCAGCCCTTAATTTAATTTTCTAGAACACTTTAAGATGTATGACATATGTAAAAAGTGTCTAGGTACATATCGTATGATGTGCCAAAAATGTTCCATGTGTTGTGTACGTAGAAAACCGAATTTTCGATGTTTATTGATTACCCGATTTTTCTCTAATTAAATTCCAACTTTTTTCACATGTTATATAAATAAATTAAACTTTAATATTCAGCACTTTGCTGGTCTTAAAGTGACGCCATTTACATATGACAAAATTGAAATTGGAATCTCCACAATTTGTCCTTAATGTGGGGTGATTTGTGTGTGCCAACATGGAATGATTTTATGGCTGTAACTAACATGTGGATAACGAAAATTATAGAGATTTTTGAGGTGTAGGGGCTGGCCATCTATTTATGGCAAGTACGTGACACGTTGGCAAAGTTTTGGTATTCGCCCGATACGACAATTTTTGGTTTAAAACCTTTTAACGTGTCGTATTTAATTTGTCATCACCATGACTTATATCATATGATATAAGACCTGAATATACTCATAAATATAAGTTAAGTATGGTGGTGTGACATTAACGTATGTACGTGATATATAACGTGTCGGTAGTATGTTGGAATACATGTGTATGTGCCTTTTTTTAAAAAATCTGAAAATATATATTTATGTATATATATATGCGTGTATATGTGGTGAAGAGGAGGAGGAGACTTTCCTTTCTTAGTTTTGTTTCCTTTGTGCCTTGTCCAAATGATGCTTCCTTTAATGAACTACTTAGTTTAATTAACTAAGTACTTCACTTAATGAACTAGTTTAGTTCATTAATGGTGGCACCTGAAAATAGTACAAACACAACAAATGTTTGCCATTTGATGTAAGCTTTAAAGCTTCATGGCTCGTTAGTACGGCAACATTATATATGAACTATATAAGGCAAGTTTTACGCAATATGTCATGCACGTTTATGTCATGCACGTTTTTATGCAATATGTCATGCACGTTTAAATCATTTATTTTGAAATCACTCAAACCCTTTTATCTCTACACATGGTGCCTCCATGCCACAGTTGACCTCCATTGAAGAATTTGCCGAGTCTATACGTCATTGGATTTAGTTGAATTGCCCTTTGAAGGACCGCAGTATACATGGGTTGGTGGTCATGGATTAGGCATGGTCAAGTGCCGACTTGATCATATTCTATGTTCCTAGGCATTTTATGATCTTTATCCAAGCTTAAAAGTGCAGCATCTAGCACAAGTATGTTCGAATCATTCACCCTTAATGCTTACGCGGGTGTCTCCACCACATATCCGTCCCAAATAATTCTGCTTTCTTAATATATGGACTGAACATTCGGATTTTTTGGCGTATGTGAGATCAAAATGGACGGCCTACCCAATGATTGGTGGTATGCGCGTCATTTATGATAAATTACAACGGCTTAAAATGGATTTGCAACATTTGAATCTTCATATCTTTGGTAATGTTTTTGACAATTTGGAGGCAGCCGAACATGCGGTTCGCTGGCTTGAGGCTGAATTTGATCGATAGCTGTCACCGAATGCACACGCACAAAACATGCTTGCTCCTTGGAGACGATATCCGATAATATAGACATTAGCCTGGTAGTCAAAATCCTGGTACTCACCTTGGACTGAAAATTCGAGAGACTGATAGGCCGGAAATCTGCAAAGGTGGAAGGCAAAGATACTTTTGGGATCAAAGTGAGGAGTGTGCTACCCATGGCTCGAGGAGGATGGAATCTAAGAAAAATCTCCTGAACAGCTTCGTAAACATCCTGCTGAATAATATCCCAACAATGTCGAAAGAAAAAACCATTAAATCCATCTGGCCCAGCTGCACTATATGGATCAAGAAACTGTACAGCGTCCTTAGTCTCTTCAAGAGATGACATAAGGAGAAGTTGGTGATTCATCTCTGCTGTAACAAGACTCGGAGTATGACGCAAGAAATCCTCAACCTCATGTATATTTATTTATTTATTTTTCTTTTCATCTTCCCCAAAATATCTTGTTATGTCTTGTTTTATTTTTCCTTTTGTTTAAGAAGTGAAAATTTTTGTGTCATGTGTTGAGAAATCGGGGTTCGAATGATTTCAAAATACATGATTTAAATGTTACGTAATTTCAAAATGCATGATTTAAACGTTACATGCGTGCATGATAGGTATGTTTTATATATATCAATGTTGTGCTAACGTGTCATGAAGCATTAATGCATAAATCATATGGCAAACATTTGTTGTGTTTACACTCTTTTCAGGTGTCAAGATAAATGAACTAAACTATATTATTATATGAAGTGTTTAAGGAGATATTTGCTAAGTTAAATGAACTAAACTAGTTCATTAAATGAAGTGCATAAGGAGATATTAGAAAATGCCTATTCTTCAACAAATTTCAACACGAAAAGTTCTTCTCTACACCACATATATACATACACGTCATATATATATATATATTTATATATTTATATATATATTTCTTTTCTGTAGATGTCAAGCTATATTCTTTTATCACGACATTTCAACGACGCGTCATCAACGTCAAGCAATCATGTACTTGTCATCTTATGTGTATATACATATCCAAGATATTCCAAGTCATATATTCCATGTCATCAATCTTCCAAAAATATATCGACACGTCAAAATTTTGTAAACCAAAAATCACCACATCAAATGACTATCGAATCGTCACTAACACGTCATAAACTTACTGTACAAAGATGACCAGCCAATATACACTCCTTGCACGTCAAAATTCCATGCACCACACGAAAAATTCAATACCAAAGTCATACCATAATTACATATATCAATTATCCATCATTTTCCTTATTTTCTTGAAAAATCAATTTCCAAAATTGTTACACCTAATGGCTGAATTTCCTACACCATTTGGAGCTGAGATTATACATTTTTTGTATAGTACATAGTGTATATCGCATTTTACATATCTAAAGGGTTCGTGACCAATAGGAGAAAAATCGCGCAATCGGCGGAATTCGAAAATTTAAGTTTCTACATCATATAAAGGAGGACATTTTTCTACATATGTAACATGTACCTAGACATGTTTTTCACACTCAAGACCTATCTTGGAGTATTCTAGAAGACAAGATTCAATGGTGATTGAAATTTACCATGTTTATGAAGATACTATATTATTACTCATTCAAAATTCAAAAAATATTTTTAGCACATGTGCGCTAAGGTGGGTGGCTGATTTGAGCTTACATAGAGCCTAGGTGGAGATTATCTTGCACTATGATTGGTGGAGAATGATCTACAAATGAATTCAAATATATATGGAGATCAAGATACACAAGATAATGTTTCAAATTTCAAAAATAATGCTGAAGTTTTCAGTATGTTGTCCAATCCTTTGGAGGGGGCTTTCATGACTCAAAATCATTCCAAAAATGAGAAGACATCACACTAATGGTTGATTAGGAATCAAGATATTCAAAATTTAAATTGTTTTCAGATTTGTGATGATTATCCATGTCACATATTATGTGCCAAGATGGCTTAATGATGACCCAATCATAGAGTGACAACAAGGCAAAGACACATCACTTGTCCAATCATATCTCGCCAAATAAGCAAAGGTCTGTCACAAGGCTGTGCAAGATATCTTCTAAGGGCATTCAAGACACTTTTTTCAAGACACTTCTCAGCCATAGGGGCGTGCAACATATTACAAAAGGAGGAGGAAGATCGAAAACAAACACAAGACATATATTCCACAAGGTATCAAGTGAAAAGCAAGAATTCTCTTCATCTTTTATCTTCTTCTCTCGCACAAAGCCTTAAGCCTATGAAACATATATTCCATATTGTGTATAGGCTTCATATAAACCACCCTTATACAATTCATACTTGTAAAAGGTTGATCAAGGCATGATCAAACCTTCACTAGTGAGGTGGTGGCGATTTTGTTAATTGTTGTTGTGATTTGTTGTAAAAGGGTTGGACATTAAAGGAGTTGGTGTATAAATCCAGCCATCCTTGTTCTAAGGTGACTATGGTGATTAGTGAATACCGAGGAAGGTGTCCTCGAAAACTAGAGTAGGTCACATTGACCGAACCAGCATAAAGTTATGCGTGTTCTTACTTATTTTGCACTTTTGCTTTCAGTACTGTTTTTGCAACACTTTCAAAACAACCGAGAAAAACAGCAGACGATTTTCAAAAATCATGAAATTTTATAGAGATAAAGATAATGATCTGATCTTAGGTTTATTTTAAGACAAGTTTCATTGAATTTGGATAGGTATAAGTCATCCAAACATTCAAAGTTCTGAGACTAGTGCAATCTGATTTTTAGATTGGCAGAGGTTGAGAACATCAACGTAGTTGACTTACTTACCAAAGGAATTTTACAAAACTGTTTCGACCCATTTAACTAGACATCTTAAACATCTCATCAAAAGTTCAGATCATTTGGAGTTGTCATTAATTGGGAATTAATTTTTCATTATAAAGGAAAGTTTTTCACTTATTGACACGGTTCAATCCAAAATGGGTTTCACAGTTTTAGAAATTGAATTTTGATTTCAAATTTTTATGACATAAGCGTAACATCGTAAAGTGCAGTGTGATAAAATTTCATGATTTTTTTGATGTCTAGAACCTATTTATTTAATTATTCAAAAACAGGATCTGAAAACAGAATCTGTTTTCAGAATTGAGTATTGGTCAATGTACATTTTTGAAAACCAATTTTTCTGCAGTCACTATTCAAACCCCCTTCTAGTGGTGCTATACATGTCCTATAAGTGATTCTAAAGTGAGGTTGACTAACAACAAGAAGATCTAACAATCTCTGTAAGATGGCATCTACTAGACACAAAACAGAGCAAGAAGATACGTCAAGCCAAAGGCCTCCACTTTTTGATGGTGAGCCATTTTATCAATGGAAACTTCGCATGAAACTTTTTCTAATGGCTATTGATATAGATTTATGGTCTATAATAGAAAATGGTCCTTTTGTTCAATCTAAAATATCCACGGCTGATGGTGTTACTTTAGAGGTTGTAAAACCTGAACAAGAATATACTAGTGATGATAAAAAGAAGTTGAGTATGATACTTAAAGCCTTGCAACTTTTCTTAAATGGTTTGAGTAAAAGTGAATCTAGTTATGTCTCTAATTGCTCTAGTGCTCAAGGGATGTGGAAGTGTCTAGAAATGAAGCATGAAGGAACTAGTCAAGTAAAAGAGTATAAGATCAATATGGTTATGTCTACTCTTGGATCCTTTAAATTATTGCTAAATGAATCTATTGTTGATATGAATTTGAGATTGACTAACATCTATAATTCTCTTGAGTCTCTTGAAAAGGTTTTCTCTTCATAGGAAAAAGTACAGAAGGACTTGAGAAGCCTCCCATCCGAAAGGGATCCTAAAGTGACTGTAATTGAAGCAAGCAGAGAAACAAAGTCAATAAAAATGGAAGAGTTGATTGGATCTCTAAAGGTATATGAAAATAAACTCACTCTAAGAAAATCTCAATCAACTTCTAAACAAGGCAAGACCATAGCTTTTAAATCAAATAAATACATCTCTACTTCTTTTGATTGCGTAGATGACAATGACACGAAGTCTGATAATGAAGATATAATATTGTTGGCTAAAGGATTAAGAAAGTTTATGTGAATGTCTTTTAAAAATAAACCTAAGCCTACTTCATCTAAGAACCATAGAAATAAGAAAAATGAAAAAGATATTAAGTGTTATGATTGTGGAAGACTTGGACACATCTCTTATGACTGCCCTAACAAGGACTCAAATAATACTATAAACAAAAATCGTGACAAGGAATGGACAAAAACTAGACCCGTCTCAGACCCTAAGCAAAGGAGTACAAGAAGAGCCCTTAAAGCATCTACATGGAGTGATTCATCTGATTCTAAAAGCGAAGAAGCTGAAGAGGAAATGGCTCAAGTATGCTTTGCATCCAAAGCATCCAATGAGGTAAATTCTGATTCTGAACCATCTTATGATGATTTGTTTGGTCAATATCTTGAGTTACATAAGTTTACTAAGACTCTTGTAAAAGAGAAGAAACGCTTAATTGAAGACAAGAAATTGTTAGAATCTTCTAACACAAATCGTGTATCTCAATTAAACGATTCTAAAGAGGAGTCGTCTAATTTGATTGTTTCATCGAGATCTGAAATTGAATCTTTGACTTTCGAAAATGTTGTACTGAAAGCGAGATCTCAGATTTGAGATCAAGAAATGCAGATCTCATTTTTTCTCAAAAGCATGAATCTGATAAAATCGGATTAGAGTATATTGAAGATAATCAGGTACAATGCAAATCTACAAATTTGGCTTCATCTTCGTCTAAGAAACCACATGTATTCAAAACGATTGTAAAGCCTAAGAAGGAAATGACACAAACTAAAAAGTTACCTATTGTATCTCATCATACTATTTCTTTTTCATCACATGGAAAGTAAATCACGTGCCACATAAATATGAAAGAAAGCCATTCATGTATGCTCGATATTCAATTCATACTAATGCATCTAGATCACACAACTTGCATGCAAACCCAAATGCACATCAAAGTCGAAATTCATCCTATTTCTACAACATAATGTTCACCCATTATAGGCCAAATAGAAATGCTTACGACATGTTCTATGTTCCTTCTTCATCTTTTATAAGACCAAGAAAGGTTACCTAGGTTTGAGTACCTAAGGTACTCTTACTTATGATTGAATCACTAAACCTTAAGGAGCCAAAACTAAAGAGTACCTAAATGATCGTTATACTTTGCAGGGATCAAATAAAACAAAATGTAGCAAACAAGTGGTTTCTTAACAGTGGTCGCTCAAGACAATTGAGTGGTGATTGAACCTTATTTTTAAAATTAAAGAAGGTTACAAAAGGAGGATCCATAACATTTGGAGATAACAACGAAGGTAAAATAATTGGAAAGGGCACAATTGAAAATCCAAGTACCCTTCAGATCTCCAATGTATTCTTGGTAAGCAACTTATCCTATAACTTGCTTAGTATTTCACAATTTCTTGATAGTGGTTTTGATGTGAATTTTTCTCATCCATACTGCAATATTATTAACAAAAATGGAGAAATAGTATTAAGAGGAAAAAGAGAAGGAATATTATTACACTATCTATGGATGATATGTAGATGTGAAAGAAAAGTGTTTTATGTCAAATGAACCAAATGTGAATTTATGGCATAGACGTTTAGGACACATTGGTACTTCCACTCTTGAAAAACTTCAATGTAAGAATCTAGTACGAGGAATGCCTAAACTTGATTTAGACAACTTTAAGTTGTGTGAATCTTGGATTAAGAGTAAACAAACACGTGAATCAGTTAAGTCTGAAAATGAGATCAGCACATCAAGAATCTTGGAATTATTACATATTAATTTGTTTGGTCCTAGTCGTACAAGAAGCCTTGGAGGGCGACACTATGCATGTGTTATTGTTGATGATTTTTCTCGCTATACATAGATTTTTATTACTTGCAAATAAAGATGATAGTGCCGTTAAGATTGCTAAATTGATAAAACAACTTGAAAATGAATACGGTGTGAATGTGAAAAAGATTAGAAGCGATAGATATGGCGAATTTACAAAAATATGATTGTGTTTAGTGAAGAAAAAGGTATTAAGCATGAATTTTCATCACCTAAAATGCCTCAATTAAATGGTGTAATTGAAAGAAAGATTAGGACGTTGCAAGAAATTGCAAGAACCATGCTTTGTGAAAACCAATTACCTAGATTTTTATGGGCCGAAGCCGTTAATTTTGCATGTTATATAATTAACAGTTTATCCATTAGAAAGAAAATTAACAAAACGCCGTATGAGATTTTAAATAATCGCATGCCAAACATTGATTATTTTCATGTTTTTTGGATGTAAATGTTTTGTGTTAAACACAAAGAATAATTAGATAAATTTGAGTCCAAGTCTATTGAATGTATTTTTTTTGGATATTCTGTGAATTCTAAGGCATATAGATGCTATGATCCCGTCACTAGACAAATTTTTGATTCTATACATGTGAAATTCAACGAATTTGGTGAACTTGAAACACATAAGGAATATGATGATGATTTTGAGTTGAAACCCGTGATGGATGGCATCAAAGAAATTAGCATACATGATGAGCATGATACACTAGAAATGCATGAACACTTAGAACCGCATGAAAATTTAGAGAATAATCAACCAAGATGGCATAAAGATCACCCATATGACCTCATAATAGGCGACAATCTCAAGGTGTGTGACCATGTAGAAGAATAATTCAAGATTGAAATTAATCGATCCCATGTTATGATTTCTGAAATAGAAACAAAGGATGTGCATGATGCTTTGAATGATTCTTCTTGGATTGATACTATGCATGACAAATTAAATCAATATACAAGAAACAATGTATGTGATTTAGTATCCCTACCGCAAGACAAAACTATAATGATACGAAATGGGTATTTAGAAATAAAATGAATGAGGAAGGTAAAGTTGTTAGAAATAAAGCTAGGCTTGTAGTACAAGGATATAATCAAGAAGAGGGAATAGATTATGAAGAGACATTTGCACGCATAGCACGCTTGGAAGCTATACAATTATTACTTGCTAATGCCTGCATAAATGATTTCAAACATTATCAAATGGATGTAAAAAGAGAATTTTTAAATGGTTTTATGCAAGAAGAAGATAATGTAAAGCAACCACCCAGATTTGAAAATATGAAATATCCAAATCCTATTTATAAGTTAAAGAAAGCTCTATATAGTTAATACCAACTCCTAGAGCTTGATATGATCACTTTGCTTCTTTTTTTCTTAGAAAATGGATTTAAAAGAGGAATCATCGATAGTACTCTATTCTTGAAAGAAGAAAAATTGGATTTACTCATTATTCAAATTTATGTTTATGATATTGTCATTGGATGTACATGTGATAAATTAGTGGAAGAGTTTGAAGCTTGCATGAAATCTGAGCTTGAGATGTCTATGGTAGGCAAACTAAATTATTTTCTTGGCTTGCAAATTAAGCAAACTAGTAAAGGAATACACATAAGTCAAGTGAAATATATCAATGACATGATTAAGAAATTTAATTTTGAAAACTTGAAACCATCTGCCACCCTTATGAGTGTAGCCTCTAAACTTGATAAAGATGAAAATGGACACGATTTTGATAATGGATTGTACAGATCTATGATTGGCTCTTTGCTTTATCTTACTGCAAGTAGGCCTGATATTATGTTTAGTGTTTGTATGCGCGCTCGTTTTCAAAGTAATCCTAAAATCGCACACTTTAATGCTGTAAAAAGGATATTTCATTACATTAAGCATACCCCGACATTAGGACTTTGGTACGATAAATATTGTGAACTTAATTTGCATGCTTACACTCATGCTGATTATGGAGGATGTAAAATAGATAGAAAAAGCACAAGCGAGACATGTCAATTCATTGGAAATTCATTAATATCATGGTTTTCGAAAAAGGAAGCTAATGTAGTATTATCCTCCACTGAGGCGGAATACATGGCCCTTTCTTTGCTGTACAAAATTACTATGGCTAAAGCAATAAATTTCAAATTTTTGATATAACTATAAAGCGGATTCCCATTTATTGTGATAGTACAAGTGCTATAATTTATCTAAAAATCCTGTCTCACACTCTAAGGCAAAACATATAGATGTAAGATATCATTTTCTTTGTGATCATGTAAATAATGGCGATATCATTATAGAACTCGTTCGTACCGAAGAACAAGTAGCCGACATCTTCACAAAGCCCTTAATCAATGCACGTATAAAAAACTATGATCTACATTAGGCATGATTTCAATTGACATGCTATACATTGCTTTTGCTTCTAATTGCGCTTTTGATGTGATTTACAAAATAAAGGGGCAGAAAAGCATCATTTAAGGGGAAGCATGACTTAAGGGGGAGTTTTGAATTCAAATTTTGAAATACAAGTTATGAATGCATGATTGTAGGGGGAGTGATTATGACACATTTAAATCATGACTGCAGTTTTGAAATTCAAATTTGAAATGCAAGTTATGAATGCATGATCGTAGGGAGAGTGATTATGACACATTTCAATCATGACTAGAGGTTATTTTGCAAATCATCAAAATGACTAACGAATCGTCACCGACGCATCATCAACTTACCATACAAAGATGGCCGGCCAATATACACTCCAAGCATCTCAAAATTTTGTGTACCACATGAGAAATTCAGTATCAAAGTCATACCATAATTACATATATCAATTATCTATTATTTTCTTTATTTTCTTGAAAATTCAAATTCAAAAATTGTTACACCCCATGGCCGAATTTCCTACACCATTTGGAGCCAAGACATTACATTTTTTTGGTATACTATATGGTGTATATCACATTTTACATATCTAAAAGGTTTGCGATCAATTGGAGAAAAATCACGCAAACGGCAGAATTCGAAAATTCAAGTTTCTACATCATATTAAAGGGGCCGTTTTTCTACATGTACGTAGACATGTTACACACACTCAAGACCTATATTGGAATATTCTAGAAGACAAGACCCAATGGTGATTAAAATTTACCATGTTTATGAAGATACTACATTATTACTCATTCAAAATTCAAAAATTGTTCTCAGCACATGTGTGCTGAGGTGGCTGGCTGATTTGAGCTTACATGGAGCCTAAGAGAAGCTTATCTTGCACTATTATTGGTGGAGAATGATCTGCAAAAGAATTCAAGTATTTATGGAGATAAATATACACAAGGCAATGTTTCAAATTTCAAAAATAATGTTGAAGTTTTCGGCATGTTGGCCGATTGTTTGGAGGGGGCTTTCAAGACTCAAAATCATTCCAAAAATGAGAAGACATCACACTAATGGTTGATTGGGAATCAAGATATTCAAAGTTCAAATTGTTTTAGATTTTTGATGATTATCCATGTCATATATTATGTGCCAAAGTGTCTCAATGAAGATCCAATCATAGAGTGACAACAAGGCGAATGCACATCGCTTGTCCAATCATATCTCGCCAAATAAACAAAGGTATGTCACAAGGCTTTGTAAGATATCTTCCAAGAGCAATGAAGACATTTTTTTAAGACACTTCTCAGCCCCGGGGGCGTGCAACATGTAGCGCCCCGCACACCGGCCCAGCCGGATATGTTGTGCTCGCTGTACTTCACTACGGAGAGTACCAGGCGTCAATCCATAACATATCATAGTCCAGAATAAAATATGTGGACTTTCATGCTTACACGTCAACAAGTAAACAAAACAGAGGCAGAATAAAAACTTTTAAAAATACAAGCGTCTAAACAACCATCATACGTCATACAAACATGTTCGCAAAATACGGAAATCCAAACGTCAATGTTTCCAACATAAATTCATAAAAGTTCATCAATCACATCCATCATGGCAACCATCCTTAAGTCATCCACCTCTCGCTCTTTTACGGATAAGGGACCCTAGGCTCGTCTTCGATCTATTCAACCCTATTTCATGCGGGTTCTAGGAGGAAAAATAAGGGGGTGAGTGACAACGTCACCAGCAAGTAAACCATAAATAGTCGTGAATTAAATGGAAAGTACATACAGGAACCAAACCCCAAAAGTTTTGGTTTAGTAACATACCTGTCCTCCCATCCAATATCCGTAAGTAACAAGCTCGTAAATTTTTAAAAATCACAACTTAGGAGATATCAATTCATAACATCTTAGCCTAAGTAACAGTGCACCAAGTATTTGACAAACCATTATATGCAACATGCATGAGTATGCACATGGGATGCATCGTGATGAATATGAGGGTAAAATTCTTTCTTCTTTCTTTCTTTCAAAACATCATCGTCAATAAAAACAAGAGAGTGTTCAGATCTATTCTATCCGGATCTGAGGCGGTCATATTCTTCACTTCGAATCTATTATTTCTGGATCCGAAAACGGTCACATCATCAATCATGGTCATCATGTCTATTCTCTTCGGGCCTGTACGGTCATAATCGCCATAATCAGGTCTATTCTCTCCGGGCTTGTACGATCATAATCATCATAGTCAGGTCTATTATCTCCGGGCCTGAACGATCATAATCATCAGATCAATTAACCCCGGATCTGGAGCAGGTCACGCTGGCCAGAAATATACGGTACCGATGGGAAGCGTTATTTTCAAAACGAAATCTTTTCTTTAAAAACGCTTTTTCATCATTCTTTGTCATAAAATCAGTTTCATAAATCATGTAATTGATGCTGATGCAATGTATGACATGCACTGTGCAATTCGTGACAATATGTATCACATTCATACAAATACGATCTTCTTCTTTAGGCTGAAAAATTTCTAGAATTATCATTCCACTTGCACGGCCCCAAAACCTCATATTTTAGGCCTATTATCATGATTTCTTGACATACGTGTGCATAAGGGTGTCTTTTCTACTTTCCATGAAAATTTCATAATGTTTCGAGACATGTAAGACCCTTAAGCTATTAAATTACTAAACAGGATACTGCTTAATTCAACAGTGTAGTACCCCTCTTTTACCTTTCTTTCAAGCCCAATAGGTCTTATTTAGTGTGGGCCAAAACCTGGAAAATACTACAAACACACCAATAATTAATGTTCATAAGACCAAGCTGTTCAAAAAGTCTAAACCGCAAGAACGGAGTCTCCCGACTAGTTCCGCAATTCGGCCCAATTTTCCAGTTTTGTAACGCTCTCTTAATTTCAGTAGTTACCCCTTAAAATACTAGTTCCCAGCTGATTAATTTACATGGACATGCTCATCTATGTCCTAAGTAATTACCATAAACATTTCAAAGCAAAATAATAACTTTAAAGGGGTCATTTATTCATTTTTCTAAAAACGGTTCCATGCTGGTCCTGGAGTGGCCATTTTTACTATGAATTTTACTGTGACCAAATCGTAAGTCCTTTTTCAAAAATTCCAACTCACAGACTTAGTAAATACATAGGGCTAGCATCCTACCAAAAATCAGCCAATCTGTATATTTCTAAGGTCCATTTTCGGTTCCATCAATACGTCACTTAAATTCTGCCCAGTCCAGTAATTTCAGCTTGACCAGTTTTACTAAAAATTCCATTAAGGATAAATCATAACTTATTTTACCAAAATTCCAACTCTCATATTTACTAAATACATAGGGCTAGTGTCATACCAAAAATTAGCTTAATTGCATACTTCTAAGATCCATTTTCAGGTCTCACAAAACGTCACATTATTCTGCCCTGTTCCAGTAATTTCCATTTTTGTCACTTTTCCTTACTAAAAGTGTTCCAACTTGAGTTATTCTTCATAAATGGTTTACTAATCATCAAATAAACTTTTTAGTATAAGATTTGCAGGTTCTATTACATTCTAAAAGTTCACCTACAGGTCTTTTCAACAACGATTTTTGAAGGTTACACATAGCACAACTTGAATTTGCACATTTTGTACATAGTAAGGTCTATTCATGGCACATCTAGTGTGTATGTCCCATAACCCCCAAAACAGCCCGTTTTCACTCACATGCAAGAGCTTAAATTATATTTCCCTAATGAACATATTACACCTAGGTCACAAAGCATCCAACTTACATATATCCTTTACCCCACAAGTTAAAATCTTTCACAAGAAGAATATTTACCCCAAACTTTCATCCAACCGTCCCCTTACATGTCAAGGAAGAGAACTTTGCCACATGCATCTTAGACAAGCATCATATTCATACTCAAAACGGGCAAAGAATCCACCTTTGAAGGAATCCCCTACATGCAAGCCACTTTTCTTAAGAATCCGAAAGTTTCATGCTTCAAACTTAACATTTTACATCTAAGATTAAAACTTAGTAACATCTAGACATTCAAGTATATACTTTCACACACAAGTCATGAATATTTATACTGTACTTGCCTCTTTAAGCTTAACCTTTCCTTAGCTTGGAAAAATGAAGTGAAGTCTCTTTCCTCTTCAACATATACCCACGGTTTTGGAGGAGGAAAAAGAACAAAAATTAGTCATTATCTTAAGTGAAAAATAAAACTAAATGGGGGCTAGCTTGTCTTACCAAGATGAAGCTTGAATGATGTTCAAACCACTAAGAAGCTAGTACCACTTAAGAGCTTGCAAAGCTTGAAGCTAGCGACCATGGAGGCCAGGGGTTTTGAACAAGAAAGAGTAGCAATGTGAGCTTTATCCAATGAGGATATAAAATTCTTTTAAGGAATTTAGAGTGTTCTTACCTAGACCAAGTTTGAACTTGGATGAATCTTACACCTTCTTGGTTCCACTTGGCCGTGTGCCTTGGGAAGAAGAGAGGAAAAATCTCTTGCTCTTTGTGAATTCTCGAGGGTTGAGAGTAAGAGGGTTCTAGAGTTTCTTGGAGAGAAAATGTTCTTCACTAGGCTAAGTGGTTAGCCGTGGGTGAGCAAGAGGGAAGAAGGGGCTACCTTGGCTTGGTTAGGCTAATTAGAGTTAATTAACTTAAGTTACTTTAGCTAACCAAGGTTACTTTAATGCTAACTTGGGTTACTTTGTCCAACTAGAGTTACTTTAAGTCCAACTTGGGTTACTTTAACGTTGTGGTTAACATAAAGTAACTATGGTATGATTTGAAAGGCTTCTTGGGTTATCCATAGGGGGAAATCCAGCGGTAATCCCAAATAACTTAGAAGGAAAATATGTCACCAATAACTCCAAGATTTCGGCCACCTTATGCAACACATGCTGAAATTTTCAGCATATGTAATATTCAAATTATTGACATATTAGTATTATATCAAACCCTTGAAAATGAAGAGACAAATATATAAAAAATTAAGGTAAAATATTTGGCCATATTAACACACACATGCTGAATTTTCAGCATGTGTTATATTTTTGACATAGTTTGAAATATTACCTTGTGTAGCTCCCTCTATCATGTCACTAACCTTGTATAGTCCATTATTCACAAATCAAGATGCCAACACATAATATACATAATATAACTTTAATATTCAGCTCTAATGGCTGATCAAAGTGTCGCCTACATGTGACAAAAACTTAAATTTGGAATCTCCACAATTTGGCCTTAATTGAGGGTGATTTGTGTGTGCCAACATGGAATGATTTTATGGCTGAATCTACCATGTAAGCCACAAAATTTGTGGCCATTTTTGAAGTGTAGGGGCTAGCCATCTATATATGACAAGTACGTGACACGTTAGCTAAGTTTCGGTTGTCACCCGATACGACAATTTTTGGTTTAGAACCTTGTAACGTGTCATAATAATCATCACCATGACTTATATCATATGATATAAGACCTGAATATAATAATAAATATGAGATAAGTATAGTGGTGTGACGTTAACGTACGTTCGTAAAATATATAAGGTATCGGTAGTACGTTGGAATATATGTGTATAGTGCCCTTTAAAAAATCTGTATATATATATATATATATATATATATATATATATATATATGAAAAACGTTTGGTCTAAGAGTAGAAAGAGACTTTTCATTCTTCAATTTGTTTCCTTTATGCCTTCTCCAAATATTTCTCCATTTAATGAACTACTTAGTTTATTTAACTAAGTACTTCACTTAATGAACTAGTTTAGTTCATTAATGGTGGCACCTGAAAATAGTCCAAACACAACAAATGTTTGCCATTTGATGTAAGCATTAAATCTTCATGGCTTGTTAGTACAGCAACATTATATATAAAGTATATAAGGCAAGATTGTCACAAAAACGTGACAAGTCATAAAATGTGTCATGCATTTCTTTAGCACACGTTATTTAAATCATGCATTTTGTAAATCACTCAAACTCCTTTTTCTCAACAATCTCCCCCTTTTGATGATATAAAAAATAACCTAATTCATGATTTAAATTTAGTCGCTTCTCCTCCAATCGTTCACAAAATCAAATTTCAAATTTTGAATTCTCTTTCCCTTGATTTTTACAATCAGTCACTCTCACTCCCCCTTAAATCATGCATTCTCTCCCTCTTTATTTTTGAAATAAAATCAAAAGTGCATGTAAGGAAGAAATAACAAAAAAATGCATTTCAATTTCGTTCTTAAGGGTTACTTATTCAACCCTTGTAAATGTCCATTTTGGTACCAAAATTTGGGTGACTTTTCTAGGCCTTCCAAAAGGTGAGAGAAGAGATGAAGACACAATATAATATATGTTAGGGATAAATCCGTTTGGCCTTTGGCCGAGAATCCCATCATGCACATAGTATGATCTTTGTTTTTGATAAGCATTTCGGTTTGCATATAGTGGGCGTGATGTAGAAGCATTTTTGGTAAATGAATGTTGTGTATGCATTAATGGTTTCGTTTTGTATTTGTATGGTGCAAAATTATATCTCGTATGATATGAAGGTGAAGCACAATGAGATGACATAGGGGGGTCTATGCATCTTCTTAGGTGCCACATATGTCTTAGACGCATCTATTTTCTTAGCCAGAATGAATTTTGTTGATTTATTTAATGTCTCGTTTTTCTCAACGTATCCTAATCTGGTTTTGTCACTATCATGCTTTTGTGAAGAGATGATGTGATCTAGCATGTTTGTACCCGTGTCAAATTGTTTTACCATTTTTTCTAGATCTATATTCGTTGATTTCAAGTTTGAAATCTCGGATTACAATTTCATCATTTTGTGTCGTTAATGATGAGATCTCTAATTTTAATGCATTTATGATGCAAGACGACTCTTCTTTTGAATCGTTTAATTGAGAAACAAGGTTCGTGTTAGCGGATTCTAACGAGTTCTTGTCTTCAATTAATCGTTTCTTTTCTTTTGCAAGAGTCTTTGAGAACTTATACAACTCTAAATATTGACTAAATAAGTCATCATAAGAATATTCAGAATCAGAATCAGAGTAAGAAGATACCTCATTTGATGCTTTAGATGTAAATCATACCTGTGTCGTTTGTTCTTCTATATCAGTCTCGGAGTCGGATGTGTCACTCCAAGTGGAGGCTTTGAACGATCTTCTCCTTTGTTTAGGTTCTCAGGCAAGTCTAGTTTTGATCCGATCCTTTTCAAGGTGTTTGTTTGTTTGTTTGTCTTTGTTCGGGCAATCATATGACAAGTGTCCAAGTTTTCCGCATTCATAGCACTTTACGTCTTCATTATTTTTTTTCTATGATCCTTAGATGAAGTAGACTTATGTTTATTTTTAATCGATTTTCTCAAGATCTTTCTTAATCTTTTAGCCATCATGATTAAATCTTCATCATCAGAATCTATGTCACTATCATCTACGCGATCAAGAGGTAGAGACGTATTCATTTGATTTAAACGCTATAGACTTTTCATTTTTAGAAATAGATTCCGAATTTCTTAAATTGAGTTTGTTTTCATATACCTTTAATGATCCGATCAATTCCTCCTTTTTTATTGATTTTGTTTCTTTACTCTCCTCTATTGCAGTGACTTTAGGGTCCCATTCGGATGGGAGACTTCTTAACACTTTTGGGACCTTTTCCTGCATAGAGAAAGCTTTGCCAAGAGACTCAAGAGAATTATAAATGTTAGTTAATCGTAAATCCATATCAACAATAGACTCATTTGGCAATAATTTGAGAGACTCAAGTGTGGACATAAGCATATTAATCTTAGACTCTTTACTTGGCTAGTCCCTTAATGTTTCATCTCAAGAATTCTCCACATCTCTTGGGTACTAGAGCAATTTGATACGTAATTAGATTCGCTTTTGCTTAGCCCATTTAAAAGTACTTGCATAGCTTTAGCATTCATACTTAATCTCTTTTTGTCATCATTAGTATATTCTTGTTTTGATTTTACAACTTCTAGTGTGACTCCATCAATAGTAGACAACTTAGACGAGATGAATGGGCCGTCTTCTATAATAGATAATAGATCAATATCAATAGCCATAAGAAAGAGTTTCATTCTAAGTTTCCATTGAATAAAGGACTCACCATCAAAAAGAGGAGGCCTTACGGTTGACATTCCTTCTTGCATGGTTTTGTAGCTAGTGGTTGCCATCTCACTTAGATCGTTGGATCTCCTTGTTGTGAGATTTCCTGTGCTCTGATACCACTTGTAGGACTTGCAAGGCACAACTAGAAAAGGGGGAGGTTGAATAGTGGGTGCAAAAAATTTGGTTTTTAAAATGTTTTGATCCAAAAACCCAACTTCTGAAAATAGTTTCTGTTTTTAGGCCCTGTTTTGAAACGTTTGAAAAACTAGGTTACAAGCCTTCAAAAATTCTGCAATTCGGAGAGATTGTAGTCTCCAATGTTCTGATTATCTTCTAAAAAATTTCAGATCAAAATTCAACCTTTAACCCTTTGAAAAATTGTTTGTGGTCAGATTGCGCGAATCTGCCAGAAACAGTACTCCGATTTGAAAAGTTTATTTCGATTAATACGTAAGTCCAAATGGTCTGAAACTTTAATGACAATACCCTTACAATATGTATTTAAATGTGTAGAAACAGTTTTGAAAATTTCCTTTGGGAAGTATGTCAAATACGTTCAAGTTCTCAACCTTTGCAACTCTTAAAATCATATTGCACTAGTCTCAGAACTATTAACGTTTGAATGAAATATACTTGTCTAAAATGGTTGAAACTTGCGCCAAATGAAACTTAAGAGGCGTGGCTATGTTTCTGCAAAGTTTTACAATTTTTGAAATTCTTTTACTGTTTTTAAGATTGTGACGAAATGGATGCAAAGTGCAGGAAACTGAAAATACTGTGCAATAAAGTTAAGAACACAAGAAATTTTATATTGGTTCGGTTAAATCAACCTACTTTAGTCTTCAAGGACACCTTCCTTGGCTATCAATAAACAAAGTAACACCTTACCACAAGCGTTGTTGGAGTTACACACCAACTCCAACCCTTTACACAAATGTTACAAGATCAAACCTTTCACGAACACCACCACCGAACGGATGAAGGATTGATCACACCTTGATCAACCTTTTACAACAATGAGCATTAATGGTGGTCTATACAAAGCCTATTCAATATATTTGAATATAAGAACAATGGGCTTGAGAGAGAAGAAGAAGAAGAAAGAAATGTGGAAGAAGAAAGTGGAAGACTCATTTTGCACTTGGAAATTAAGAGACTTGTCTTGTGTTTGATTTGCTCTTCCTCTCTTTCTTTTATCTCAAAGTGGCCACCCACTCTAGGGATTTTCTTCATCTTGGAAATTCTCTTTTAAGTCCTTGGAAGAATGCCTTGTATAATTGTGACATCAACTTGCTTACTTGGCACCACTTGATTGGATAATTGTCTTGGCCTTGCTTACTTGCCACTCTTTGATTGGATGAGACTTGTCATCATTTGATGACTGTAAAAATCTGACCATTAAAACATGTTCCAAATTATTAATAAAAAATTTCTAATTATCACACAATTAATCCCAAATGACTAGGAAGGAAAATATGTCACCAATAACTCCAATATTTCGGCCACCTTATGCAACACATGCTGAAAATTTCAGGATGTGTAATATTCAAATTATTGCCATATTAGTATTATATCAATCCCTTGAAAATGAAGAGGCAAATATATCACAATTAAGGTAAAATGTTTGGCCATATTAACACACACATGCTAAATTTTCAGCATGTGTTATATTTGTGACATAGTTTGAAATATTACCTTGTGTAGTTCCCTCCATTATGTCACTAACCTTGTATAGTTCATTCTTCACCAATCAAGATGCCAACTAAGCTCCACACAGGGTCCATCAAGGCTGAGTAGGCGTGTGAAATTTATTTTTGTAAGCCTTGTAAAATAGTGCATAATAATTATATACATATGGTATAATCCAATCAGCCCTAATTTAAATATTCTAGAACACTTTAGTATGTATTGAATATGTAAAAAGTGTCTAGAAACATGTTACATGTCATGCCAAAAACGTTCCATGTGTTGTGTTCGTAGAAAACCGAATTTTCGACTTTTCTTGATTACGCGATTTTTCTTCGATTAAATTCAAACTTTTTGCACATGTTATATATATATTATGTCACACATAATATACATAATAGAACTTTAATATTCAGCTCTAATGGCTGATCAAAGTGTCGCCTACATGTGACAAAAACTTGAATTTGGAATCTCCACAATTTGGCCTTAATTAGGGGTGATTTGTGTGTGCCAACATGGAATGATTTTATGGCTGAATATATCATGTAAGCCACAAAATTTATGGCCATTTTTGAATTGTAGGGGCTGGCCATCTATATATGGCAAGTACGTGACACGTTAGCTAAGTTTCGGTTGTCACCCGATACGACAATTTTTGGTTTAGAACCTTGTAACGTGTCATAATAATTTTGTCATCAACATGCCTTATATCATATGATATAAGACCTGAATATACTAATAAATATGAGGTAAGTATAGTGGTGTGACGTTAACGTACGTTCGTGAAATATATAACGTGTCGGTAGTACGTTGGAATATATGTGTATAGTGCCCTTTAAAAAAATCTGAATAAATATATATATATATATATGAAAAACGTTTGGTCTAAGAGTAGAAAGAGACTTTCCATTCTTCAATTTTTTGCCTTTATGCCTTCTCCAAATATTTCTCCATTTAATGAACTACTTAGTTTATTTAACTAAATATTTCACTTAATGAACTAGTTTAGTTGATTAATGGTGGCACCTGAAAATAGTTCAAACACAACAAATGTTTGCCGTTTGATGTAAGCATTAAAGCTTCATGGTTTGTTAGTACGGCAACATTATATATAAAGTATATATGTTGTACCCCAATTACAATGTACTTGAAACCATGACTAAGTGACGTGATGCAAATAAAGATTCCTCCAAATGAATGTTACTTGAGTTAAATTAGAACTTCTTTACTTAAATTCTTTTAAGATATATAATAAATAATTACATAAGGGAATGTCACAAGGTAATAAAATACCATATGAATTTCGGTCAAAAGGCCTTGATCCACCTTGGAACAATTTCGTTTTATAAGAATACCAACTTAAATGATCCTCACAAAACCAAATTTAAAATCATATTAGATAAAATAAATAAAAGTATAAGTTACATAAGTATGTGTTATGCTAAGAGTGAAAAGACCAAAATACCCCCAAGACCCCCCAAGATTTCGGCCAAGGCCATGGAGGGATCTAGAATCCTCTCCATTATTCTACTACTTGGAATATCTAATTTGAAATATCAAATTAGTTTGAAATAAAACCATAAAATAAAGAAAAGCATGCAAAAAAATAATAAAATACAAAAAAGGTGAAGGCATGGGAGACAAAAGCTTGAGGCTACAAGCCTTAGGTTTGCTTTTCCATCCCTCCCCATGCACCGGCCACCCCCTTCCCCTACAGCCCTTAGATTTTTAAATTAAGCAAGACACCTGCTTCTTTCCATCTTGAACTCCCCAAGCCAAGACAACACTTAGACAAATTTTCCATCTCCCTCCAACCACACCTTTCGGCTTTCATCTTGGAGCTAGGAGTTCTAACTCAAGTCTCATCTTCAAGACTCAAGAAGCATCTGGGTAAGCCTCATTTCAAGTTTCTTAAGTAGATTCTCCACGCCAAATAATGAAGCTCACATGGGTGCCCTTTTTCCTACCTCTAACCGTGACCTTCATGGTCACTAGGTGCAAGATATTCAACTCTTTTAGGTGGTGCAATCTCTTGCTAGGAAAGCTCCATTCAAGGTTCCACTTTGGTAAGAAGATCTAACCTCAAATGAGTTCTCTTTTCACTTACGAATGATGACTAACATTCTTCCCTCCTCTTCAAAAACCGTATGCTCAAGAGTGAAGGAGGAGGAAGATTTCAACTCATCTCATCCAACATCCAAGCTTAGAAAAGCTCTAGCTTGAAGAGGCAAGTATACACTAGACTCTCATGATTTATTTGAAGAATTAGTTACTTGAATGGCTAGATGTTTCTAAGATGTGAACTTTAGTTGAATATACTAAGTTTTAGGACTATACCTTAGTGATTCCTTAAGAACAATGTCTTGCATGTGGTTAATTCCTCCAAAGATGAAATCTTTTCTTACATGAAATGTGATATGAGGCTGTTTTAGGATGAACTAAGGATCACCCAAGTGAGTCTAGGTAAGAATAGCTCTTGGATGAGACTTGTGAAGTCCTATAGCATGCATGTGCTAGATGTGAGCTTATGAAGTTGTTTGGTAAGATTGGAATAAAATAGCACTTGAATATGTTGCATGCCTAAATAAATGTTGTAAAATATGTTCATGACACCACACAAGTTTCGGCCAAGAGGATGAAAAAGATGGTGAGCCTTGACTTCAAGATGTTTTGGTGCAAATATGATAATTGTTGTGTACAAACTACCAACTGTTTTGATATTGTTATGCCCCAACGACCATGTACTTGAAATCGTGACTAAGTGATGTAATGAAAACGATGATTCTTTCAATTACATGTTACTTAAGTCAAAATAGCACTACTTTACTTAATTACTTTTGAAATGAATACTAAATAATTATATGAGAGGATGTCACAAGGTATCGTGATACCTTATGAGATTCGGCCAAGAGGCCTTGATCAACCATTAAACAATTTCACAAGAATGCAATCCCAATTTATCCTCACAAAGCAAAATTACAATTATATTGGATAAATAAATAATGGTATAAATTATATAAATGTAGATAGGATAAAATGTGGAACGACCAAAACACCCCCAAGAGCTCAAAAATTTCGGCCCTCTAGCCAAGAAGAATTAAGATTTTCCTAACTTTTATTTTAAAACAAAAAGGGGGAAATAATTAATAAGAAGGGGCAAATATCTACATAGCTTCTCATTAAACTCACTTGAAAAGAAATTGAGCATGGTAAAGTCCCTCTCAAAGGCTAAACCCGCCAGCCCCTATGGTTGACCAAGAGGATTACCATGGTCACTTAAATAATTACTACAAGGTTAAGGCAATAATTCTAGTTGGATAAAGTAACTATAGTTGACATAAAGTAAGTATAATTGGCATAACGTAACTATAGTTGACATAAAGTAACTACAGTTGAAATAAAGTAACTATAGTTGACAAAAAGGTAACTATAGTTGACATAAAGTAACTATAGATGCCTTAAAGTAACCTTGGTTAGTTAAAAGTAACCAAGGATAATTAATCCTAGTAGCCTAACTAAACTAAAGTAAACCCCTTCCCTCCCACATAACCCACAGCACTCCCTAGCCAAGGGAAGGAAAAATTTTCTCCAAAGCAATTTTAAAAACACTCAACTCTCAAGGAAGCCTACTAGCAACACTTAAGAAAATTTTCATCTCCCTCCTCACCAACAACTTTCGGCCCCTTCATCTTGAAGGTTAGGAATCCAACTCAAGCTTCATCTTCAAGACTCAAGAAACATCTAGGTAAGCCTTGTTCCAAGTCTCCTTAAGTGGATTCTTATTTTGATAAGGAATGAAGCTCACATGAATTCTTTTTCTCTACACCAAACCGCGGCCACTATGATTCAAATAGGTGAAAGCCTTCAACTTTAATAGGTGGTGACATCTTGTGGTGCTTGAATCTCCACTAAAGATCATTTTGGGGTGAAGAAAGAGGAGGATTTTAACTCAACTCATTCCACAACCAAGCTAAGACAAGAACTTTAGCTTGAAGAGGCAAGTATACACTAACCTCTCATGATTTACATAAAGAGTTAGTGACTTGAATGACTAGAGGTTCTTAAGATATGATCTTAAGTTGAATATCCTAAGTTTAAGATTATATCTTAGAGATTCCTGAAGAACAATGCATTGCATGTGGCTTATTCTCTCAAAGATGGAATCTTTTATTACATGCATTAAGTTACGAGGCTGTCTTGAGATGATTTAAGGTGAAACTAAGTGAGTTTAGGCAAGATTGATTCTTGATTGAAATTTACAAGATCTAAGAAAAGCATGCATGTGAAAATAGGAGTTTTATGAAGTTGTTAGTAAGATTAGTTTAAGATGAATCTTGAATGTGATTGCATGCCTGAATATGTGCTGAAAAATGTGGTTAAAACACCCCCTAGGTCTCGGCCTAAAGGAGAGAAGAGGAGGTGAGTATTGTCTTTAAAGATGAACACCTATTTTGGTGCATAAGGGACACTTGCCTTGTTACTATCTACAAACTGTTTTGTATGATGAAAAGGTGACTTTATTGTAAGTGTGCAACCTGGATATTTATGTTACAATGGAGTGTAAGTGATAATCAATAATATGTTTCATACGAATAAGATGAATGATGGACATTTGACTTGGATAGATGACAAAATAACAAACTAATGGAACCGGGCAGAATGAGATAACATGTTCAATGGCCTGGAAATTGACCTTGCAGACCTTCAATGAAGCTTATTTTTGGTACAAAGTTAACCTTATGAATGTAGCACAAGTGAGAGTTAGAATTTTGTTAAAATAAGCTACGGATTATTTTTAAGAAATTATTCGGTAAAACTGCTCCATTTGAAAATTGTGGAGATTGGCAGAATTGAACACTGACTTCAACGACTTAAAAGAGGACCTTGTAGACCTTCAATAAATCTGCTTTTTGGCACAAAGATAGCCCCATGTGTATAGAGAGTTGGAATTTTGGTAAAATAAGCTATGGTTAATTTTTAATAAAATATTTGGTAAGACTGGTCAAACTGGAAATTCGGGAATTGAACAGAGTGGTACCTCCTTTTGACTGGCTTGAAAAGAGACCTTGTAGATGACCAATAAAGCTGACTTTTGGCATGGTGATAATCCTATGAGTTTAGTGAACACGCCAGCTAGAATTTTGGTAAAACAAGTTCTGGATTATTTTTAATAAATTAATTAGTAAAACTGCTCAACTGGAATCACTGGAACCAAGATGGAATTAAGTAACTGGTTATTGGACACTAAAATGGGACTTAGAAATATGCAAATGGGATAAATTTCGGTGGGATACAAGTCCACATGTTTATGACCCGTGCGAGTTGGAATTTTTGAAAAACAAATTACGAATTTGCCGCAATTAAATTTTTAAAAAAATGGGTCAGTTCAGTTCCAGCACCTAACCCATTTTAGAAAATTAATTAAATGAGCCCTTTTGGTTACCGAATTAATTTGAAAATTTTACGACTATCACCAAAGACATATAGGAGTAAAGTCATGCAAGTTGGTCAGGTTAACCTTAACATTTTGGGGAGTAATCACGGACGCGATGTTGATGTACTGCAACTGAAATTTGGGCTGAACAAGAGAATAAATTAAAATGGGTTAATTTTGAAGGGCTTGGACCATACACACGGTTGGGACTAAAAGTTGCTATGCCTTAGAAAGTTTGTTATGTATTTCAAGTGACGGTCCAAATAACTAAGGTTCTAAGATTTAAAAAGGTTAAATTATCCGCCTATGAACATGATGGAGGAATTAGGGTTACCTTCGTTCCAAAACAATACATTGTAATATGCTATTTCACGTCATGACTTGCATTACATATCACCGCATGTATCATGCATGATCATGAAACTGATTTTTATGGATTTTACTTATGCAAGCAAGTTTTGCGACTATGTTTTTGTTATGCATGAAAATTTTTACGGTCCCATGTTTTTAAAGAAAGCTTCATGATTCTTTTGCCGGCCAAGCATGCGACTAACCCGACTCCAGACCTGGGGTTAATTGGTCTGTTGACATGATATGTTCTGGACCCGCTCAGGTCTGGGGTTAATTGATCTGATACATGTTCTGGACCCGTTAGGATCCGGGGTCAATTGATCTAATATATGTCCTTGACCCGTTCAGATCCGGGGTTAATTGATCTGATATCTATTCTGGACCCGTCTTAGACCCAGGGTTAATTGGTCTGTCGATATGTTCTGGACCCGCTCAGATCTGGGGTTAATTGATCTGATACTCTGTTTTTATGACATGTTATTTTATGGGACCAAAATGATGTTTTGACACAACACGACATCATGCATTGCATATTGCATAACTCATGAACACGCTGACATGTTGTATGTTACAGTTAAGGATGTAATAAGATAATAGTGGATAGCGTTACCTAGAGTTATGCTTAGGCTATATCATCAAGTGATCTCAGGATTTAAGACAAGTATGAATTATTGTTTATGGTTTTCATGTTATTACACTCAGGTTATAATTCTTTATGTATTTCATGGTAGTTTGTTGTATTATTGCTGGGTGATTTTTATCACTCACACTTTTGTTTTTCCCTAGAGCCAGATAATGCCAAGATAGAATGGATCGAAGATGAGCCGAGGGTACCTTATCCATAAGGCGAGGAGATATGAAGGGGGCTGAGCTTAAGGACTTTTGTGCTGCCGAGACGTGTTGTATTATGACTATGTTTGAACTCTCTGAATTTCGGTTATGTTATTTTGTGGGATTGCTACTCTTGGGACTTAGTAATTTTGTAATGCATGTTTAATTTGAAAAGTTTTAATTCTGCCTAAAATTTTATTACCATGTTGAATGTTAGCATGGGAGTCCATGACTTATGTTATGGATTTTCGCATGTTATGCATGACGCTTCGTACTCTCCTTAGTGAAGCACGGCGGGTGCACCGTATCCGGACGAGGCCCGGGTCCGGGGCGCTACAGGTGGTATCAGAGCCCAGGCTCTAGATTTCGGGCAGAACGTAGGACTAAGTTATGATCTTAGCAATCTAAGTTTGATCTTAGATCTAAGTCATGATCTTGGATTAGTGATGGCCTTAGACTAAGATCACGTAGACTGGGTTTAGGATGTAACTTAATAAATTATCCTGAACTATGAAAGCTAAGTCTATGACATAAGACGTGCCCTTTTATCTTCCTTACTTAAAAGTTTTCGATTTTTGGTCCTTAGTCAAAGTCAATTGATATTCTAAATAGATGTTAAACCCATAAGTGCAGATGGTGAGACAACGCGGCAGACCTCCGAGAGCACGACCAGCTGCTCAGGAGCCCATTCCTCCACCACCAGCACATGTCCCGCCGCCACCGCAGCCGGACCAGAATCCTCCAGCTCAGAATAATCCACCACCAGCACAGCAGGCACCTGTTCCTCCGGTCATTCCAGATATGAATGCTTTTCAGGCCTTTTGTCAAGTTGTTACTCATTAATAAGAAGGGGGAAATAATTAATAAGAAGGGGCAAATATCTACATAGCTTCTCATTAAACTCACTTGAAAAGAAATTGAGCATGGTAAAGTCCCTCTCAAAGGCTAAACCCGCCAGCCCCTATGGTTGACCAAGAGGATTACCATGGTCACTTAAATAATTACTACAAGGTTAAGGCAATAATTCTAGTTGGATAAAGTAACTATAGTTGAAATAAAGTAACTATAGTTGGCATAAAATAACTATAGTTGACATAAAGTAACTATAGTTGAAATAAAGTAACTATAGTTGACAAAAAGGTAACTAGTTGACATAAAGTAACTATAGTTGCCTTAAAGTAACCTTGGTTAGTTAAAAGTAACCAAGGCTAATTAATCCTAGTAGCCTAACTAAACTAAAGTAAACCCCTTCCCTCCCACATAACCCACGGCACTCCCTAGCCAAGGGAAGGAAAAATTTTCTCCAAAGCAATTTTAAAAACACTCAACTCTCAAGGAAGCCTACTAGCAACACTTAAGAAAATTTTCATCTCCCTCCTCACCAACAACTTTCGGCCCCTTCATCTTGAAGGTTAGGAATCCAACTCAAGCTTCATCTTCAAGACTCAAGAAACATCTAGGTAAGCCTTGTTCCAAGTCTCCTTAAGTGGATTCTTATTTTGATAAGGAATGAAGCTCACATGAATTCTTTTTCTCTACACCAAACCGCGGCCACTATGATTCAAATAGGTGAAAGCCTTCAACTTTAATAGGTGGTGACATCTTGTGGTGCTTGAATCTCCACTAAAGATCATTTTGGGGTGAAGAAAGAGGAGGATTTTAACTCAACTCATTCCACAACCAAGCTAAGACAAGAACTTTAGCTTGAAGAGGCAAGTATACACTAACCTCTCATGATTTACATAAAGAGTTAGTGACTTGAATGACTAGAGGTTCTTAAGATATGATCTTAAGTTGAATATCCTAAGTTTAAGATTATATCTTAGAGATTCCTGAAGAACAATGCATTGCATGTGGCTTATTCTCTCAAAGATGGAATCTTTTATTACATGCATTAAGTTACGAGGCTGTCTTGAGATGATTTAAGGTGAAACTAAGTGAGTTTAGGCAAGATTGATTCTTGATTGAAATTTACAAGATCTAAGAAAAGCATGCATGTGAAAAATAGGAGTTTTATGAAGTTGTTAGTAAGATTAGTTTAAGATGAATCTTGAATGTGATTGTATGCTTGAATATGTGCTGAAAAATGTGGTTAAGACACCCCCTAGGTTTCGGCCTAAAGGAGAGAAGAGGAGGTGAGTATTGTCTTTAAAGATGAACACTTATTTTGGTGCATAAGGGACACTTGCCTTGTTACTATCTACAAACTGTTTTGTATGATGAAAAGGTGACTTTATTGTAAGTGTGCAACCTGGATATTTATGTTACAATGGAGTGTAAGTGATAATCAATAATATGTTTCATACGAATAAGATGAATGATGGACATTTGACTTGAATAGATGACAAAATAACAAACTACTGGAACCGGACAGAATGAGGTAACATGTTCAATGGCCTGGAAATTGACCTTGCAGACATTCAATGAAGCGGATTTTTGGTACAAAGTTAACCTTATGAATGTAGCACAAGTGAGAGTTGGAATTTTGTTAAAATAAGCTACGGATTATTTTTAAGAAATTACGCGGTAAAACTGCTCCAGTTGAAAATTATGAAGATGTGCAGAATTGAACACTGAATTCAACGACTTAAACGAGGACCTTGTAGACCTTCAATAAATCTGATTTTTGGCACAAAGATAGCCCCATGTGTATATAAGAGATGAGAGTTGGAATGTTTGTAAAATAATCTATGGTTAATTTTTAATAAAATATTTGGTAAGACTGGTCAGACTAGAAATTCGGGAATTGAACAGAGTGGTACCTTCTTTTTGACTGGCTTGAAAAGAGACCGTGTAGATGACCAATAAAGCTCATTTTTGGTATGGTGATAATCCTATGAGTGTAGTAAACACGCCAGCTGGAATTTTGGTAAAACAAATTCTGGATGATTTTTAATAAATTAATTAGTAAAACTGCTCAACTGAAATCACTGGAGCCAAGCAGGAATTAAGTAACTTGTTACTGGACTCTGAAATGGGACTTAGAAATATGAAAATGGGATAAATTTCGGTGGGATACTAGTTCCACATGTTTATGACCCGTGTGAGTTGGAATTTCTGAAAAAGCGAATTACGAATTTGCCGCAATTAAATTTTTAAAAAAATGGGTCAGTTCAGTTCCAGCACCTAACCCATTTCAGAAAATTAATTAAATGAGCCCTTTTGGTTACTGAATTAATCTGAAAATTTTACGACTATCACCAAAGACATATAGGAGTAAAGTCACGCAAGTTGGTCAGGTTAACCTTAACATTTTGGGGAGTAATCACGGACGCGATGTTGATGTGCTGCAGCTGAAATTTGGGCTGAACAAGGGAATAAATTAAAATGGGTTAATTTTGAAGGGCTTGGACCATACACACGGTTGGGACTAAAAGTTGCTATGCCTTAGAAAGTTTGTTATGTATTTCAAGTGACGGTCCAAATAACTAAGGTTCTAAGATTTAAAAAGGTTAAATTATCCGCCTATGAACATGATGCAGGAATTACAGGTTACCTTAGTTCCGAAACCATACATTGTAATATGCTATTTCACGTCATGACTTGCATTGCATATCACCGCATGTATCATGCATGATCATGAAACTGATTTTTATGGATTTTACTTATGCAAGCATGTTTTGCGACTATGTTTTCGTTATGCATGAAAATTTTTACGGTCCCATGTTTGTATAGAAAGCTTCATGATTCCTTTTCCGGCCAAGCATGCGACTAACCCGACTCCAGACCCAGGATTAATTGGTCTGTTGACATGATATGTTCTGGACCCACTCAGATCCAGGGTTAATTGATCTGATACATGTTCTAGACCCATTCAGATCCGGGGTTAATTGATCTGATATCTGTTCTGGACCCGTCTCAGACCCGAGGTTAATTGGTCCGTCGATATGTTCTGGACCTGCTCAGATTCGGGGTTAATTGATCTGATACTCCGTTTTTATGACATGTTATTTTATGGGACCAAAATGATGTTTTGACATGACACGACATCATGCATTGCATATTGCATAACTCATGAACACGCTGACATGTTGTATGTTACAGTTAAGGATGTAATAAGATAATAGTGGATAGCGTTACCTAGAGTTATGCTTAGGCTATATCATCAAGTGATCTCAGGATTTAAGACATGTATGAATTATTGTTTATGGTTTTCATGTTATTACATTCAGGTTATAATTCTTTATGTATTTCATGGTAGTTTGTTGTATTCTTGCTGGGTGATTTTTATCACTCACACTTTTATTTTTCCCCAGAGCCAGATAATGCCAAGATAGAATGGATCGAAGATGAGCCGAGGGTACTTTATCCATAAGGCGAGGAGATATGAAGGGGGCTAAGCTTAAGGACTTTTGTGCTGCCGAGACGTGTTGTATTATGACTATGTTTGAACTCTCTGAATTTCGGTTATGTTATTTTGTGGGATTGCTACTCTTGGGACTTAGTAATTTTGTAATGCATGTTTAATTTGAAAAGTTTTGATTCTGCCTAAAATTTTACTACCATATTAAATGTTAGCATGGGAGTCCATGACTTATGTTATGGATTTTCGCATGTTATGCATGAAGCTTCGTACTCTCCTTAGTGAAGTACGGCGGGTGCACCGTATCCGGACGAGGCCCGGGTCCGGGGCGCTAGAGATATGATGCAAAGATGACTCAATAAAAAAATGGAATCTGGATATTCATGGGGAAAAGGGTGTATGTGGTGACTAATAAGTTATTTCATAAGAACAAGATAATTAGTGGACCCTTGACATGGAAAAGTGACAAAACACAAAACCACTGGAGCTGGATAGAATTGGACAGTGTGTTGTGTGACCTCAAAGTGGACCTTATTAACGTGCAATCAAGTTGGTTTTTGGTATGATGTTAGTCCTATGTGTGTAGCAATTATGAGAGTTGGAATTTTTGTAAAATAAGTTGTGGATTATTTTTAATAAAATATTCGGTGAAACTGCTCATGCTTGAATTTCTGGAACTGGGCAGAATTGTATCACGATTTAAATGATCTAAAAACGGATCTGGGAAATGTTCAATGAAGCTGATTTTTGGTATTGCAACCTTATGTGTATATAAAGATTGAGAGTTTGAATTTCGGTAAAATAAGATGTGGATCATTTTTAAGAAATTATTTGGTAAAACTGCTCAAGCTGAAACTACTGGAGCAGGACATAATTAAGTAACGAGTTCCTTGAGCCAAAAATGAACCTTGGAAACATGCAAATGGGCTAAATTTCGGTAGGAGGCTAGTTCTGCATGTTTATGACATGGGTGAGTTGGAATTTCGGGAAAAGGAATTATGGTTTTGCGACAATAGAATTTTTAGTAAAATTGGTCAGTCCAGTAACAACTTGTGACCCATTTCGGAAAAATAATTAAATGAACCCTTTAAAGTTATTGGATTGCCCTGGAAATTCTTTGTTAAACACCTAAGACATAGAGGAGCATGACCATGTAAATTAATCAATTTGGTATTATCGTTTTGATGGGTAATTATGGATATAAGTTTAATGTACTAAAACTGGAAAATTGGGCAGAACAGGGAATAAGTTAAGAGGCCTTATTTTGTGGATTTGGACCTATATACACGGTTTGGGCCCATGAATGATAGTCTTTAGAGATTTTACTGTATTTTCCAGGTTGTGGCCATATGATTAAGGATCTAAAGTCATGAAAAATTAAGGTAATGTTGGTTATTATACCGCAGAATTCAGCAAGTACACTTGATAATAATTTAATGATTTAAGGGCCTCATTCGCCTTAGAAAGTTATGAAAATTTTACGACATGTAAATAAGACCCCACTAAACACATGTAGGACAAAAGATTATGAAAATGGGTCTGTTTGGTTAATTTAGCCGCCCCATGAACATAAAGTAAATTCTGGAAATTTTTTAGTTTCCGAAACCATGCTTGTTGACATGTTATAAGGAATACTTACGATAATTCATGCCATGACTTGCATTGCATATCATTTCATGTATCATGCATGATCATATACACCATGAATCTGATTTTTATGAATTTTCCGTATGCAAGCAAGTCTTTTCAAGTAAACACGTTTTTCGTTATGCGTGTAAGTTATTTATGGTCCCATGTTTTTAAAGAAAGCTTTATGATTCCCTTGCCGGCCAAGCATGCGACTAACCCGACTCCAGACCCGGGATTAATAGGTCTGATGACATGATAAGTTCTGGAACCGTTCCGGACCCGGAGTTAATTGGTCCGATGATATGTTCTGGACCCGATCCAGGGCCGGGGTTAATTGGTCTGATGCTATGTTCTGGACCCGTCCCATACCCGGGGTTAATTGGTCTGATGACATGTTCTGGACCCATTCAGATCTGGGGTTAATTGATCTGACACTCCGTTTTTTGACACGTTATTTTATGGACCAAAATGATTTTTTGATATGACATGATATCATGCGTTACATCTTGCATAATTCAGGAGCACGTTGACATGTTGAATGTTTACTTAGTGGATAATAAGATGTTGTTGGTATAGCACTACCTAAAATTGTACTTAGGTTATATCGTCAAGCAGATCCAGGATTAAAAATCAGGCATGAAGTGATATTCGAGGTTCTTGGGGTTTTACATTCATGTTATAATTCTTTAATTATTTCATGGTGGTTTAATGTATGCTTGTTGGGTGATTTTTATCACTCACACTTTTATTTTTCCCCAGAGCCAGATAATGCTAAGATTGAGTGGATCGAGGATGAGCCGAGAGTGCCATACATGTAGGCGAGGATGCCATAAGGAGGCTATGCTTAAGGACTTTTGTGATGGCATGATGATGTACTATGAACTATGTTAAACTCTTTGGGATTTCGGTGATGTTGTTTTGTGGACTACTACTTTTGGGGACTTAATATTTTCGTAATGCATGTTTATTTTAAAAAAGTTTTAATTCTACCTAAATTTTACTACCATGTTAAATGTTAGCATGGGAGTCCGTGGCTTAAGTTATGGATTTTCGCATGTTATGCATGACGCTTTGTACTCTCCTTAGTGAAGTACGGTGGGTGCACCGTATTCGGACGAGGTCCGGGTGCGGGGCGCTACAGGTGGTATCAGGGCATATGCTCTAGATTTCGGGCAGAATGTAGAACTAAGTTATGATCTGAGCAATCTAAGTTTGATCTTAGACCTAAGTCATGATCTTAGATGAGTGATGGCCTTAGACTAGGACCACTTAGACCATATTTAGATGTAATTTAATAATTAATCCTAATTTATGAAATCCGGCTCTATAACGTAAGATGTGTCTTTTATCTTCCTTATTTAAATTTTTTGAATTATGGTCTCTAGTCAAAATAATTTGGTTTTATTCCGACCTTTAAGTAAATGTTAACACCGCATAGTGCAGATGGTGAGACCGCGTGACAGACCTCCTAGGGCACGACCAGCTGCTCAGGAGCCCGTTCCTCCACCACCAGTTCAGGTCCCGCCACCATAGCCGGACCAGAATCCCTCAGTTCAGAATAATCCACCACCACTAGCGCAGGCACCTGTTCCTCTGGTCTTCCCCGACATGAATGCCTTTCAAGCCTTTTGCCAAGTTGTCACTCAGATCGGGCAAGGTCTAATCCATCAGAATGCTCCTCCTCATCCGCACCAGCCTGTGAGAGATGCCCAGTATTACTTCGAGAAGCTAAAGAGAGCTAATGTGCCACCATTTGAGGGAAAGCCAGATCCAGATACAGCGGAGAAATGGTTAGATGAAGTTGAAAACTATTTCGAGTTAATTCAAGCTCATGACGAGCTGAAAGCCCAAGCTATCCGACCTTTTCTGATAAGTGAAGCTAACCAATGGTGGAAGACGAATCTGCATCCTTTGCCCAGACCAATTGCCTGGGAAAGATTTCTGCAAGAGTTTCACAAGTTCTATATCCCTCTGCCGGTCAAGTTACAAAAGAGGCATGAGTTTGAATCCCTGAAGCAAGAGCCTGGTATGACGGTAGCAGAGTATGAAAATAAGTCCATCGCACTAGGGAGATTTCAGCATGTCACCATGAATGATAAAGAGACAAAAATGTTGAAGTTCGAAAGAGGGCTGAATCCAAGAATTCAGACATGGTTGGTGAATGTAAATCCCGCGAATTTCAGAGCTCTTTTGGACGTCTGCTATATGATCGAGAGGGACATTATCCGCCGAGACGATGTGGGACATAAGAGAGAGAGAGAGACAAGGGGCTGGAAATGAGAAATATAGAAAGGTAGCTAAGAAGAGTTTCAGAGGGTCAGTTCGACAAGGAAAATCCAGTGTCAGAATCAGCACCGCCAGCAGCACCAGAATAATCAGCAAAAGAATCAGGCTCCACCCCAGCAGCCAGCTACACTAGTATGCCCTCAGTGCTAGAAGAGACACATGGGTGAGTGTCGATGGAAGAGTGGAAAATGCTTTGGATGCGGCAAAGATGGTCATCTGATTAAGGATTGCCCTGAAAGAGGAACGCAGCAACAGCGACAACAGCCAAAGAACCAACAGCCACGTGCAAATACAAGGGTGCACGTCATGACAGATGCAGATGTTGAGGAGACAGCAGACGTAGTGACTGGTAATATTTAAAGTTTTATGCCTTCAATACGTTTTACTTATGCATGCCTATTATATTGCTTAGTAAAATGTGCATGGTTCAGGAAATATCTTAGTATGTTGCATACTTGCAAATGTGTTGTTCGACAGTGGCGCCAGTCACTCATTTATCTCCAGAAAGTTTGCTAAGAACCTCGATCATAACTCAGTCAGATTAGAAACACCCTATAGAGTACAAGCGGCCGACTTGATTCTTATAACCATGAGCGATTTCGATGTGATCCTTAGAATGGATTGGCTCTCAAGGAGCCATGCTCACATCGATTTCCAAAGTAGGCAAGTTATCATTAAGAACGCAGCTCGAGATGAAGTGTCATTCCAAGGAGGAGCTAAGTTAAAGAAACCATCCAAGAAAGTTTTTGTTAACGTGGCTCGTGCCAGCCGAGCGTTGAAGAAAGGCCATGAAGGATTCTTTGTTTATGTCCTAAGCGCTGAGCAAGCGAGTCCTATTCTTGCACAAGTCCCAATTGTTAACGAATACCCTGATGTATTCCCTGATGATCTACCTGGACTACCTCCTGATCGCGAAATTGTCTTCGAGATAAACCTTGTTCAAAGAGCTGAACCCATATCAAAAGCTCCATATCGGATGGCTCCTGCAGAACTGAAAGAGCTAAAGGAGCAGTTACACGAGCTGCTAGAAAAGAAGCTCATTCGCCTCAACGTTTCACCTTAGGGTGCTCCTGTGTTATTCGTAAAGAAGAAAGATGGAAGTATGCGCTTATGCATCGATTATCGGGATTTCAACAAAATCACCATAAAGAATAAGTATCCACTGCCTTGGATTGACGACTTATTCGACCAACTCAGGGTATGTAACTAACAAGCTTTACTTTAGTCAAGGTTTAAATCTTTTCAAAACCCTATCTAAAGTATCTCAATGCAGGGATCCCGAATCTTCAGTAAGATTGACCTGCGATCAGGATACTTTCAATTGAAGATTAAGGCGGAAGATGTTCCAAAGACTGCCTTCAGGATACGCTATGAACACTATGAATTTTTGGTCATGCCTTTTGGCTTAACAAACGCTCTTGCCGCCTTTATGGACCTCATGAATCGAATTTTTCAGGACCAATTGGACAAGTTTGCAGTGGTTTTCATAGATGACATCTTGATCTATTCACCAGATGAGGAGACTCACGCAACCCATTTGAGGACAGTACTGAATATTCTAAGAGGAAGGCAGCTGTACGCAAAATTTAGCAAATGTGAGTTTTGGCTGCGTAGTGTATCCTTTCTCGACCATGTTATTTAAGAAGATGGGATTTCAGTGGATCCCAAGAAAATTGAAGCTATCACAGAATGGCCCAGACCAACAAACGTTACTGAAGTGAGAAGTTTCCTTGGGCTAGCAGGATATTATCGGAAATTTGTAGAAGGATTTTTGAGGATAGCTGTTCCCCTCACCAGATTGACCCAAAAGAAAACCAGGTTCGAGTGGAGTGCCGACTGTGAAAAGAGTTTCTCAGAGTTAGAAGCAAGGTTGACATCCGCCCCTATCCTAGCTCAGCCCACTCCTGGCGAGAAGTACGTGGTGTACAGTGATGCTTCAAAGAATGGTCTCGGATGGTACTTATGTAGAGAGATAAAGTGATAGCTTATGCATCCCGACAGTTAAAACCATTCGAGCAAAACTACCCCATTCGTGACCTTGAGCTTGCCGCAGTGGTTTTCGCATTGAAGATATGGAGACACTACTTGTATGGTGAGAAGTGTGAGATCTACACATACCACAAAAGCTTAAAGTATCTCTTTACCCAGAAAGAGTAGAACATGCGGCAGCGTAGATGGCTGGAATTGATTAAAGATTATGACCTTTCCATTCAATACCACCCTGGGAAAGCTAACAAAGTTGCTGATGCGTTAAGTCGAAAAACAAGTCACCCACGTCAACCACCTCTTTAGCGGGATATAGAAGAGTTTGGCTTAGAAGAAGTTGATTCAGTCGATGAAGTTCTCGCCAAGTTGGTCCTTATTCCTTCACTGATTGATGGGATCAAAGAGGCTCAAAGGGATGATGCAGCTTTGAGAAAGATCAAGGAAAGGATGAAAGACAAGCCACAAGATTATTTTGAAGTGTGCGGTGACGACAAACCGAGGACGGTTATGTGTCCCTGAGAACAAAGAAATTAAAGATGAAGTTTTGATGGAAGCCCATAACTCGCGATTACCTATACACCCTGGAGCTAATAAGATATACCAAGACCTCAAGCAAAAGTTTTGGTGGCACGGTATGAAGAATCAAATCGCTGAATTTGTTGAGCGATGCTTGGTCTGTCAAAGGGTAAAAGCGGAACACCAAAGACCTGCTGGATTATTACAACCATTAGAAGTGCCAGAATGGAAATGGGACCACGTCACTATGGATTTCTTGACCGACCTACCCAAGACTAAGTATGGAAATGATGCTATATGGGTCGTTGTGGATCGTTTGACTAAGTCTGCTCACTTTTTGGCCATGTTGATTAAAGAATCCATGGAGAAGTTGGCCTCTATGTACATTGTCCAGATTGTTTGTTTGCATGGAGTGCCCGTAAGTATCGTATGCGACCGTGATCCCCGTTTTACCTCGAGATTCTGGACAGCCTTTTAAAAGGCAATGGGCACGGAGATCAGAATGAGTTCTATGTTTCATCCTCAAACAGATGGCCAATCAGAAAGAACAATTCAAACCCTTGAGGACATGTTTCGCGCTTGCATTCTTGACTTTGGAGGAAGCTGGGATAAGAGCCTCAAGCTTGTTGAGTTTTCTTACAATAACAGCTTCCATAGATCCATCGGGATGGCACCATATGAAGCATTATATGGTCAAAAATGTCGGTCCCCACTCTATTGGGACGAGATTGGAGATAAGATCCATACGGGACCCAACATTGTTGAGCAAACTCGAGAAAAGGTAAAGATAGTTCAACAAAGACTGAAAGCGGCACAAGATAGAAGTAAGGTATGGGCTAATGAAAGAATGAGACCCTTAGAGTTTCAAGAAAGAGAGAAAGTTTTCCTCAAGGTTTCTCCAACAAAAGGGGTCAAGAAATTTGGCAAAAAGGGGAAATTAAGCCCAAGATTCATTGGACCATATGAAATCTTAGAAAAAGTCGGTGAAGTTGCATATCGCCTGGCGTTTCCCCCATCACTTTCCCAGTTACATGATGTATTCCATGTTTCCTAACTTCGCCGATATGTTTATGATCCCAGCCACATTCTTGAAGATCAACAGTTGAAGGTCGAAGAAGATGCATCCTATGAAGAAGAGCCCCTAAAGATCGTTGATTGGAAAGAAAAGAAGTTGAGAAAGAGATCCATACCCATGGTCAAGGTTTAGTGGAAGCACCATTCGGGAGAAGAAGCCACATGGGAAACGGAGGAAGACATGAAGAGTAGATACCCCCATCTCTTTGACTAGTTTCTGAAGTTTCGAGGACGAAACTTATGATAAGGGGGAGCATGTTGTACCCCAATTACAATGTACTTGAAACCATGACTAAGTGACGTAATGCAAATAAAGATTTCTCCAAGTGCATGTTACTTGAGTTAAATTAGCACTTTTTTACTTAAATTCTTTTAAGATACATACTAAATAATTACATAAGGGAACGTCACAAGGTAATGAAATACCTTATGAATTTCGGTCAAAAGGCCTTGATCCACCTTGGAACAATTTCGTTTTATAAGAATACCAACTTAAATGATCCTCACAAAACCAAATTTAAAATCATATTAGATAAAATAAATAAAAGTATAAGTTACATAAGTATGTGTTATGCTAAGAGTGAAAAGACCAAAATACCCCCAAGACCCCCCAAGATTTCGGCCAAGGCCATGGAGGGATCTAGAATCCTCTCCATTATTCTACTAGTTGGAATATCTAATTAGTTTGAAATAAAACCATAAAATAAAGAAAAGCATGCAAAAGAAATAATAAAATACAAAAAAGGTGAAGGCACAGGAGACAAAAGCTTGAGGCTACAAGCCTTAGGTTTGCTTTTCCTTCCCTCCCCCATGCACCGGCCACCCCCTTTCCCCTACACCCCTTAGATTTTTAAATTAAGCAAGACACCTCCTTCTTTCCATCTTGAACTCCCCAAGCCAAGACAACACTTAGACAAATTTTCCATCTCCCTCCAACCACACCTTTCAGTCTTCATCTTGGAGCTAGGAGTTCCAACTCAAGTCTCATCTTCAAGACTCAAGAAGCATCTGGGTAAGCCTCATTTCAAGTTTCTTAAGTAGATTCTCCATGCCAAATAATGAAGCTCACATGGGTGCCCTTTTTCTTACCCCCAACCGTGACCTTCATGGTCACTAGGTGCAAGATATTCAACTCTTTTAGGTGGTGCAATCTCTTGGTAGGAAAGCTCCATTCAAGGTTCCACTTTGGTAAGAAGATCTAACCTCAAATGAGTTCTATTTTCACTTAAGAATGATGACTAACATTCTTCCCCGCTTCTCTTCAAAAACCGTATGCTCAAGAGTGAAGGAGGAGAAAGATTTCAACTCATCTCATCCAACATCCAATCTAAGAAAAAGCTCTAGCTTGAAGAGGCAAATATACACTAGAATCTCATGATTTATTTGAAGAATTAGTGACTTGAATGGCTAGATGTTTCTAAGATGTGAACTTTAGTTGAATATACTAAGTTTTAGGACTATACCTTAGTGATTCCTTAAGAACAATGTCTTGCATGTGGTTAATTCCTCCAAAGATGAAATCTTTTCTTACATGCAATGTGATATGAGACTGTTTTAGGATGAACTAAGGATCACCCAAGTGAGTCTAGGTAAGAATAGCTCTTGGATGAGACTTGTGAGGTTCTAAGATAGCATGCATGTGCTAGATGTGAGCTTATGAAGTTGTTTGGTAAGATTGGAATAAAATAGCACTTGAATATGTTGCATGCCTAAATAAATGTTGTAAAATATGTTCATGACACCACACAAGTTTCGGCCAAGAGGATGAAAAAGATGGTGAGTCTTGACTTCAAGAAAGAACACTTGTTTTGGTGCAAATATGATAATTGTTATGTACAAACTACCAACTGTTTTGATATGATGCAAAGATGACTCAATAAAAAAATGGAATCTGGATATTCATGGGAAAAAGGGTGTATATGGTGACTAATAAGTTATTTCATAAGAACAAGATAATTAGTGGACCCTTGACATGGAAAAGTGACCAAACACAAAACCACTGCAGCTGGACAGAATTGGGCAGTGTGTTATGTGACCTCAAAGTGGACCTTATTAACGTGCAATCAAGTTGGTTTTTGGTATGATGTTAGTCCTATGTGAGTAGCAATTATGAGAGCTGGAATTTTTGTAAAAATAAGTTGTGGATTATTTTCAATGAAATATTTGGTGAAACTGCTCAGGCTGAAATTTCTGGAACTGGGCAGAATTGTATCACAATTTAAATGGTCTAAAAATGGATGTGGGAAACGTTCAATTAAGCTGATTTTTGGTATTGTGGCAACCTTATGTGTATAGCAAGATTGAGTGTTGGAATTTCGGTAAAATAAGATGTGGATCATTTTTAAGAAAATTATTTGTAAAACTGCTCAAGCTGAAACTACTGGAGCAGGACAGAATTAAGTAACGAGTTTCTTGAGCCCAAAAATGGACCTTGGAAACATGAAAATGGGCTAAATTTCGGTAGGATGATAGTTCTGCATGTTTATGACATGAGTGAGTTGGAATTTTAGGAAAAAGAATTATGGTTTTGCGACAATAGATTTTTAGTAAAATTGGTCAGTCCAGTAACATGTGACCCATTTCGGAAAAATAATTAAATGAACCCTTTAAAGATATTGGATTGCCCTGGAAATTCTTTGTTAAACACCTAAGACATAGAGGAGCATGGCCATGTAAATTAATCAATTTGGTATTATCATTTTGATGGGTAATTATGGATATAAGATTAATGTACTAAAACTGAAAAATTGGGCAGAACAGGGGAATAAATTAAGAGGCCTAATTTTGTGGATTTGGACCTATATAGACGGTTTGGGCCCATGAATGATAGTCTTTAGGAATTTTACTATATTTTCCAGGTTGTGGCCATATGATTAAGGATCTAAAGTCATGAAAAATTAAGGTAATGTTGGTTATTGTACCGCAGAATTCAGCAAGTACACTTGATAATAATTTAATGATTTAAGGGCCTCATTCGCCTTAGAAAGTTACGAAAATTTTACGACATGTAAATAAGACCCCACTAAACACATGTAGGACAAAAGATTATGAAAATGGGTCTGTTTGGTTAATTTAGCCGCCCCATGAACATAAAGTAAATTCTGGAAATTTTTTAGTTTCCGAAACCATGCTTGTTGACATGTTATAAGGAATAGTTACGATAATTCATGCCATGACTTGCATTGCATATCATTTCATGTATCATGCATGATCATATACACCATGAATCTGATTTTTATGAATTTTCCGTATGCAAGCAAGTCTTTTCAAGTAAACATGTTTTTCGTTATGCGTGTAAGTTATTTATGGTCCCATGTTTTTAAAGAAAGCTTTATGATTCCCTTGCCAGCCAAGCATGCGACTAACCCGACTCCAGACCCGGGATTAATAGGTCTGATGACATGATAAGTTCTGGACCCGTTTCGGACCCGGGGTTAATTGGTCCGATGATATGTTCTGGACCCGATCCAGGCCCAGGGTTAATTGGTCTGATGTTATGTTCTGGACCCGTCCCAGACCCGGGGTTAATTGGTCTGATGACATGTTCTAGACCTGTTCAGATCCGGGGTTAATTGATCTGACACTCTGTTTTTCTGTCACGTTATTTTATGAGACCAAAATGATGTTTTTGATATGACATGATATCATGCATTACATCTTGCATAATTCAGGAGCACATTGACATGTTGAATGTTTAGTTAGTGGATAATAAGATGTTGTTGGTATAACAATACCTAAAATTGTACTTAGGTTATATCGTCAAGCAGATCCAGGATCAAAAAATCAGGTATGAAGTGATATTCAAGGTTCTTGGGGTTTTACATTCATGTTATAGTTCTTTAATTATTTCATGGTTGTTTAATGTATGCTTGTTGGGTGATTTTTATCACTCACACTTTTATTTTTCTCCAGAGCTAGATAATGCTAAGATTGAGTGGATCAAGGATGAGCCAAGAGTGCCATACCCATAGACGAGGATGCCAGAATGAAGCTATGCTTAAGGAATTTTTGTAGGATCTTCAAGGCACCACCAGAAGGGGGGGGGGTTGAATAGTTGGTGCGGAAAGTGTGGTTTTTAAAATTGTTTTGACTCAAGGACTCAACTTCTGAAAACAGTTTCTGTTTTCAGGACCAATTTTAAAACGTTTTTAAAACTAGGTTGTAGGTCTTCAAAAATTCTGAAATTTTGAGAGAACTTATCCTCAGATGTTATGAGTGTCTCTTAAAAATTTCAGATTTAAATTCAACCTCTAACCCCTTCAAAAATTGTTAGTGGTCAGATTGCACGAATCTGCCAGAAACGGTAGACTGTTTTAAAAATTTTATTCCTATTTGTACGTAACTCCAATTGCTCTGAAATTTTAACCACTAACCCCTTATATGTTATATTTAAATGGATGGAAACAGTTTTGAAAAATGCTTTTGGGAAGTTAGTCAAAAACTATCAAAGTCTCAACCTTTGCAAGCCTGAAAATCAGACTGCACTAGTCTCAGAACATTGAACGTTTGAGTGACTTATACTTGTCCAAAAGGGTTGAAACTTGTGCCAAATTAACCCTAAGACGTGTGACTATGATTCTGGAAAGTTTCGTAATTGTTAAAAAACGTTTACTATTTTTATGAACGTTATCAAAAAGAGTAAACAGTGCTGAAACAGAATATAAGTGCTGAAAGTAAATGACACCGAGAATTTTATACTGGTTCGGTTATAAACAACCTACTCCAGTCTTCGAGGAACAACTTCCTCGGTTCAAACTAATCACACAACACAAATACACCTTACCACAGGGTTGATGGAGTTAGACACCAACTCCAACCCTTTACAAACCTTGTATGATGAATACAATACGCACGAACACCACCACCTTGCAAGATTGAAGATTGATCACACCTTGATCAATATTTTACAAAGATAAAGAATGTGCGGTGGTCCAAGATAAGCCTATTAAAGAATATGAATATAAGTACAATAGGCTTTTAGGAAGAAGAAAGAAAGAGAGTGTAAAAGAAGAAGGCTATAGGCGTTTTTGATCACTTGAGTTGCAAGACTTGTTCTTGTCTTTGTTTTGCTCTTCTTCATTTCCTTTTTAAGCATAATGGCCGTCCCCCCTTGGCCCTTCCCTTCTTGAAAATCGTCTTCTAAATCCTTGGGAGAATGTGTGTCATCATTGTGACATAATCTTGCTTACTTGGCACCTCCTCATTGGATGATCATTTAACTTTTGCTTACTTGGCACTCATTGATTGGTTGAATGTTGTCATCATTTGATGACTTGGAAAATCTGAGAATTCCACTAAAAACATGTGCCAAAATCAACATAAAATAGTTGTCATAACTCATAAGATTATCACATAAATTAAGCAAGATAATTTCCTCACAAAAATAGGTAAAAATTCGGCCATAATGGGGACTTGACATGCTGAAATTTCAGCATGTGATACATGGTTCTTTAATTCAAATTACTACCAAATTTTCTTTGATTTTTCTCTCAAAATAAATCACCAATTGGTAGACAATATTCTTATCAATTTTGGAAATGGATACTAACTGGCCAATATTTTGGCCAAGATGCATTCACACACATGCTGAATTTTTCAGCATGTGTGATATTCAAAATATCATAATTCATGAGTTCATATCTTATTCTAATTACTTCCAATTCTTCTTCCAATTTATCACATGTTTCAAGACACAAAATATAGGCTCATCAATGGTAAAAATCGGCCAGCCTATTATCCACATGCTGAAATTTTCAGCATGTTTTTCAAATGAGATAAAATGTGAAACATTACCTTTTGTAGCTTCTTTCTTTAAATCACCAACATTGTATGATTGATTCTTGACCAATCAATATGCCAACAAGGCTCCACATATGCTCCATCTCAGCTATATAGGCATGTATGATTGTATATACATGTGCTGAATTTTATTTTTGCAAACTTTGTAAAATAGTGCACATTTAATAATACACACATGGTATATTCCAATCAGCCCTTAACTTAATTTTCTAGAACACTTTGAGATGTATGACATATGTAAAAAGTTTCTAGATACGTGTCGTATGATGTGCCAAAAATGTTCCATGTGTTGTGTACGTAGAAAACCAAATTTTCGATGTTTATCGATTACCCGATTTTTCTTTAATTAAATTCCAACTTTTTGCATATGTTATATATATTATGTTACACATAATATACATAATATAAATTTTAATATTCATCTTATAAGGCTGATTAAAGTGGCGCCATTAACATGTGACAAAATTGAAATTGGAATCTCCACAATTTGGCCTTAATGTGGGGTGATTTGTGTGTGCCAACATGGAATGATTTTATGGTTGGAAATAGCATGTAGGCCACGAAAATAATGAGTATTTTTGAAGTGTAGGGGCTGGCCATCTATTTATGGCAAGTACGTGACACATTGGCGAAGTTTTGGTATTCGTCCGATACGACAATTTTCAGTTTAGAACCTTTTAACTTGTCGTATTTAATTTGTCATCACCATGACTTATATCATATGATATAAGACCTGAATATACTCATAAATATAAGTTAAGTATGGTGGTGTGACGTTAACGTACGTACGTAAAATATATAACGTGTCGGTAGTACGTTGGAAGGCATGTGTATGTGTCTTTTTCAAAAAATCTGAAAATATATATTTTTATATATATGGCCGTGTATATGTGTGGTAAATGAGGAGGAGGAGACTTTCCTTTCTTAGTCTTGTTGCCTTTGTGCCTTGTCCAAATGTAGCTTCCTTTAATGAACTACTTAGTTTAATTAACTAAGTACTTCACTTAATGAACTAGTTTAGTTCATTAACGGTGGCACATGAAAATAGTACAAACGCAACAAATGTTTGCCATTTGATGTAAGCTTTAACGCTTCATGGCTCGTTAGTATGGCAACATTATATATGAATTATATAAGGCATGTTATATGCAATATATCATGCACATTTATGTTATACATGTTTTTAAGCACATTTAAATCATGTATTTGGAAATCACTCAAACTCCTTTTTCTCTACAATCTCCCCTTTTGATGATTTTCAAAATAACCTATACTCATGATTTAAATCCTATCGCTCCCCCTTCAATCATGCATAAACTCAAAATTTGAATTTTAAATTTCAAAACCGCTCCCCCTTGATTTATGCAATCAGTATCTCTCTCCCCCTTGATTTATGCTTTCTCTCCCCCCTTTATTTTGCAAAGTAAATCAAAAGATGCCTGTAAATAAGGAAAGAGAATCAAATCAAATCACATCAGCAGAAATCATGCCTAATTTAGAACGAAGAGATTCGTACGTGGCTTGATTTAAGGCTTTAGTGAAAATATCCGCTACTTGTGCCTCTGTGCGTACGTGATCTATGACAATATTACCATTATTTACGTGATCACAAAGAAAGTGATAGCGTACTTCTATATGCTTGGCCTTAGAGTGTAACACGGGGTTTTTAGACAGGTTAATTGCACTCATACTATCACAATATATAGGAATTTTATTCACTGTAATTCCAAAGTCCGAGAGTTGTTGCTTTATCCATAACAACTGTGTGCAGCAAAGGCTAAGTGACATGTACTCAGCCTCAGTAGTGGACAAAGCAACGCTTGCTTGCTTTTTGGAAAACCATGAAATGAGTGAGTTTCTTATAAATTGGCAAGTGCCACTCGTGCTCTTCCTATCTATTTTACAGCCATCGTAATCTGCATCAGTATAAGCATGTAAATTAAATTCGGAATCTTTATCGTACCAAATGCCTAAGATGGGCGTGTGCGTAATATAGCAGAACATTCTTTTTACCGCATTATAGTGAGACACCTTAGGTTGACTTTGAAAACGTGCACACATGCATACACTGAACATGATATCAGGCCTACTAGCAGTAAGATACAGCAAAGAACCAATCATAGATCTATATAAGGCATTATCAAAATCTTTACCATGTTCATCTTTATCCAATTTAGTAGTGACACTCATAGGGGTGGGGATGGTTTTAAATTTTCAAAGTTGAACTTTTTAATCATGTCATTGACATTTTTAGCTTGAATTATGTGAATGACTTTACTCGTTTGCTTAATCTGCAAGCCAAGAAAATAGTTAAGTTCACCAACCATAGACATTTCAAATTCGGACTTCATGCAATTTTCAACATCTTCAACAAGTTTATGTGAGGTAGAACCGAAAGTAATGTCATCAACGCAGATTTGAATAATAAGTAAATCCGATTTATCTTGTTTCAAAAATAATGCACTATCTATAGTACCTCGTTTAAAATCATTTTCTAAAAAGAAAGTAGCAAAACAATCATACCATGCTCTAGGTGCTTGATTTAGTCCGTATAGTGCCTTCTTTAGTTTGTACACGTGGTCGTGATGTTTCAAATCTTCAAAACCGGGTGGTTGCTTCACGTATACCTCTTCTTGTATAAATCCATTTAGGAATGCACTTTTTACGTCCATTTGATACAATTTGAAGTCTTTCATGCAAGAAATGACAAGTAAAAGTCGTATAGCTTCTAAGCGTGCTACGGGTGCAAATGTTTCATCATAGTCAATTCCTTCCCCTTGATTATAGCCTTGTGCTACAAGTCTAGCTTTATTTCTAACGACCTTTCCTTCTTCATTCATTTTATTTCTAAATACCCACTTTGTGCCTATTATGGTCTTATCTTGTGGTCGTGGCACTAAATCCCATACATCATTTCTAACAAATTGGTTAAGCTCATCATGCATAGCATCAATCCAAGAAGAATCACTCAAAGCATCATGCACATTTTTGGGTTCAATTTCAGAAATCATAGCATGAAATTGATTTATTTCATCCGAAGTTATTCTTCTACGTGGTCGCACACCGTGAGTGATGTCGCCTATGATGAGATCATGTGGGTGATCTCTATGCCATCTTGGTTGGTTACTTTCTATGTCATCATGCACTTCTAAGTGATCATGCATTTCTAGTGTATCATGCATATCATGCATATAAAACATGCCATCATCTTCATTCAACATGGGTTTCAATTCAAAATCATCATCATATTCTTTATCTTTATCAATCTCACCAAATTCATTGAACTTCACATAAATAGATTCTATGATTTGTCTAGTAAGAGGATCATAACATCTATATGCCTTTGAATTTATAGAATATCCAATAAAAATGCACCCAATTGATTTGGATTCAAATTTATCTAAATTATCTTTTGTATTTAAAACAAAACATTTACATCCAAACACACGAAAGTAGTCAATCTTAGGCATGCGATCATTTAATATCTCATAAGGCGTCTTGTTTATTTTCTTTCTGATAGATAAGCGATTTACTATGTAGCACGCACAATTTACGGCTTCTGCCCACAGAAATCTAGGCAATTTATTTCCGCATAACATAGTCCTAGCGATTTCTTGTAATGTTCGATTCTTTCTTTCTACTACTCCATTTAGTTGTGGAGTTCTAGGTGGTGAAAACTCATGCTTGATTCCTTTTTCCTCGCAAAATGAAATCATATCCTTATTTTTAAATTCACCGCCTCTATCGCTTCTTATCTTTTTCACATTGACACTGTATTGATTTTCAAGTTGTTTGATTAATTTCGCAACCTCAATTGCACTATCATCCTTATGTGCAAGAAATAAAGTCCAAGTATAACGAGAAAAATCATCAACAATCACGCATGCATAGCGGCGCCCACCAAGGCTTGTAGTGCGGCTAGGACCAAACAAATCAATGTGTAATAGTTCTAAGACTCTAGTCGTGCTTATTTCATTCTTAGGCTTAAGTGACTCGCGTGTTTGTTTGCCTTTTATGCAAGATTCACACAACTGAAAGTTGTCTAAATCAAGTGTAGGTAATCCTCGTACTTGGTTCTTTCGTTGGAGTTTTTCTAGTGTGGAAATGCCAATGTGTCCTAAACGTCTATGCCATAAATTTACATTAGGTTCGTTTGACATAAAACATTTAACTTTGGTGTCTAACATATCATCCATAGAAAGCGTAAAGATGTCTCCTTCTCCTTTTCCTTTTAAAACGGTTTCTCCAATTTTATTTATTATATTGCAATAACGGTGAGTGAAACACACATCAAAACCATTGTCAATAAATTGAGAAATGCTAAGAAGATTATAGGATAAGTTGCTTACCAAAAAGACGTTGGAGATTTGAAGAGTGCTTGGATTTCCAATCGTACCTTTTCCGATGATCTTGCCTTCGTTGTTGTCTCCAAAGGTCACGGATCTGCCTTTTGTGACCTTCTTTAATTTCGTGAACAAGCTGGAGTCACCCGTCATGTGCCTCGAGCAGCCACTGTCAAGGAACCACTTTATTGATGTATCTTTTGATGTGTGGGCTCCCTGCAATGTGCAAGAATGATTTAGGTACCCTTTTAACTTTGGGTCCTTGCGAGTTAGTTAATCACCTCTTGGTAAACGTACCTTTCGGTACCCATACTTGGGTGATCCTTCTCGGTCTAGCAAATGGCAAGAATGTAGATGAAGGTGCAATGTAATAGACATGTGGTGAATGCACTTTGGGCCTTTGGCCAAGAACTCCTTTATACTCATTGTATGTAGGACGTTTTTGATATGTCCTTGTGTTTGTGTGCGTAGTACGTGATCTAGATGAATGAAATAGATGACGTGTATGCATTACTTGTTTCTTCTCATATCTATATGGCACAAAATTGTATTTCACATGATATGAGGAAGAGGTGGGCGTGAGGAAGAGAGAGGTCTTTGCGTCATCTTAGACGCCGTTTTTGGGTTTGAGGTGTCTACTTTCTTAGACACAATAAACTTAGTTGGTTTGGTGGATACTTCATTTGTCTCAACGTATCCCAAACTTGTTTTATCACTATCATGCTTTTGTGATAAGATAATACGATGCAGCATGTTAGATCCCGTATCAAACTGTTTCATCATTTTTTCTAAGTCTGTATTCCTTGGTTTCAAACTAGAAATCTCGGATTTCATTTCATTATTTTGAGTGGTCAATGATGAAATTTCTGTCTTTAATGCAGTAATGATGCATGATGACTCTTTCTTTGAATCATTTAATTGAGCGATAAGATTCTCGTTAGAAGATTCTAACAGTTTCTTGTCTTCAATTAATCGCTTCTTTTCTTTAGCGAGAGTCTTAGTGAATTTATGCAATTCTAAATACTGACTAAAAAGATCATCATAAGAAGGCTCAGAGTCAGAATCAAAATCAGATGATACCTCATTAGATGCTTTGGACACAAAGCATACTTGTGCAGTCTCCTCTTCGGTTTCAGGCTCGGAATCCGATGTATCACTCCAAGTGGAGGCTTTGAGAGAACGTTTCCTTTGCTTGGGTTCTGAGACGAGTCTATTCTTGTTCCGTTCCTTGTCAGGGTATTTATTTGTTTGCTTTTCCTTATTGGGGCAGTCATATGATAAATGTCCAAGTTTGTCGCATTCATAACATTTAACAACCTTATCATTTGTCTTGTTCTTATTTCTTTTAGTCGAAGTGCCCTTATTTTTTCTAAATGACTTTCTCATAAACTTTCTTAAACCTTTAGCCAATAGAATTAAGTCATCGTTATCCGATTCAGAATCACTATCATCTACGTGATCGGAAGAAGTAGAGACGTATTCATTTGATTTAAAACAATAGCTTTACCTTGTTTATATGATTCCGATTTACGTATGGTGAGTTTATTCTCATAAACCTTAAGTGATCCAATTAACTCTTCCATCTTTATTGAGTTCGTTTCTTTGCTTTCCTCTATTGCGGGTACTTTAGGGTCCCACTCGGATGGAAGGCTTCGCAAGACTTTCTGTACCTTTTCCTGCATGGTAAAGGCTTTACCAAGAGACTCAAGAGAATTGTAGATGTTAGTCAAACGAAGATCTAATATCAACAATAGATTCATTAGGCAATAATTTAAACGACTCAAGTGTGGACATAAGCATGTTTATATTTGACTCTTTTACTTGACTAGTGCCTTCGTGTTTCATTTCGAGTATTCTCTACATTTCTTGTGCACTAGAACAGTTTGAGACATAACTAGACTCATTCTTACTTAATCCATTTAAGAGTAATTGCATAGCCCTAGCATTCATGCTAAGTTTTATTTTATCCTCACTTGTATATTATTGCCTAGGTTTAACAACTTCTAGTGTGACTCCGTCTACGGTGGATAACTTAGATGGAACAAAAGGACCATCTTCTATAATTGACCAAAGATCAATATCTATTGCCATAAGAAAAAGCTTCATTCTTAGTTTCCATTGAATGAACGACTCACCGTCAAAAAGAGGAGGCCTTTGGCTCAATATACCTTCTTGCTCGGTTTTGAGATTTGTGGTTGCCATCTCACTGAATCGTTGGATCCTTTGAAGTGAGTGTTCCTGCACTCTAATACCACTTGTAGGATCTGCAAGGCACCACTAGAAGGGGGGGGGGGGGGGGGGGGGAAGGTTGAATAGTTGGTGCGGAAAGTGTGGTTTTTAAAATTGTTTTGACTCAAGGACTCAACTTCTGAAAACAGTTTCTGTTTTCAGGACCAGTTTTAAAATGTTTTTAAAACTAGGTTGTAGGTCTTCAAAAATTCTAAAATATTGAGAGAACTTAGCCTCAGATGTTATGAGTGTCTCTTAAAAATTTCAGATTTAAATTCAACCTCTAACCCCTTCTAAAATCATTAGTGGTCAGATTGCGCGAATCTGCCAGAAACGGTAGACTGTTTTGAAAAATTTATTCCTATTTGTACGTAAATCCAATTTCTCTGAAATTTTAACCACTAACCCCTTATATGTTATATTTAGATGAGTTGAAACAGTTTTGAAAAATTCTTTTGGGAAGTTAGTCAAAAACTATCAAAGTCTCAACCTTTGCAAGCCTGAAAATCAGACTGCACTAGTCTCAGAACTTTGAACGTTTGGGTGACTTATACTTGTCCAAAAGGGTTGAAACTTGTGCCAAATTAACCCTAAGACGTGTGACTATGATTCTGGAAAGTTTCGTAATTGTTAAAAAACGTTTACTATTTTTACGAACGTAATCAAAAAGAGTAAACAGTGCTGAAACAGAATATAAGTGCTGAAAGTAAATGACACCGAGAATTTTATACTGGTTCGGTTATAAACAACCTACTCCAGTCTTCGAGAAACACCTTCCTCGGTTCACACTAATCTCACATCATAAATACACCTTACCACAGGGTCGATGGAGTTAGACACCAACTCCAACCCTTTACAAACCTTGTATGATGAATACAATACGCACAAACACCACCACCTTGCAAGATTGAAGATTGATTACACCTTGATCAATCTTTTACAAAGATAAAAAATGTGTGGTGGTCTAAGATAAGCCTATTCAAGAATATGAATATAAGTACAATAGTCTTTTAGGAAGAAGAAAGAAAGAGAGTGTAGAAGAAGGCTATAGGCGTTTTTGATCACTTGAGTTGCAAGACTTGTTCTTGTCTTTGTTTTGCTCTTCTTCATTTCCTTTTTAAGCATAATGGCCGTCCCCCCTTGGCCCTTCCCTTCTTGAAAATCGTCTTCTAAATCCTTGGGAGAATGCGTGGCATCATTGTGACATAATCTTGCTTACTTGGCACCTCCTCATTGGATGATCATTTAACTTTTGCTTACTTGGTACTCATTGATTGGTTGAATGTTGTCATCATTTGATGACTTGGAAAATCTGAGAATTCCACTAAAAACATGTGCCAAAATCAACATAAAATAGTTGCCATAACTCATAAGATTATCACATAAATTAAGCAAGATAATTTCCTCACAAAAATAGGTAAAAATTCGGCCATAATGGGCACTTGACATGCTGAAATTTCATCATGTGATACATGGTTCTTTAATTCAAATTAATACCAAATTTTCTTTGATTTTTCTCTCAAAAATAAATCACCAATTAGTAGACAATATTCTTATCAATTTTAGAAATGAAATTGGACACTAACATGGCCAATATTTCGGCCAAGATGCATTCACACACATGCTGAATTTTTCAGCATGTGTGATATTCAAAATATCACAATTTATGAATTCATATCTTATTCAAATTACTTCCAATTCTTCTTCCAATTGATCACATGTTTCAGGACAAAAAATATAGGCTCATCAATGGTGAAAATCGACCCGCCTATTATCCACATGTTGAAATTTTCAGCATGTGTTTCAAATGAGATAAAATTTGAAACATTACCTTTTGTAGCTTCTTTCTTTAAATCACCAACATTGTATGATTGATTCTTGACCAATCAATATGCCAACAAGGCTCCACATATGCTCCATCTCAGCTGTATAGGCGTGTATGATTGTATATACATGTGCTTAATTTTATTTTTGCAAACTTTGTAAAATAGTGCAGATCTTATAATACACACATGGTATATTCCAATAAGCCTTTAACTTAATTTTCTAGAACACTTTGAGATGTATGACATATGTAAAAAGTGTCTAGATATGTGTCGTATGATGTGCCAAAAATGTTCCATGTGTTGTGTACGTAGACAACCGAATTTTCGATGTTTATCGATTACCCGATTTTTCTCTAATTATATTCCAAATTTTTGCACATGTTATATATATTATGTTACACATAATATACATAATATAAACTTTAATATTCAGCTTATAAGGCTGATTAAAGTGGCACCATTTACATGTGACAAAATTGAAATTGGAATCTCCACAATGTAGCCTTAATGTGGGGTGATTTGTGTGTGCCAACATGGAATTATTTTATGGTTGGAAATAACATGTAGGCAACGAAAATAATGAGTATTTTTTAAGTGTAGGGGCTGGCCATCTATTTATGGCAAGTACGTGACACGTTGGCGAAGTTTTGGTATTCGCCCGATACGACAATTTTCAGTTTAGAACCTTTTAACTTGTCGTATTTAATTTTTCATCACCATGACTTATATCATATGATATAAGACCTGAATATACTCATAAATATGAGTTAAGTATGGTGGTGTGACGCTAACGTACGTACGTAAAATATATAACGTGTCATTAGTACGTTGGAATGCATGTGTATGTGCCTTTTTCAAAAAATCTGAAAATATATATATATTTATATATATGGCCGTGTATATGTGTGGTAAATGAGGAGGAGGAAACTTTCCTTTCTTAGTCTTGTTGCCTTTGTGCCTTGTCCAAATGTAGCTTCCTTTAATGAACTACTTAGTTTAATTAAATAAGTACTTCACTTAATGAACTAGTTTAGTTCATTAACGGTGGCACCTGAAAATAGTACAAATGCAACAAATGTTTGCCATTTGATGCAAGCTTTAACTCTTCATGGCTCGTTAGTATGGAAACATTATATATGAATTATATAAGGCAAGTTACATGTAATATATCATGCACATTTATGTTATACACGTTTTTAAGCACATTTAAATTATGTATTTGGAAATCACTCAAACCCTTTTTTCTCTACACTTTTGTGCTGGGATGATGATGTACTATGAACTATGTTAAACTCTTTGGGATTTCGGTGATGTTGTTTTGTGGACTACTACTTTTGGGGACTTAGTATTTTCGTAATGCATGTTTATTTTAAAAAAGTTTTAATTCTGCCTAAATTTTACTACCATGTTAAATGTTAGCATGGGAGTTCGTGGCTTAAGTTATGGATTTTCACATGTTATGCATGACGCTTTGTACTATCCTTAGTGAAGTACGGCGGGTGCACCGTATTCGGACGAGGTCCGGGTGCGGGGCGCTACAATATAAGGCAACATTGTCGCAAAAACGTGACAAGTCATAAAATGTGTCATGCATTTCTTTAGCTCGCGTTAATTAAATCACACATTTTGTGAATCACTCAAACTCCTTTTTCTCAACAATCTCCCCCTTTTGATGATTTAAAAAATAACCTAAGTTCATGATTTAAATTTAGTCGCTCCTTCTCCAATCGTTCACAAATTCAAATTTCGAATTTTGCATTCTCTTTCCCTTGATTTTTACAATCAGTCACTCTCACTCCCCCTTAAACCATGCATTCTCTCCCCCTTTATTTTTGAAATAAAATCAAAAGTGCATGTAAGGAAGAAGTAACAAAAAATTGCATTTCAATTTCGTTCTTAAGGGTTACTTATTCAACACTTGTAAATGTCCCTTTTGAAACCAAAATTTGGGTGACTTTTCTGGGCCTTCAGAAAGGTGAGAGAAGAGATGAAGACACAATATAATATATGTTAGGGGTAAATCTGTTTGGACTTTGGCCGAGAATCCCATCATGCACATAGTATGATCTTTGTTTTTGATAAGAATTTCGGTTTGCATGTACTGGGCGTGATGTAGATGCATTTTTGGTAAATGAATGTTGTGTATGCATTAATGGTTTCATTTCGTATTTTTAGGGCGCAAAATTATATCTCGTATGACATGAAGGTGAAGCACGATGAGATCACATAGGGGGGTCTATGCATCTTCTTAGGCGCCACATATGTCTTAGACGCATCTATTTTCTTAGCCAGAATGAATTTTGTTGATTTATTTAATGTCTTGTTTTTCTTAACGTATCCTAATTTGGTTTTGTCGCTATCATGCTTTTGTGAAGAGATGATGTGATCTAGCATGTTTATACCCGTGTCAAATTGTTTTACCATTTTTTCTAGATCTATATTCGTTGATTTCAAGTTTGAAATCTCGGATTTCAATTTCATCATTTTGTGTCGTTAATGATGAGATCTCTAATTTTAATGCATTTATGATGCAAGATGACTCTTCTTTTGAATCGTTTAATTGAGAAACAAGGTTCGTGTTAGAGGATTCTAACAAGTTCTTGTCTTCAATTAATTGTTTCTTTTCTTTTGCAAGAGTCTTTGAGAACTTATGCAACTCTAAATATTGACTAAATAAGTCATCATAAGAATATTCTGAATCAGAATCAGAGTCAGAAGATACCTTATTTGATGCCTTAGATGTAAAGCATACTTGTGACTTTTGCTCTTCTGTATCGGTCTCAGAGTCGGATGTGTCACTCAAGTGTAGGCTTTGAAGGCTCTTCTCCTTTGTTTAGGTTCTGAGACGAGTCTAGTTTTGATCCGATCCTTGTCAAGGTGTTTGTTTGTTTGTTTGTCCTTGTTTGGGCAGTCATATGACAAAGTGTCCAAGTTTGCCGCATTCATAGCACTTTACGTCTTCATTATTTATTTCTATGATCCTTAGATGAAGTAGAATTATGTTTGTTTTTAATCGATTTTCTCAAGATCTTTCTTAATCTTTTAGTCATCGTGATTAAATCTTCATCATCAGAATCTATGTCACTATCATCTACGCGATCATATGAGGTAGAGACGTATTCATTTGATTTAAACGCTATAGCCTTATCATTTTTAGAAATAGATTCAGAATTTCTTAAATTGAGTTTGTTTTCATATACCTTTAATGATATGATCAATTTCTCCATTTTTATTGATTTTGTTTCTTTACTCTCCTCTATTGCAGTGACTTTAGGGTCCCATTTGGATGGGAGACTTCTTAACACTTTTTGGACCTTTTCCTGCGTAGAGAAAGCTTTGCCAAGAGACTCAAGAGAATCATAAATGTTAGTCAATCGTAAATCCATATCAACAATAGACTCATTAGGCAATAATTTGAAAGGCTCAAGTGTGGACATAAGCATATTAATCTTAGACTCCTTTACTTGGCTAGTCGCTTCATTTTTCATCTCAAGAATTCTGCACATCTTTTGGGCACTAGAGCAATTTGATACGTAATTAGATTCGCTTTTGCTTAGCCCATTTAAAAGTAATTGCATAGCTTTAGCATTCATACTTAATCTCTTTTTGTCATCACTAGTATATTCTTGTTTTGATTTTACAACTCTTAGTGTGTCTCCATCAATAGTACACAACTTAGACGAGACGAATAGACCGTCTTATATAATAGATCATAGATCAATATCGATATCCATAAGAATGAGTTTCATTCTAAGTTTCCATTCTATAAAGGACTCACCATCAAAAAGAGGAGGCCTTACGGTTGACATTCCTTCTTCCACAGTTTTGTAGCTAATGGTTGCCATCTCACCTAGATTGTTGGATCTCCTTGTTGTGAGAGTGCCTACGCTCTGATACCACTTGTAGGACCTAAAAGACACCACTAGAAGGGGGGTTGAATAGTGAGTGCGGAAAATTTGTTTTTTAAATTGTTTTGATCCAAAAACCCAACTTCTGAAAACAGTTTCTGTTTTCAGGTCCTGTTTTGCAACGTTTGAAAAACTAGGTTACATGCCTTCAAAATTCTGAAATTTGGAGAGATTTTACTCTCGGATGTTCTGAGTATCTCCTAAAAATTTCAGATCAAAATTCAACCTTTAACCCTATGAAAAATTGTTTGTGGTCAGATTGCGCAAATCTGCCAGAAACAGTACTCTGATTTGAAAATTTTATTCTGATTAATACGTAAGTCCAAATGGTCTGAAATTTAATGACATTACCCTTACCAAATTTATTTAAATGGGTCGAAATAGTTTTGAAAAGTTCCTTTTGGAAGTATGTCAAATACGTTCAAGTTCTCAACCTTTGCAAGTCTGAAAATCAGCTTGCACTTGTCTTAGAACTATTAATGTTTGAATGACTTATACTTGTCTAAAAGGGTTGAAACTTGCGCCAAATGAAACTTAAGAGGTGTGGCTATGTTTCTACAAAGTTTTAGAATTTTTGAAATTTGTTTACTATTTTTAATATTGCGACGAAATGGATGCAAAGTGCAGAAAACTGAAAATGTTGTACAGTAAAGTAAAGAACACAAGGAATTTTATACTGGTTCAGTTAAATCAACCTACTCCAGTCTTCGAGGACACCTTCCTCGGTTATTACTAAACAAAATAACACCTTACCACAAGGGTTTCTTGAGTTACACACCAACTTCAACCCTTTACAATCGAAACAAGCAATCACAATGATCACGAACACAACCACCAAGCGGATGAAGGTCTGATCACGCCTGGATCAACCTTTTACAACAATGAGGCGTGTATGGTGGTATGAATAAAGCCTAACAAATATGTTTGAATATAGATACAATAAGCTAGAGAGACAAGGAGAAGAAAGAAATGTAGAAGAAGAGAATAGAGAGTCTTTTTGCACTTTAGAAATTGTGAGACTTGTCTTGCATATGAGTTGCTCTTCTTCTCCTCCTTTTATTTGAAAGTGGCCGCCCAATCTAGGGCATCTCTTCACCTTGGAAATTCTCTTTTAAGTCCTTGGTAGAATGCCTTGTATAGATGTGACATCAATTTGCTTACTTGGCACAAATTCATTGGATGATTGTCTTGGCCTTGCTTACTTGGCACTCTTTGATGGGATGAGATTTGTCATCACTTGACGACTGTAAAAATCTGAGAATATCACTCAAAACATGTGACAAAATAGTAGTAAAAACCTTACCAAATATTTCACAATTAATCCCTACTAATTTGCAAAGTAAATTGGTCTCCATTATGACCAAAAAATCAGCCACTCACATTGTCTCACATGCTGAAATTTTCAACAAGTGCTGAATCTCAAGATTTTGAAATTATTACCATGTTATTACACATCAACTCCAACCCTTTACACAAACGTTACTAGGGTTGCTGGAGTTACACACCAACTCCAACCCTTTACACAAACGTTACAAGCAATCACATCTTTCACGAACACCACCATCGAACGGATGAAGGATTGATCACACCTTGATCAACCTTTTACAACAATGAGCGTTAATGGTGGTCTACACAAAGCCTATTCAATATATTCGAATATAAGAACAATGGGCTTGAGAGAGAAGAAGAAGAAAGAAATGTGGAAGAAGAAAGATGAAGACTCCTTTTGCACTTGGAAATTATGAGACTTGTCTTGTGTTTGATTTGCTCTTCCTCTCTTCCTTTTATCTCAAAGTGGCCGCCCACTCTAGGGATTTTCTTCATCTTGGAAATTCTCTTTTAAGTACTTGGAAGAATGCCTTGTATAATTGTGACATCAACTTGCTTGCTTGGCACCACTTGATTGGATAATTTTCTTGGCCTTGCTTACTTGGCACTCCTTGATTGGATGAGACTTGTCATCATTTGATGACTGTACAAATCTGAGAATTACACTTAAAACATGTGCCAAATTATTAATAAAAATATTGCCAATTATCACACAATTAATCCCGAATAACTTGGAAGGAAAATATGTCACTAATAACTCTAAGATTTCGGCCACCTTATGCAACACATGCTGAAATTTTCAGCATGTGTAATATTCAAATTATTGTCATATTCGTATTATATCAATCCCTTGAAAATGAAGAGGCAAATATATCACAATTAAGGTAAAACTTTCGGCCATATTAACACACACATGCTGAATTTTCAGCATGTGTTATATTTGTGACATAGTTTGAAATATTACTTTGTGTAGCTCCCTCCATTATGTCACTAACCTTATATAGTCCATTATTCACCAATCAAGATGCCAACTAAGCTCCACATAGGCTCCATCAAGGCTGAGTAGGCGTGTGAATTGAGCTTGAACAAGTGCTGAATTTATTTTTGTAAGCCTTGTAAAATAGTGCATAATAATTATACACATATGGTATATTCCAATCAGCCCTAATTTAAATATTCTAGAACACTTTAGTATGTATTGCATATGTAAAAAGTGTCTAGATACATGTTACATGTCATGCCAAAAACGTTCCATGTCTTGTGTTCGTAGAAAACCGAATTTTCGACTTTTGTCGATTACGCGATTTTTCTTCGATTAAATTCAAAATTTTTGCACATGTTATATATATTATGTCGCACATAATATACATAATATAACTTTAATATTCAGCTCTAATGGCTGATCAAAGTGGCGCCTACATGTGACAAAAACTTGAATTTGGAATCTCTACAATTTGGCCTTAATTGGGGGTGATTTGTGTGTGCCAACATGGAATGATTTTATTGCTGAATATGCCATATAAGCCACAAAATTTGTGGCCATTTTTGAAGTGTAAGGGACTGGCCATCTATATATGGCAAGTACGTGACACGTTAGCGAAGTTTCGATAGTCACCCGATGAACCTTATAACATGTCGTAATAATTATGCCATCACCATGACTTATATCATATGATATAAGACCTGAATATACTCATAAATATGAGGTAAGTATAGTGGTGTGACGTTAACGTACGTTCGTAAAATATATAATGTATCAGTAGTACGGTCGAATATATGTGTATAGTGCCCTTTAAAAAAATCTGAATATATATATATATATGAAAAACATGTGGTCTAAGAGTAGAAGGAGACTTTCCATTCTTCGATTTGTTGCCTTTATGCCTTCTCCAAATATTTCTCTATTTAATGAACTACTTAGTTTATTTAACTAAGTACTTCACTTAGTGAACTAGTTTAGTTCATTAATGGTGGCACCTGAAAATAGTTCAAACACAACAAATATTTGCCATTTGATGTAAGCTTTAAAGCTTCATGGCTTGTTAGTACGACAACATTATATATAAAGTATGTAAGGCAAATTTGCTGCAAAAACGTGACAAGTCATAAAATGTGTCATGCATTTCTTTAGCACACCTTATTTAAATCATACATTTTGTGAATCACTCAAACCCCTTTTTCTCAACTGCTTCCTCATCCCTTCTGATTATGTCCCTCTCTATACGGTAACAAGCATCCAACTAATCTCTAAAGTTCCTCAAATTAGCATTTACCAGCCACGTGTGGATACGGGGATTCCACCCCTGTCCAATTTCAGCATCTTATGTCTTTCGTCATTCACGGTCAATGGCTCATATCTTCCAAAAGCAGTGTACCAGTTTGTGTAATCGACGACAGTCATGCCCGACTCTTGCTTCAAAGACTCAAACTCATGCATTTTCTACAGGGTCACCGATGGTGGAATATGAAACTTATAGAATTCCTCCTGAAATTTTGTCCAAGCAATCGGTGTTTGTAGGGCCTGCAACTTCATGTTCCACCATTGATTCGCTTCTCCAATCAGGAATGGTCTTATCACATGTGTCTTTAAATCACCCGAAACTTGGATTAGCTCAAAGCAATTCTCCATTTCGTCAAGACATTTCTCAGGATGTCTGGATTAACATCTCCCTCAAAGGCCGGGACCCTAGCTTTCTTCATTTCCCCAAAATAGAATCGAGGTCCCAACTGCCGACCTTGCGGCTGTGGTGGGGACAGGACTGCTTGGTTGTTGAGCATGGCCTGCCCGACCTGAGCTATCGTCTGGAAGAATGCCTAGGATGCAGTCATGTCAAGCATCTAAGGAAGAGGGTTAGGTCCTTGCTGTGGGGGTGGTGGAACTTGATTCTGTAGTGGAGGAGGTGGCGAAACTTGTCCATCACAGGACTGGCCGGTACCTGCATAACAGACTCCTGAGATCCGGTCATCGAAGGCTAGGCCCTGGCTGGTCGGCCATGGGGTTTAAACCATCTACACTTCCACAGAATTTCAAGGTTTATAGGTTAAGCTAGAATTAACCGATAGCTATAATGTCAAGACAAAGGAAACTACAATCTACTCAAGTCATTTACTATTAGTGAGAAGAGCATTATCTGGTTATTTGCAAGCTAAGGTCATTTATGTCTATTTATCTAGCCGAAAGTATAAGGGGAAAGGTTTTCCTAAATCCGTGCTATGTTACTTAAACTAAGGCTATCTCTCACACTAAGATAATGACTTAAGGCTCTAAGATCAGCACTTAGTTCCTACGTTCTGCCACGAATCTAGAGCCGGGACTCTGTTACCACCTATAGCACTATGTACCCGGGCTACACCCACGTACGATGCACCCGCCATACTTTGTTAAGGAAAGTACAAGGCGTCGATACGATACCAGTACTATTCCATGATTAAGCCATGGACTACTGATGACAATATCAGACTGTGGTAATAAATGGACAGAATTTAAAACATTCAACATTCAACGTCCATAGTGTCATACATAATACAAACCACGAAATAAAGTCCCAAAGAGTTCCATATAGTCCATAATACAGAAACAGAATATCAAAGTTCTAGTTGCCAGCATCTCTCATGGATAAGGCATCTACGGCTCATCCTCGCAATACTCTATCTGGGGTCCTGAGGCTGTGAAAAATGATAAATAAAGAGTGAGTGATAAAATCACCAGCAAGTATCGCTCCATTCTACCGAGACATATCAGAACAATAAATAAGGCCTTAAACCCACAAGTGTAAAAGTTTAATTAAAATTTCATGCCTGTCTGATCAAGCCCTATAGTGAGAAATCTCATCAAAACAATAATATACCATTCCGTACCATAACTTGATCTCTACTTATAACAAACAATCCCTTACCTTCTACGAGATGAGGTTCATGCAATGCAATGCAGTATGAGGATATGTAGGATAGAGCAAAACAGGACTATGCAGGACAGAACAGAATAGAACAGAACCGAACTAATAGCCATGGCCTCCACTTTTCTCCGTATAAACCGAGCATCTACTACGAGTGATTATGTCAGAATAATACCCCATATGAGTCAGAACAGAATAATACCACATGTGAGTCAGAAAAGATCAAATACCCCATAGGGTCTACCGGCTACCGCAACGGGCCAACCGGGTAGAACAGAACATATACTCCACACAGGTCAACCGGCTATCGAGATGGGACAACCGGACAAAACAGAACATACACCTCATAGGGGTCTATCGAATACCACAATTAAATAACCAGACAGAACAGAACATAAACCAGAATTAATCCCAAAGACAGAACGTCTAATACGGGTTTTTAAGACTATCTTTCCCTTCTTTTAAAAACAGAATTTTCCTTTTAAAAATGTGTTTTGACATGCATATGATGCATAATGCAGTATGTAATGAGTTCTTGGGCCCCAAAGTGTTCCTACAATCATATCCAAACAATTTCGGGTCATAACTCTTTCATAACGTGAAGCTGAAAATTTCAGCTTCGTACTATACATATTAACCCCTCGGTTTAACCACAACAGGTTCATTTATCGAAAATATTTCACGAACTTATTAGTTTATGTCTATTATCATTTATTCATGCATTAGAATGAGGTTGGGTGGTTTTAAAGTTCGAAACCAAACTATTTTCTATATCGTGTCGAAACCGCCTATTGTTTCGGTCCTAGGCACCTAAACGGCACCCAAAATAACTTCCATGTCTTCCTTTTACCCTTAGCAGCCTCTAACTATCCTAAAGTTTAATTTTACTTAGCCCTTATCCTTTCCATTTGTCAATTTAACCGTGAATAAGTCTCTATACGTCAAACAGTCTCATACTAAAATCTAACGAACATAACGACTTTGTTTCGGTAGTTCCAAGCTTTTCCTTGAGTTTCAAACAGTCTCATACTATAATCTATCGAACATAACGACTTTGTTTCGGTAGTTCCAAGCTTTTCCTTGAGTCTTCTAACCACACCTAGTGGCTAAACCTTCAAGCACTTCTTCAATAGCTTCAAATAAACATATCCAAATGTTAAAATCTCATAAATATGTCCAATAAAAGAGGTACAAAAAACAGTTCCATATTTGCACATATTCCATCATAACAAGTAACTTAAAATCCTTAAGGTTCATCAAACATGGTCATTTACGAAAACAGTACCTTAATCATTAATTTAAGTGAAACTTAAGCATTAGAGTTGGTCATAAACTACCTTAGAGGCATAACAATGAAGACCATCAATCCCTCAGCTTCCCTACCCAAAATCCTATGGTGTAGGGGATATTATACCCTTCAACTTTCCCCTTTTTCATCCCATAACACGTGTTTTACCCCTTGCACGACTTATCCACTAATTTGATGAGTGTTTTACCCCTTGCACGACTTATCCACTAATTTGATGATCTTTTCATTACTTGTAAACATGCTCAAACATATTTCTTTGGCCTTAGAAAGGTCAATATCAAAATACAGTAAAACAGTCCACTTTTGTGCTTTATTTAACTTAACAAGTAACTTGTAACTCTTGAAACTTGTTAAACATGAAGGTAGGCTAAAACAGTCCCTTATCCCTTAATTCAAGTGAATATTTAGCATCAAAATAGCTCTTAAACCATCCTTAATACATAGCAAGTGAAGCAATTCATTCGTCCCTACAACAAGGCAAAACCGTGAGGTGTGGGAAGAACACACCCACCACTTTGTCTTCTTCTCATTCCACACATGTGTTCTACCCCTCATGTGTCTTAACCCATCAAATGATGGTCTTTTATTCATGTTTAGGCATGCTTAACACCACTTCATAGACAATTTATGGGTCAAGAACAAAGGTATACGAAACAGCCCTTAAACTTATAGCATTCCAGTAAGCTTAACCATTTAAGTGCTATCTAGAACATTCGGTTGAGAAAAAGGGTTTGAGTGATTACAAACGTATGATTTAAATGCTACGTGCTTACGAAATGAATGAATTATTACTTGACACGTTTATATGATAAACATGCTTTATATGCTTATATATATTGTGGTTGTACTAACAAGCCATGAAGCGTTAAAGCTTACATCATATGGCAAACATTTGTTGTCTTTGTACTATTTTCAGGTGTCACAATTAATGAACTAAACTAGTTCATTAAGTGGAGTGCTTAAGTTAATGAACTAACTAGTTCATTAAATGAAGACATATTTGGAGAAAGCTATATGGCAACAAATTTGAAAATGGAAAGTCTTCTCCTAATCTCCTTAATTCACACACCTAATATATATATATATAATATATATCCATATTTTTTAAAAGGCGCAATACACATATATTCCGACGTACCACCAACACGTCACATATGTTACAAACGTATGTCGATGTCACACCACTATGCACATCTCATATTTATGACTATATTCAGGTCTCATATCATATGATATGAGTCATGGTGACGTCAAAATTATAACGACATGTTGCAAGGTCATAAACCGAAAAGTTGTCGTATCGGGTGACTACCGAAACTTCCCCGACATGTCACGTACTTTCCATATAAATATGGCCAGCCCATATAAATCAAAATGCTCAACAATTTTGTGGCTCACAAGGTACAATCAGCCACTAAGTCATACCATGTTGGCACACACAAATCACCTACAATTTAGCCTAGATTTGTGGAGGATTCAAACTCAACTTTATTTTAGCACATGAGCATTTTCTACTCAGCCACTATAGCTGAATATACATCTCTCTTTATGTATATTATGTGTGATATAATATATATTACATGTGTAAGAAGTTTGAATTTAATTGGAGAAAATTCGCGTAATCGACGAAAGTCGAAAATTTGGTTTTCTATGAACATACACACATGGGACTTTTTCGCATAGGTGTAACATGTATCTAGACACTTTTTGCACATTCAAGACATGTTAAAGTGTTCTAGAAAATTCAAAATAGGACTGATTATTATTTACCATATATGTATAAATATTGTGCATTATTTGATAAAGCTTACCAAAATAAAATTTCAGCACATGTGCATCTCATCATACACGCCTAATACATCCATGTTGGAGCCTAGGTGGAGCTTATTTGGCACTTCAATTGGTGGAGGAAATGCCACACAAGATTGGTGACATTGAAGAGGGCACCACACAAGGAAAGAATTCAAATGAGACACATGCTGAAAATTTCAGCACATGCTCTTAAGTTGGGCAATTTTTTGCTCTTTATTGCCTTCAATTTGTCTTCTGAAATTGAAGGGAGATTAATTTGTGATTGTATGGTAATGATTTGACTAGAATTTGAGCACATGTTTTCAGTTTTCTTTTTAGAATTTACAGCTCATTACAAGGGTGCCAAGGCGGACCAATCAACAAGTGACAACTAAGCAAGGTCAAGTTATCCTTCCAATCGTATTGCACCAAGTAAGCAAGATTGTGTCATCTTCTACACAAGACAATCTTCCAAGGACATTAAAGACAATTCTCAAGAAGGAAAAGAGCCCTAGGGGGCAGCCAAAGTGAAATAACAAGGAAAAGATAGTGCAAGACAAGGCCAAACTACAATTCACATTCTCTTTAGTGCAAAAAGCCAGACTACTCTCTTCTTCTTTTTTTCTTTCTTCTTCTTAGTCTCAAGCCTATTGTTCATATATTCCAAATATTATATAAGCTTTGAATATACCACCCATACACGTTCAATTGTTGTAAAAGATTGATCAAGGTGTGATCAAACCTTCATTCGATTGATGGTGGTGTTCGTGATCAGTTTGTTTGGTTGTTTTGATTATAAAAGGGTGGAGTTAGTATTTCACTCCAGTCACCCTTGTGGTATGGCGTTTTTTGTGATTAGTGATATCCGAAGAAGGTATCCTCGAAGGCTGGAGTAGGTTGTTTTAACCGAACCAGTATAAAATTCTCGGTGTTCTTACTTTTCAGCACTTCACTTTCAGTTTTCAGTTTTCTGCATCAATTTTATTGCAACGGTAAAAATAGTAAACGATTTTCAAAAATCATAAAATTTTACAAAAACATAACCACAAGTCCTAGTTTTCATGCAGCATAAGTTTCACCTCAATTGAATAAGTATAAGTCAATCAAACGTTAGTAGATCTAAGACTAGTGCAATATGATTTTTAGATTTGCAAAGGTTGAGAATATCAATGTGGTTGACATACTTCCACAAGGAATTTTCAAAACTTGTTTCAACATTTTCCAATAAACATCTTGAGGGTCCTATCATAAAATTTTCAGTCCATTTAAAGTTCCCAATTAATATGAATAAAATTTTCCATTCGGAGTACAGTTTCTGACAGATTTACGCAGTCTGAACAAAAACCAGTTTTTAAGGAGTTAGGCTTGGAATTTTAATTTGAAATTTTTGAGTCACGCATAACATCTGAAATCATATTCTCACCAAATTTCATAATTTGTGGAGGTCTATAACTAGGTCATTTAGGTAATTCAAATCAGGATATGAAGACAGAAACTATTTTCAGAAGTGAGTAATTTAGGTCAAAAAAGTTTTAAAAACCGAATTTTTCGCACTCACTATTCAACCCCCTTTTCTAGTGGTGCTATACAGGTCATACACATTCAAGTAACATAAGGAAGGTGAATTATCCCATCCCTCTAAATTTCCTCAAAACCGTGGGTAGGGGGTGAGGGAAACATATAATTTTCAACTCATTTCATCACACAAGGTATGTCATTAGCCTAGATACTAGAATATCTCCCTAGGTTCATTCACATGCTTCACAAAGGTCATCATATTGTTCCTTACCAAAAATCCCATCATGGTATATCTATCATATAAGCTCAACAAAGACAAGATTGAAAACCTAAACATGTCTATACATCTCATTTAAAGTTCCTCAATATCTCAAGGATCTCAAGGGGTATTTACTCAAAGTTGTGGTCTTTGATACTTGGTCTTCCTAAGAGCCTTGAGAGTCACCTTCTTCTTCCTATTGTGACACACGGTTTGCACACGTAGGGAGTGGTGAACAAAAATCTTTGAAGAAGGGAGTAAAGGCTTAAAAATGTGTGAAAGGTCTTACCTTGATGAAGCTTCTTGATGTCCTACACCTCCTAGAAACTTCTTCACTTCTTGAGCGTGAGAATCTACCACATATGCCATGGGTTTTGGAGGATTAGGGAAAAATCAATTTATATTTGATACAAAGCCTTAAAGAATGAAAGATTTAATCGTAGGAACTATGCACTTACCTTAATAGTTTGAGAGCTAGTGTTGGAAGATCTCGGATGAACTTGCTCTTGGTACTCTTCCTAGTAGCCGAAACTTGGAGGCTTGAGGTGGGGATGGAGGATAGTTGGAAAGTTGAAAAAGTGGTTGGGAAGCTAAGTGTTGTGGAGTGTATTGAGATTTTGTCTCAAGGGGTGGCCGGATTAATGGTGAAGAAAAGAGGACACAATGATTACTTTGTTGCATACATGGAATAGGTTAGTAAATGGGATGGGCTATTTAGGGAGGTGGAAGTTTTTGTCTCAAAGACTATTCTAGAATAGGAGATATTTTGGGGCTTTTGGAGAGAAAGTGGCTGGCCATTTAAGGGGTATTTGGTCACTCACCTTCCCTCTTGATGCCCTAAAGCAATTTGCTTTTCTTTCTCTCTTTTTTTGTAATATTTAGGAAAAAGGATTATTCAACTAAATAACTTTAGATATGCATAAAATAATTTTTATTGCCACTTGCATCTTCAGAGATTGTTATTGCAAGGCTCGTACAATTAGGAAATACATCTACGGGTGGGGTGGGTACAACACCCTAGTTTCAGGCGGGACGCTACAGGTAGGGTGACTTGGATGAAATTGTGTTGTATATGAGGTAGGGTTTAGTTTCTAGCTAGGAGGTATATATAGAGATATGTATGTAGTTTCTTAATAGGTTTGGGAAATATATATAAGAGCGAACCAACACTTGTTTCTTTAGTGTACGGAGGTGAAACGAAATATGGGAGTATTTTGCATCATTGGTGGATGGTCCTCAGCCGGTTACATCTAGTATCTATGGGTATCTTCTTGCCTGGTGAACTTCTACTAAAGGCGTTTCCCTACGCGGCTACTTGCGTCTTGTTATCCCAGCCATTATTATGTGGCCATCACGTTTGGTGACGACACCTAGGTAAGGCAGCGGGTGTGTGAATCTATTCGCCGTTCTATTTATGATTGGTGTTCTTCTTTGCGGAGTTCCAAATATGCAGGCTATGACTTACACTTGGTTGAGTGTGGTCACTCACCACAACTTTGAATGCGACGTCCTCGGATTATTCGTTAGCTGCTTCCTCCGGAGGGACGCTATAAGCTAAATGTGGATGCAGCTCATGGTTATTCCACACTTTCGGCCTTAATACTGCTATGGATAAGCTGCTATGTTTCCTACACTGTAGTTGTCCATGTTATCGGTTAATATGGGCAGCCCCGGTACTTCTTTTTACATTTAATATCTTCACATCATGGTTTCATTTTTTCTTCTCAAGCTAAGCAGTTTTCTGGTTCTTTGGCGAGGTTTCTCCATCTGCATTTCATGCTGTCGAGACCACATCATTTTATGGAGGGCAGCTTTTCACACGGTATTCTTGTTACGGGCCTAGTTTCTTTAAATGTTTTCCAGTGGGCATTTTGGTACTACGTGACAATTCCAATCATATAAATATGTACGCTTTTTCCTTCGCCAAGATTTTATCCACAAAGGTGGTTTTACTTGACAAGGTTTTAATGCGGCATATCATGTATGATTGGAGGTTGACAATCCTTAGATCTTTACATTCACTTTTCTCGTACAATGACAAGAGCAGTTGGTGTAATATGGTATTCTTCCCTAATCCTTTAGTGTTTAATTTCTATTCAACTTTTCCTATTCCACGTCATATAACATGAGATAATCATCACCCTATATTTAATATTTTTCTTTTTCTTTTATTTTATTTTCTCCATTTTCCTATATTTTTTCTTTTTAATGTTACGGTCATAACAATATGTGTGTGTACGTACACACATGCCGCATGAATTAATCGTTGCAAACTCTGTATGACGTAAAAAAGCACCAAGCCGCGTACATATCTCAAATCTCATATAATCATCCTAAACAACAATTTTTTTATTTATTTTCTTTTGTTTTTTAAGAAATTTCATGGAACATAGCCTACTCCCAGGCCCCAAATCTCATATCATCCTAAACAACAATATCTTATTTCTTTTCTTTTTTTAGAAATTTCATGGAACAAAGTCTACTCCCAGGCCCCAGCCTACTTGTCTGTATTCTTCTGCATGTTCTTATCTTCCAATATTTATAAATGTCTTTTTTCAGCAAATGATTTATCTTGAACAGAAAACAAATCCAATTGTGCGTCGAAAACTATTAACAACGTGCACGTTAGTTGTCAATCCTACAATATCCTAATGCTTGACTTTTGGGTTTTGTTAGGTAATTATTAATTTATTTTTGAAAATTAGTTCTAGGAAAAAAGAAAAAAGGAGAGAAAAACCTGGTTAAAAGGTGTTTAGTTAACTTATAGTAGTTTTTTTTGGTTAAAATGTAAATATATTAACCATGATCAAGACATCATGTGGGGGATGCAATCCATACAATCCAAGTCACCAAAATACAAAAACATCAGAGGTCCCTATACCACAAACTAGGAGTTGTGAGATCCAACGCTATGAGAGTATAAGAACCTAAACAAATGAGTTTGAATTCTATGTGAAACATCCCTAATCACAGGAAATATGCCCTCAAAAAGTAGTTTGTTCCTGCTATGCCAAATCTGTTAGAATATGTTGAGTTTTGATGATTTGCACAATTGGTACTTCGAACAAGTGGTTAGGCGCTTCATGTGTGTTGTTGGAAGTCAGTATACTTCAAACGCTTACATTAGGCGCTTAATGTACCTTGGTGGAGTCCAGTACACTTCGAACGCCTGCATTAGGCGCTTTATGTGAAGTGTCTGGATGTGCGTACACTTCGAACGCCTAGATTAGGCACTTCATGTGAAGTGTTTGAAAGTCAGGACACTTCGAACGCCTGATTAGGCGCTTCATGTGCCCTGTGGAAAAATACGAACACTTCGAACGCCTGATTAGGCGCTTTAAGTGATTCACCAAGTCAAAAGTACTTTTTCCCTGAATGGGCACGTACTCTTAATTATTTCTCTGAGAAAATGTCAGAGTTAGTTCGAACAAGCATGAAGGGCTACATTAGGCGCTTCATGTGACTTCGAACGCCTTAAGAAGCCCACATTAGGCGCTTGATGTGACTTCGAACGACAGTTCATTTTCACATCAAGCGCTCTATGTCACTTCGAACGCCTGTGCTTTAAGCACATTAGGCGCTTCATGTGACCAACGTTACAAAGGTCTTACACTTCACTTTTTAACATCAGTTGACTCTTTGTACCCTCCTCTTTTAGTGTCTTTTTCACAGGTCCTTCTCTGCTGAAGATTTCAGTTTTTCTTTCTTGGCATTCATTTTGAAATCTCTCCAAGAATGTTGCTACATGCCAAAGGGGGATCTCCAATGATGAGGACTCACCAACACATGATGCCAAAACCCATTATTGTTTGTGCAGAGGGTTTCAAACGGGAAGAAACTTGAAGAGTGATAAAAGAAGGGTTTCTTCTCCATTCTTCTCCAACTTTCTACTTTGCAAGCTCTCAAATTTTCTCTCAAGCTCAAGCTCTCAAAATACTTGTAAAAAATGTACATTTTACTTTATTGTTGAGAGTAACTATTGTAAGAGGAAGAAGAGTCTTCTTCTTGGTGAGATTATATTGTGAGAGATTGGGTAGATTGTTGGTCAAGGAGCAAGGGTGCTTCTTGTTTGAGATTTCTAGACTTTGAAGGGTTAGTTGATAGTGTGTGGTGCACTATTCTCCCTACAAGATTTCTTTGAGGGCAAAGAAGATCTTTAGAGGCTAGACTTCAAAGGGTTAGATCTCTCGGTTGTGGTCTAGGCAAAGTGCCTAGTTTTTCTGTATTTGGATTTTGTTCTTTGATTGTTGTTTCCCCCAAAGAAATAATAATCCCCATTTCAAAATCATTCTTGTGAAAAATCAAGAAGGTAGAGGAGTAGAGTCATTTGACTTGAACCTCTATATATACTTGTGTTCTTTACTTTCTTGCAAGTCTTTATTCTTTCTAAAGAACACACCCAAGTATTGATTGCACCTCAAAACAAAAAATATCCATAAAATATCCATACTTGGTGAACACACTATTCAACCCCCCCTTCTAGTGTATTCTAAGGGACCTAACAATTGGTATCAGAGCCACATCTTGCTTATTTGAGTTCAAATACAAGATTTGATCATTAAAGTATGGATCCCTTTGTTTTTGATGATGTGAGAGGCAAGAAACCCTACTCCCTTCTATCTCAAATGTTCATGTCAAAGTCCCTATGTTTGATCCTCTAAACTACCCACTATGGAAGTCAAACATGGAAACATATCTACGTTCTTGTGGGCACAGAATATGGGTGGAAGTTTCAAGAGGCTCTATGATTCCCATTGATATTGATGATCCTACTCCTGAAGAGGAGTTTCAGTTGGCCATAAATAGCAAGGCTCTTGCTATTTTAAACAGCTCTCTTTCTTCAAATGAGAGAGCTCAGATTCAAGGAGTCCAATCCGCTCATGAGGCTTGGACAAAGCTTGAGATGATCCACGAAGGAACATCTCAAGTAAGAAAGGCCAAGAGGAGAAAGTTGATAAAACAGTTCTACAACTTTACTGTCCCAAAAGGTGAAAAGATTGAAGAGTCTATCCAAAGATTCACCAAGATTGTCAACCTTCTCAAAGCGGTTGGCAAGAAAATCGAACAAGAGGATCTAAACCATTGCTTCCTAAATAGTTTAGGAAGAGAATGGAACGCAAAAGTGACGGCCATTGAGGAGTCCAAGGATTTGGAGACCATCACCTTGGATGAGCTATATGGGAATCTCCTTACTTATGAGATTCATTTAGATGCACAAGAAAAGAACGATCCTATTCGCCACTCCACTAAGGCGCTTGTATGCGAGTCGGAGGACTCGGACGATGAAGTCGGACTTCTTGTCAAAAGATTCCGACGTTTTGCGAGAAAGAATGGTGATGAAGCTAAAAGATTCATCAAAGAAAAATACTCCAAGGACAAGGTGAAGGACCAAGAGAATAAATGTTATAAATGTGGGAAGCTTGGTCACTTCATGAAGAATTGTCGGGTGAAGGAGCCACAACTCAAAGACAAGAAGGCCATCTACCAAAGGAAGAAGGCCTTGCAAGCGGAAGTAGCCCATTGGGAGAGCATTCTTTCAAGGTCCGAGAGTGACAATGGCGATCATGATGATCTTGCACTCACGGGTGTGGTTCAAGATGATCTTGACAAGGAGTTCTTTGCACTCATGGCCATTGATGATGACATGGAGGTATGCAATATCTCATCTCACTATAGATTAATTGATGAACGAGATGATTTAGTGCAAGAAAATGATCTCTTAGACTTAAAATATAAACGTGTCAAGAAAGAGTTTAGAGCATGATTAAATGAATATAATGACACGTTAGAAGATCACATTGCATTACAACTTGAGCATGATATATTTTTGACCATGCATGTGATTGCACTAGAAGAGAAACATGATTTAATGAAATCATGTGCTCAAGCCCTTTCAAGGGTAAGTGCTACAAAGATAGAGGTTAAGGATGCATCTAGGCTAAGCATGAAAGCTAAAATCAAACCTAGTGCCATGTATGCATCTAAGAAGGGAAATAAGAAGGAACAAGCACAAGTTGTCAAGGAGTCTAAAACCTCCTTGAAGAAGCAAAGGCACATGCCTAAACAAAAGGCTAGTGCACCAAAGGCATCACAACCTTTGGTTCATGCTGTGAGACAAAAACTTCTTCGATTCCAAAGAAGGTGATTCCTAAAAAGGAAACACGACATGTGCCTATGCACAAGCATTCGCACAAGCATACACAAACTCACAAGCATACTCCTACATGTTTTTATTGCAATAGGAAAGGTCATGTAGAAAGAGTATGTAGAGCTAAAAATAACAAGAATCTTGTGTGGGTGCCGAAAGGCGAGATGAAGGTAACTAACCTTCAAGGACCCAAAACAAAAAGGGTACCAACTTCATATGGTTCTTTTGTAGGCCCTAGCACTCAATGGAGAAAGCAAAGACAAGAAGGTCAAATGGGTCGTGGACAGTGGATGTTCTAACCATATGACGGGAGACAAACGTCTCTTCCATAGACTCACTATGCAAGACGGAGGAGTTGTCCACTTTGGCGGTAGTAAAGGCCAAATCAAAGGGCATGGTATTGTGGGTAACGATTCCTTCTCTCTTAGTGATGTCTTATATGTTGTACGTCTTAAGTTTAACTTGATAAGTGTCAGTCAACTTTGTGAAGCTAATTATGAGGTAACGTTTTTGAAAACAAAGTGTGTTGTGAAAAAGGAAGATAAAATCTTATTTGAAGCTTTGCGTTTCAAAAATATTTACAAACTCAGCATCAATGATTTGGTTTCTCAAAATGTATCTTGTCTAGTTGCTAAGAATGATTTGACGCAACTATGGCATAGATGTCTTGGACATGTATGTTTCAAAACATTTAAATTTATTTGCGAAAATGGTAAAGTCCGAGGCCTTCCAAAAATGAATTTCGAAAACCATGACTTATGTGACACTTGTCAAAAGGCGAAGCTTGTGAAAACAAGCTTCAAACCCAAGACAAATATTTCCACCTCCAAGCCCCTACAATTGCTTCATATGGATTTGTATGGGGATGTTGGAACAAAAAGCTTGGATGATAAACATTATACCTTCGTGGTAGTAGATGACTATACTCGTTATACGTGGGTGATGTTTCTAGGTAAGAAGAGTGATGCATGTAGTGAGTTTATGAGTCTAAGTAAACGATTAGAAAATCATGTGGGGTGACACCATTAAAACCATCCGTAGTGATCGTGGTGGTGAGTTTGATGGTGATTTCGAAAGGTTTTGTGCATCCAAATGATACTCTCATGACCTTTCGGCACCTAGAACTCCTCAACAAAATGGTGTGGCCGAACGAAAGAATAGAACTCTACAAGAAATGTGTAGAGCAATGTTGAATGAGCTCGGTTTGCGCAAATATTTTTGGGCCGAAGCGGTAAATGCCGCTTGCCATGTGATCAATCGTGTCTATTTGAGACCATACCTAAATGTGACACCCTATGAGCTTTGGAATGGAAAAGTTCTCAACATTGGATATTTCAAAGTCTTTGGTTGCAAGTGTTTTATACTTAATACCAAGGATACTTTGGACAAACTTGACCTCAAAGCGGATGAAGGTATCTTTTTAGGTTATGCCTCAAATAGTAAGGCATTTCGTGTTTTCAACAAAAGGAGTCAAAAGATAGAAGAATCAATCCATGTTAAGTTTAATGAGTCACTTAGTGACGAACCTAGACTTAATGAGGATTGTGAAGAGGATGAAGATGTGACTCCTCAAGAAGAAATTCTTGAGGATGTTCCTATGGTTGTTCCTCAACAAGAGATCGTTGATGATCCTCCAAAAGGAAACATCTTCATTGACTTGAGAGTTGAACCTATTGAAGGTACTCCTCCACCTTGTGTGAATGAACTTAGTGAGTCAAATAGAAGTCTAAGTCTTGGGAACATGATTTAGGATGGTGAATCGACTTGGTGATTTCAATGGGTTTTCGACTCGGATTTTAATGTGGATGGCTTAGAAGGGTTAGGAATTGAACGTACGTGGTGTCTGAGAGTTCAATGATGGGAGTGTTCACATTCGTGAATGAGGTTGGTAGCAAGATTAAGGGATGACGATCTAGTAAAGCCTAAGCGTTGATGTGTAAGCTAGAGAACTCTTGTGTGTCACTCGTACTTGCGCATGTGAATATGAACTGCATATGTGAATGAGATATGTGATTGAAACGAGGAGTCTTGCATCATGGCACTTGCATTGCATATGGATTTGAAAAAGAGATGTGCTTCGGTACATATTTGCGTAGGTGACCTGTAATGTAAACCGGGATGGAAATATAAGCCGCGGCGCATTGCAGGGCACAAAAGGCTGTAACGTAAACCGGGATGGAAATATAAGCCAGGGCGCGTTACAGGGTATAAAGTCCTCTGCAATGTTAATCGGGATGGAAATATAAGCCGAGGTGCATTGCAGAGTTTTACGAGATCTGTGATGTAAATCGGGATGGAAATATAAGCCGAGGTGCATCACAGAGCATACGAGCCTGTAACGTAAACCGGGATGGAAATATAAGCCGGGGCGCATTACAGGGTAACGAGTTACGAGACCGGACATTGTGACATGCATTGCACTGATTTGAAAAGAAATGGCTCATGCATTTGTGATTGTGTAGTGTAGCGCATATTTTGACATGCATCACGAGAGTCGTTGTGGTACGGATGTGCGTGGTATTTGATAGCCATTGAATTGTTATTTGCGTATGAATTGCTGTACTTGCTTTATCATGTTATTCGTCTATATATTTGGAAGTTTTACAAGACATGTGCCCCACAATTCCTTTGAATTATATACTACTCATGTCTTGCCATGCGTTGATCCCGTATGTCTTATAAGCGGGTTACTTGCTAGCGTTTTTCGCTAAGGGTACTGCCTTTGTCATTGCAGATGAGCCTAGCTATGACATGATTTTCATATAGGACGATGGCGAGTGGGCTGAATGGGATATTTAGAGACGTTCGGGGAGATAGTTGGAGTTGTTTCCATTTGTTTCAGTTTTTATTCATTTGAGGTTTTAGTTGGCTGCGACCATGCACAGTTTTTTTGGTATTCACATTGTCGGTTGACGTACTGCATTGATGATTTAGATTGACGAGATATGTTTCCGCACTTATTTCTCCACGTCATTGATGATGTGTACTCGAGAGATGAGACGTCTTGTAGTCTTCTCAGTAAGCTACGACGGGTGTACCGGTTCGGATTCCGCTGTCCGAGTCGGGGCGCTACAGGTGGTATCAGAGCCTAGGCTTCAGATCTACCTCGGAGACCTAGGTTATGACATGTAGAGTCTTAAGCTATGCTCTTGACGCTAAGTTGACCTTTAAGTCTAAGTATGCAATTTTAGATTTAAGCTTGATTGGGATGGGTGTGTGTACGAGCGCGATTTAGAGTAATCAATAAACGTTATTTACTTTAACTTATGAATTCCGCCTTGTACGACATCATGGACCTCAAGCATTTATTTTTGGAACTGCTAGATACTAATAAGCGTGATCTTGCAGAAAATGCCTCCTAGACGTGACAACCAAGGAAATGGTGGCAATGGGAACAATAACCCTCCACCACCACCGCCTCCAGTCTTAGTACCCTAGGCGCTGATAGACGCTATCACAGTGATAGCTCAAGGGGTTGCTCAGCAGCAGCAACAACCACAACAACCTCCTCCATCACCTCCCCAGCAAGGTATCAGGTATTACATTGGGGAGATGCGGAAGATGCATGCCCCCACATTTGAAGGGACCACTGATCCAGAAGTGGCTGGATTTTGGATGGATGAAATTGAAAAAAGCTTCAGGCTTATGCAAGTGCCTGAAGAACTGAAGGTGGATGTAGCCACACCATTACTGATCGGCAGGGCCAATGCCTGGTGGAATGGCATTCTGCCCAAGATGACTCCTCCTATCCAGTGGAGCCAGTTTGTGCAGGCCTACAAAGACTACTACGTGCCTGAGACTGCCGTTTTGGAGAAGATGAGGCAGTTCGACAAGTTCGAACAAGGGAGGATGTCTGTTTCCGATTACGCTGACAGGTTCCATGCCTTGGGCAAATTCACCCCCTTGGTATTAGAAAATAATCGGATGAAGATGCTGAAATTCGAAGAGGGTCTGAACCCCCGTATATGGACGGCTATAGCGGGGTCGAGTCTGAAAACTTTTGAGGAAATGCTGGACGCATGTTACCGAGTGGAGAGTGACATGCGTAGGTCACAACCAAGAGAGGCTCGGGAAGAGACAAGCAAAAGACCGAGGGTAGAGCAAAGCGGAGATAGACCCGGACGTTAGGTCAATATCCCTAGAAAAGGACAAGCGGGGCCAGTTCAAAGGGCACCGCAGCCAAATCAACCCAATCGCCAAGTACCAGCAGAATGTCCACACTGCCATAGGAGACACGCAGGGTGAGTGTTGGAAGATTACCGGAGCGTGCTTCAACTGTGGAAAGACGGGCCATCGGATTAAGGATTGTCCTGAATGGGACCCTAAACCTCAAGTCGGAGCGGGGCCAGCCCAGCAGCAGAAAGGCAGGCCCAATGCCAGAGTCCACGCCATGACAGACGCTGAAGTCCAGGAGGACGCAAACATGGTGACAGGTATGACCTAAGTTAAATAATAGTTGTTTAAGCTGAATTTTAGTCCTTTAAGTTGATGATTGAATATGTGTTATGTGAAAACCTTTATGTGTTACCCTCTTGTGATTAGGTGTGATCCTAGTTAACAAAGTACCCGCAAACGTGTTGTTTGATAGTGGGGCTAGTCACTCCTCCATTTCTAAACGATTCGCCAAAAGACTCGACTGTTTACCCGAATGGCTCGAGAACCCCTTTAGGGTGCAGGCAGCAGGCGAGCAAATACTGGTTTCTCACCACCAGTACAAAGATTGTGATTTGGAATTGGATGGGAAGTTATTCTCGGTGACCTTAGTTCCAATCCCGATGAAGGACTTTGATGTCATATTGGGCATGGATTGGCTGACCAAGAATCATGCCAATATTGATTGTAAACTTAAGCAAGTGACCCTCAAGGACCCTGAGATGAATGACATCACGGTACAAGGAAATGTCAAGATAACCAAAGCTCCAAAGAAGATATACATGACGGCGATTAAGGCCTATAAGGCTTTGCAAAAAGGAGCCGAGGGATATATGGTGTATGCTATAGATGCTCAGCAAGAAGTTTCCCCCATGGAACAAATATCGGTGATCAATGAATTTAAGGACGTATTTCTGGATGATTTACCGGGAGTTCCGCCATCGAGGAAAGTGGAGTTCGAGATTAACTTGATACCCGGAGCCGAACCTATATCTAAGGCACCCTACAGAATGGCTCCAGCTGAACTTAAGGAGTTAAAGGGGCAATTTCAGGAATTGCTAGACAAAAAGTTAATTCGCCCCAGCGTATCACCGTAGGGAGCTCCAGTTCTATTTGTAAAGAAGAAGGATGGTAGCATGAGATTGTGTATTGATTACCGTGAGCTGAATAAGATTACCATCAAGAATAAATATCCCTTGCCAAGGATCGAGGATTTATTTGATCAATTAAAGGGAGCTCGCTGGTTCCCAAAGATTGACCTTCGTCAGGGGTATCATCAGTTGCTCGTGAAAGCGGGGGACGTTCCAAAGACCGCTTTTCGGACTTGATACGGGCATTATGAATTTCTGGTAATGCCTTTTGGATTAACTAATGCCCCGGCGGCCTTCATGGACTTGATGAACACTGTATTCCGGGAACAGTTGGATCAATCCGTGGTGGTGTTCATCGATGACATCCTAGTCTACTCTCCCGACGAGCAAGCACATGCTGACCACCTAAGAGTGGTGTTGCAAATCTTGAGACAACAACAGCTCTACGCCAAATTCAGCAAGTGTGAATTTTGGCTAAGAAGTGTAGCCTTTCTCGGTCACGTGATTTCGGAGGATGGAATTTCTGTGGACCCTAAAAAGATAGAAGCCATCACCGAATGGCCAAGACCCACCAACGTGACTGAGGTAAGAAGCTTCCTAGGCTTGGCAGGCTACTACAGGAAGTTCGTTGAGGGATTCTCAACAATAGCAGTTCCATTGAGCCGACTTACACAGAAGAAGACCAAGTTCGAATGGACTGCCGAATGCGAGCAGAGCTTTACCGAGCTCAAGAAGAGATTGACCACAACCCCGGTGTTGGCACAGCCCTCTGGCACCGACGGTTTTGTGATCTATAGTGACGCGTCCAAGAAAGGACTAGGTATGTACATCATTACAATTAATGCATTGTATATACACATGGTAGTTTTAAATTGACGTTCTGTTTATAGGTTGCGTCTTGATGCAAAATGAACGAGTCATATCGTACGCGTCAAGACAATTGAAACCATATGAGCAGAACTACCCGACGCATGACTTGGAGCTCGCAGCTGTGGTATTTGCTCTTAAGATCTGGAGACACTACCTATATGGAGAGAAATGTGCCGTGTTCACGGATCATAAGAGCTTAAAGTACCTATTCTCGCAGAAGGAGTTAAATATGAGACAGAGAAGATGGTTGGAGTTACTCAAGGACTATGACTTGACCATCAACTACCATCCGGGTAAGGCCAACAGGGTGGCGGACGCATTGAGCAGAAAGTCTAGCCACGCGAGACAATCTCCATTAGAAAGAGAGATCGAGGAATTTGACCTCGAATTGGTGGACTCAGTGGCAAATGTCCTTACAGCGCTATCTATCAGCCCAGACTTGGTAGACAGAATTAAAGAAGCGCAGTATGAGGACCCAGCACTGAAAGAAATCCGCGACAAAGTATCCACAGGACCAGTAAAGGACTTCCAGCTGCGAGGAGATGGAAGTCTATGGTTTCAGAATCGGTTATGCGTGCCAGGTAAAGACGAACTCCGAACAGAATTGCTCCAGGAAGCGCATAACTCAAGGATGTCTATCCATCCCGGGAGCACTAAGATGTACAAGAACCTCAAAAGAAACTATTGGTGGATAGGGATGAAGAGATCAATAGCGGCGTATGTCGAAAGGTGTTTGGTTTGCCAACAAGTCAAAGCTGAACATCAACGACCTGGTGGTTTTATGAAGCCGCTGGAGATTCTAGAATGGAAGTGGGAACACGTGACTACGGACTTCGTGATGGGACTACCCAAGACCAGAAATGGAAATGAAATGATTTGGGTGATTGTAGACCGTTTGACCAAGACAGCTCACTTCATAGCTATGCCACATGGTACATCTTACGAGAAGCTTTCCAATATATATGTGGATAACATTGTGAGTCTACATGGAGTACCAGTCAGTATTGTGTCAGACCGTGATCCCAAGTTCACCTCTAAGTTCTGGAGGGCATTCCAGAAAGCTATGGGTACAGAGTTGAGAATGAGCACTGCTTACCACCCACAAACGGATGGACAATCCGAGAGAACCATACAAACCTTGGAAGACATGTTGAGAGCTTGTGCTTTGGATTTCAAAGGAAACTGGGATAGTATGCTGAAGTTGATGGAGTTTTCCTATAATAATAGCTATCACAGTGCAATTGGCATGGCGCCATTTGAAGCTTTATATGGACGTAAGTGCAGGTCCCCTGTTTGTTGGGATGAAGTTGGGGAAAAGACATTCACTGCACACGAGTTGGTGGAACAAACAGTTGAAAAGGTCAAAGTGATAAGAGAGAAACTGAAAGTGGCTCAAGATCGTAATAAGAGTTGGGCCGATTCTAAAAGACAACCTTTGGAGTTTGAGGAAGGCGAAAATGTCTATCTACGAGTTTCACCCACCAAGGGAGTTGCAAGATTCGGAATGAAGGGCAAGTTAAGCCCAAGATATATTGGACCTTATGAAGTTCTTGGCAAGGTTGGTGAAAGAGCATACAGACTCGCCTTGCCTCTGAATTTGTCACTAGTTCACAACGTATTTCATGTGTCCCAACTAAGGAAATACGTATCGGACCCGAACCTTGTCCTTGAAGCTCAACCGTTGGATGTTAAACAAGATATCACTTACGAGGAACGTCCGATAAAGATTGTGGATTGGAAAGACCAAGTCCTGCGCAGACGTGTGATACCGTATGTCAAGGTTCAGTGGAGTAACCATACGGAGCGCGAAGCTACGTGGGAGCTTGAGGAACAAATGATGGAGCTTTACCCACACCTCTTCCAATAAGGTACGCCAGTTTCGAGGACGAAACTTTTTGTAAGGGGGTGGAATGTTATGCCCCGCACCCTCCGTAGGATAATTAAAAGACGAAGAAGGAATTGAAAGAGATTAATGACGGTCAACGATAATGAATTAGGAATTAAGTATGAGATTAATTAGAAATTAATGAGAGATTAAATATTAGAATTAAATAGTATTTAATTTTAGAATTAAATAATAAAGGTTTATCTTTTAAGATAAATAAGATAATAGATATAATTTGGAAACACCAAATTTCACCCTGCCCATATAAAAACTAACAAACGTCAGTTTCCTCATTACGCAGAGAAAACTGACGCAGCCTCCTTTCTTCCCCATACGCGATTTTGAGACCCTGCAACCCTAGGAGAAGAAACTCTCCAGAAATCAATCCATTCTCCGTTCGTTCATCAATCCGTTTCCGAGTAATCAAAGGCAAGTAACTTTCTTATAAGTTCCTACATTTTGTGAAAGAGAAATGGCCTAGTTTGTTACAAAATTGGATCACCATGCAGTAGTTTCGTTTTGTGATTATTGTATATGATCTATGTGCTTTGGTTTTGAGTTTTGGCCGATGTATATGAAAAAGCATTTGTTGTTGTTGTTGATTATGTGAAATTCTGCAAATCCCTCTCCCGTGAACCCCTTGTTGTTGTGATTTCATTGCTGCGTGGGTTTGAGGGAAAAGGTGGGATTTTTAGGGTTGATGAGGTTGGAAAAAAAGTGCGTACTAGGCTTGGATTTCGGTTGAGATGTGCGTAGCGTTGAATCTTTAGTATTAAGCGTGAATGATAGCAGGATTAGGCTTGAATGAAATGAGTGGATGGAGATTGGAAACGTTGGCTGAGATCTGCAGAAAATCGCAGAAGAATTTCTGGAAAAACGCTGACATCGATCGATCGATGTCAGAGATCGATGTCCTCTGTTGGACATCGATCGATCGATGTAGGTGAGACTGAGAGATCGATGTCCTCTAACGGACATCCATCGATCGATGTATAGGAGGGCTGAGAGATCGATGTGCTCTGTTGGACATCGATCGATCGATGTGAGGGTATGATGTCACATCCATCGATCGAAGTGAGGGGATGATGTCGATCAGTTTTGTGGGAAAATAGAGGGAGAAAGAGGGAAGCTCGGGGAGTCTTTGGGTGACCTTAGAGACTTCTTAAGACCTGATTCAAGGTAGTCTAAGTCTTGGGAACATGATTTAGGATGGTTAATCGACTTGGTGATTTCAATGGGTTTTCGACTCAGATTTTAATGTGGATGGCTTAGAAGGGTTAGGAATTGAACGTACGTGGTGTCTGAGAGTTCAATGATGGGAGTGTTCACATTCGTGAATGAGGTTGGTAGCAAGATTAAGGGATGACGATCTAGTAAAGCCTAAGCGTTGATGTGTAAGCTAGAGAACTCTTGTGTGTCACTCGTACTTGCACATGTGAATGTGAACTGCATATGTGAATGAGATATGTGATTGAAACGAGGAGTCTTGCATCATGGCACTTGCATTGCATATGGATTTGAAAAAGAGATGTGCTTCGGTACATATTTGCGAAGGTGACCTGTAATGTAAACCGGGATGGAAATATAAGCCGGGGCGCATTGCAGGGCACAAAAGGCTGTAACGTAAACCGGGATGGAAATATAAGCCGGGGCACGTTACAGGGTATAAAGTCCTCTGCAATGTTAATCGGGATGGAAATATAAGCCGAGGTGCATTGCAGAGTTTTACGAGATCTGTGATGTAAATCGGGATGGAAATATAAGCCGAGACGCATCACAGAGCATACGAGCCTGTAATGTAAACCGGGATAGAAATATAAGCCGGGGCGCGTTACAGGGTAACGAGTTACGAGACCGGACATTGTGACATGCATTGCACTGATTTGAAAAGAAATGGCTCATGCATTTGTGATTGTGTAGTGTAGTGCATATTTTGACATGCATCACGAGAGTCATTGTGGTACGGATGTGCGTGGTATTTGATAGCCATTGAATTGTTATTTGCGTACGAATTGCTGTACTTGCTTTATCATGTTATTCGTCTATATATTTGGAAGTTTTACAAGACATGTGCCCCACAATTCTTTTGAATTATATACTACTCATGTCTTGCCATGCGTTGATCCCGTATGTCTTATAAGCGGGTCACTAGCTAGCGTTTTTCGCTAAGGGTACTGCCTTTGTCATTGCAGATGAGCCTAGCTATGACATGATTTTCATAGAGGACGATGGCGAGTGGGCTGAATGGGATATTTAGAGACGTTCGGGGAGATAGTTGGAGCTGTTTCCATTTGTTTCAGTTTTTATTCGTTTGAGGTTTTAGTTGGCTGCGACCATGCACAGTTTTTTTGGTATTCACATTGTCGGTTGACGTACTGCATTGATGATTTAGATTGACGAGATATGTTTCCGCACTTATTTCTCCACGTCATTGATGATGTGTACTCGAGAGATGAGACGTCTTGTAGTCTTCTCAGTAAGCTACGACGAGTGTACCGGTTCGGATTCCGCTGTCCGGGTCGGGGCGCTACATCCTCCCCCTCTTGAAAATTATCTTCTAAGTCCTTGGGAGAATGTAAGACATCATTGTGACATGGTCTTGCTTACTTGGCATCTTCTCATTGGATGATCATTTAAGCTTTACTTACTTGGCACTTCATGATAGGTTGAATGTTGTCATCATTTGATGACTTGGAAAATCTAAATATTTCACTCAAAACATGTGCCAAAATCAACATAAAATAATTTTCATAATCCACAAGATTGTCACATAAAGTTAAGCAAGATAATATCTCACAAAATAGGTACAAAAATTCGGCCATAATGATTTTGTACATGCTGAAATTTCAGCATGTGTTACATACACTTTTTGTTCAAAATATTACCTATTTTGCATTGTTTTAATTCAATAAATCCATCTCCATTTAGTACAAGACATCTTCCTCAATTTTGGAATAAAACTTAGACATTAACAAGGCCACAAAATCAGCCTAGGTACATTACACACATGCTGAAATTTTCAGCATGTGTGACATTCAAGAATATCACTTTCTTTATTCCATAAAATATTTAAAACACTTCCAAATTGTCTTCTAATTAATCCACATTAATCAAGACACAAAATATGAGTCATAATCATGTAAAATTCGGCCAGCACTAATTCTACATGCTGAAATTTTCAGCATGTGTTTCAAATGAGACAAAGTTTGAAACCTTACCTTTTGTAGCTTCTTTCTTTAATTCACCAACATTGTATGATTGATTCTTGATCAATCAATATGCCAACAAGGCTCACATATGCTCCATCTAAGCTGTAGGTGGCCTGGATGATGTGTATGCATGTGCTGAAATTTATTTTTGCTAACTTTGTAAAATAGTGCACATTTAATAATATACACATGTTATATTCCAATCAGCCCTTAATTTAATTTTCTAGAACACTTTAAGATGTATGACATATGTAAAAAGTGTCTAGATACGTGTCGTATGATGTGCCAAAAACGTTCCATGTATTGTGTATGTAGAAAACCGAATTTTCGATGTTTATCGATTACCCGATTTCTCTGATTAAATTCCAACTTTTTGCACATGTTATATATATTATGTTACACATAATATAAATAATATATACTTTATATCTCAGCACTTGGCTGGTCTAAAGTGGCGCCATTAACATGTGACAAAATTAAAATTTAAATCTCCACAATTTGGCCTTAATGTGGGGTGATTTGTGTGTGCCAACATGGAATGATTTTATGGCTGATAATATCACCATTAGCACGAAATTTTTGAGCATTTTTGAAGTGTAAGGGCTGGCCATCTATTTGTGGCAAGTACGTGACACGTTGGCGAAGTTTCGGTATTCGCCCGATACGACAATTTTTGGTTTAGAACCTTTTAACGTGTCGTATTTAATTTGTCATCACCATGACTTATATCATATGATATAAGACCTGAACATACTCATAAATATGAGTTAAGTATGATGGTGTGACGTTAACGTACGTACGTAAAATATATAATGTGTCGATAGTACGTTGGAATACATGTGTGTGTGCCTTTTTCAAAAAAAATCAGAAAATATGTATTTATGTAAGTATATAGGCGTGCATATTAAATGAGGAGAGGAGGAGGAGACTTTCCTTCCTTAGCCTTGTTGCCTTTGTGCCTTTTCCAAATGTAGCTTCCTTTAATTAACTACTTAGTTTAATTAACTAAGTACTTCACTTAATGAACTAGTTTAGTTCATTAATGGTGGCACCTGAAATTAGTATAAACACAACAAATGTTTGCCATATGATGTAAGCTTTAACGCTTCATGGCTTGTTAGCACGGCAACATTATATATGAACTAAATAAGGCAAGTAATAAGCAATGTATCATGCATGCGTTTATATCATGCACACGTATTTGTCATTCTCATTTAAATCACATATTTTGAAATCACTCAAACCCCTTTTTCTCTACATCTTTAGCTTCTCGAAGTAATACTGGGCGTCTCTCACAGGCTGGTGCGGATGAGGTGGAGCATTCTGGTGGATTAGGCCTTGCCCTATCTGAGTGACCACTTGGCAAAAGGCCTAATTTCTGGTGGAGCATTCTAGTGGATCACCATACCAAAAATCAGCTTAATTTCACATTTCTAAGACCCCTTTATAGGCCATACAAATCGTTATATAATTCTGTCCAGTTCCAGAAATTTCAGCTTGATCAGTTTCACCAAATATTTTATTAAAAATAATCCACAACTTATTTTACCAAAATTCCAACTCTCATGCTTGCTACACCCATAGGGCTATCATCATACCAAAATTCAAATTGTTTGCATGTTAGTAAGGCCCATTTTGAGGTCACACAACACATTGCTCCATTCTGTCCAGGTCCAGTAGATTTGTGTTTTGTCATCTTTTCATGACTAGTACCACTAATTATCTTGTGCTTATGAAAAACTTATTAGACACCATATGCACCTTTTTCCTTCATACCCAGACATGTGCATGTACCAAGATAACCATTGTCACATTTAAATTTAAGCACAACCATACTCATATAGTAAATCATCTAATATGCAAATTCCACATATCTTAGTGTTCACAAAATATGCTATTTCTTGTATTTCAAACTCACCATCACATTCACCTCTTTGGCCGAAAGTTATGAGGTTCCATACACATATTTTACATTATTTGTTTAGGCATGCAACACATTCACATGCTAGTTCATTTTTAATCCTACCAAGTAACCTTGTGAAATTACAACTAGCACTTGCATGTCATCTTGATACTTCTTAAGTTTCATCCAGGAGTTATTCTTGCCTAGACTCACTTGGGTGAACCTTATTTCATCCTAAAACAGCCTTATATCACATTGCATGTGAGAAAAGACTTCATCTTTAGATAAATTACTCACATGCAATACATTGTTCTTAAGGAGTCATTAAGATATAGTCTTAAAACTTGGTATATTCAACTAAAGATCACATCTTAGAAACATATAGCCATTCAAGTCACTAATTCTTCAATTAATTCATGAGAGTCTAGTGTATACTTGCCTCTTCAAGCTAAAGCTCTTTTCTTAGCTTGGTTATTGGATGGGATGAGTTGGAATCTTCCTCCTCCTTCACTCTTGAGCATACGGTTTTGAAGAAAAGGAAGGAAGAATGTTAGTCATCATTCTAAAGTGAAAATAGAACGAATGTGTGGTTAGAACTTCTTACCAAAGTGAGGCTTTGAATTGAGCTTCCTAGCAAGAGATTGCACCACCTAAAAGACTTGAATGTCTTGCACCTAGTGACCATGAAGGTCACGGTTTGGGGTGGAGAAAAAGAACTCATATGAGCTTCATTCCTTATAAAAATAAGAATCCTCTCAAGGATCTTGGAACAAAACTTACCTAGATGTTTCTTGAGTCTTGAAGATGAGACTTGAGTTGGACTCCTAGCTCCGAGATGAAGGGGCCGAAAGTTGTGTGGTTGGAGGGAGATGGAAGAAACTTGCTAAGTATTGGCTTATCTTGGTTTGAGAAAGAGTTCAAGATGGAAGTGGAATCAGGTTGTCTTGCAATATAAAAAAAATCTAGGGGCCAAGGGGGAAGGGCAGCCGGTGCATGGGGGGAAAGGAAAAAAAAAGAGAACCTAGGCTTTGTAGCTTCAAGCTTTTTCTTCCATGCTAGCCTTCTTTCCTTATTTTATTCTTTCTTTTTGCATGCTTGTCTATTTTATATTTTAATTATTATTTAATTAGTTATTTTAAGAATTGTTTAGAAAAATGTGGAGGATTCTAGAATCCTCAAGGCCCTTGGCCGAATTTTAAGGGGGTTTGGGGGTAATTTTGTCCTTTCACATTTATCATATCCCATACTTATATAATTTATAATGTTATTTATTTTATTTAATTATGATTTTAATCTTGCTTTGTGAGGATCATTTATGTTTGCATTCTTATAAAAACGGATTTATTCTAAGGTTGCTCAAGGCCTTTGGCCGAATTTACAAGGTGTATTACACACGTTGTGACGTTCGCTTGTATAACTGTTTAGTGTCCGTCCTAAATGAACTTAAAGGAATTAAATAAAGAAGTGCTAATATGGCTTAAGTAGAATGCACGTGAAGGAATCATTATTTTCATAACGTCACTTAGTCATGGTTTCGAGTACATTGTAATTGGGGTACAACATCCTCCCCCCTTATCATAAGTTTCGTCCTCGAAACTTCAGAAACTAGTCAAAAAGATGGTGGTATCTACTCTTCATGTCTTCCTCCGTTTCCCATGTGGCTTCTTCTCCCGAATGGTGCTTTCACTGAACCTTCACCATGGGTATGGATCTATTTCTCAACTTCTTTTCTTTCCAATCAACGATCTTTAAGGGCTCCTCTTCATAGGATGCATCTTCTTTGACCTTCAACTTTTGATCTTCAAGAATGTGGCTGGGATCATAAACATATCGGCAAAGTTGGGAAACATGGAATACATCATGTAACTGGAAAAGAGATGGTGGCAACGCCAAGCTATACGCAACTTCACCCACTCTCTCTAGTATCTCATAAGGTCCAATGAATCTTGGGCTTAACTTTCCTTTGACGCCAAATCTTTTGACCCCTTTGGTTGGAGAAACCTTTAGGAAAACTTTATCCCCTTCTTGAAACTCTAAAGGTCTCCTTCTTTCATCAGCCCATATCTTAGTCCTATCTTGTGGCGATTTCAGTCTTTGTTGAACCATCTTGACCTTTTCTCGTGTTTTCTCAACAATGTCGGGTCCCGTGTAAATCTTATCTCCAATCTCATCCCAATAGAGTGGGGACCGACATTTTTGACCACACAATGCTTTATATGGTGCCATCCCGATGGATCTGTGGAAGCTGTTATTGTAAGAAAACTCAACAAGCTTAAGGCTCTTATCCTAGCTTCCTCCAAAGTCAAGAATGCAAGTGCGAAGCATGTCCTCAAGGGTTTGAATTGTTCTTTCTGATTGGCCATCTGTTTGAGGATGAAATGCGGAACTCATTCTGATATCTGTGCCCATTGCCTTTTGAAAGGCTGTCCAGAATCTCAAGGTAAAACGGGGATCGCGGTCGCATATGATACTTACGGGCACACCATGCAAACAAACAATCTGATCAATGTACATAGAGGCCAACTTCTCCATGGATGCTTTAATCGACATGGCCAAAAAGTGAGCAGACTTAGTCAAATGATCCACGACGACCCATATAGCATCATTTCCATACTTAGTCTTGGGTAGGTCGGTCACGAAATCCATTACGACGTGGTCCCATTTCCATTCCGGCACTTGTAAAGGTTGTAATAATCCAGCAGGTCTTTGGTGTTCCGCTTTTACCCTTTGAGAGACCAAGCATCGCTCAACAAATTCGGCGATTTGATTCTTCATACCGTGCCACCAAAACTTTTCCTTGAGGTCTTGGTACATCTTATTAACTCCAGGGTGTATAGATAATCTCTGAGTTATGGGCTTCCATCAAAACTTCATCTTTAATTTCTTTGTTCTCGGGAACACATAACCGTCCTCGGTACCACAAACTGTCGTCACTGCGAACTTCAAAATCATCTTGTAGCTTATCTTTCATCCTTTTCTTGATCTTTCTCAAAGCTGCATCATCCCTTTGAGCCTCTTTGATCCTATCAATCAGTGAAGGGATAAGGACCAACTTGGCGAGAACTTCATCGACTGAATCAACTTCTTCTAAGCCAAACTCTTCCATATCTCGCTGAAGAGGTGGTTGACGCGGGTGACTTGTTTTTCGACTTAACGCATCAGCAACTCTGTTTAGCTTCCCTCGGATGATATTGAATGGAGAGATCATAGTCTTTAATCAGCTCGAGCCATCTACGCCTCCGCATATTGAGCTTTTTCTGGGTAAAAAGATACTTTAAGCTTTTGTGGTCTGTATATATCTCACACTTTTTGCCATACAGGTAATGTTTCCATATCTTTAATGCGAAAACCACTGCGGCAAGCTCAAGATCATGAACAGGGTAGTTTTGCTCAAATGTCTTTAACTGCCGGGATGCATAAGCTATCACTCTATCCTTCTGCATAAGGACACATCCGAGCCCGTTCTTTGAAGCGTCACTGTATACCACATATTTCTCGCCAGGAGTGGGTTGAGCCAAAATAGGGGCGGATGTCAACTTTGATTTCAGCTCCAAGAAGCTTCTTTCACAATCAGCATTCTGCTCGAATTTAGTTTTCTTCTGTGTAAGTCTAGTGAGGGGAACTGCTATCTTCGAGAATCCTTCAACAAACTTTCAGTAATACCCGGCTAGTCCAAGGGAACTTCTCACTTCAGTAACATTTGTTGGTATGGTCATTCCGTGATAGCTTCAATTTTCTTGGGATCCACTGAAATCCCATCTTCTGAAATAACATGGCCGAGAAAGGATACACTACCCAACCAAAACTCGCATTTGCTAAATTTTGCATACAGCTGCCTTTCTCTTAGAATATTCAGGACTGTCCTCAAATGGTTGGCGTGAGTCTCCTTATCTGGTGAATAGATCAAGATGTCATCTATGAAAACCACTACGAACTTGTCCAATTGGTCCTGAAAAACTCGATTCATGATGTCCATAAAGGTGGCAGGAGCGTTGGACAAACAAAATGGCATGACCAAGAATTCACAGTGTCCATAGCAGGTTCTGAAAGCAGTCTTAGGGACATCTTCAGCCTTAATCTTCGATTGAAACTATCCAGATCCCAGATCGATCTTACTGAAGATTCGTGATCCTTGCATTAAGATGCTTTTAGATAGGGTTTTTGGAATTTAAATCTTAATTGAACTAGAATTTGTTAGTTACATACCCGGAGTTGATCAAATAAGTCGTCTATCCGAGGCAAGGGATACTTATTCTTTATGGTGATTTTGTTGAGCTCCCGGTAATCGAAGCATAAGCGCATACTTCCATCTTTCTTCTTCACGAATAACACAGGAGCACCCCAAGGTGAAACGCTGGGGCGAATGAGCTTCTTTTCTAGTAGCTTGTATAACTGCTCCTTTAGCTCTTTCAGTTCTGCAGGAGCCATTCGATATGGGGCTTTTGATATGGGTTCAGCTGCTGGAACAAGATTTATCTCAAAGGCAATTTCGTGATCAGGAGGTAGTCCAGATAGATCATCAAGGAACACATCAGGGTATTCGTTAACAATTGGGACTTGTGCAAGAGTAGGACTCGCTTGCTCAGCGCTTAGGACATAAACAAAGAATCTTTCATGGCCTTTCTTCAATGCTCGGCTGGCACGAGCCGCGTTAACAAAAACTTTCTTGGATGGTTTCTTTAACTTAGCTCCTCCTTGGAATGACACTTCATCTCGAGCTGGGTTCTTAATGATAACTTGCCTACTCCGGCAATTGATGTGAGCATGGTTCCTTGAGAGCCAATCCATTCCAAGGATCACATCGAAATCGCTCATGGTTATAAGAATCAAGTCGGCTTCAAATCGCTGTTCATTGAACTCAAGCACACAGTTTCGGAAGATATGATGAGAGACAAGCACTTGATCGCCGGCTGCTTGTACTCTATAGGGTGTTTCTAATCTGACTGAGTTATGATCAAGGTTCTTAGAAAACTTTCTGGATATAAATGAGTGGCTGGCGCCACTGTCGAACGACACATTTGCAGGTATGCTACATACTAGGATAGTTCCTGAACCATGCACATTTTACTAAGCAATGTAATAGACATGCACAAGTAAAACGTATTGAAGGCATAAAACTTTTAAATCTTACCAGTCACTACGTCTGTCGTCTCCTCAACATCTGCATCTGTCATGACGTGCACCCTTGCATTTGCACAAGGCCGCTGGTTATTTGGCTGTTGTTGCTGTTGTTGTGCTCCTCTTTCTGGGCAATCCTTAATCAGGTGGCCATCTTTGCCACATCCAAAGCATTTTCCCGTCTTCCATCTACACTCACCCATGTGTCTTTTCTGGCACTGTGGGCATACTGGTATAGCAGGCTGTTAGGGTGGAGCTTGATTCCATGTTGATTGTCTTGGTGCTGCTGGCGGCGCTGATTCTGACCTTGTGGCCTCCCTTGGCGAACAGATCCTTTGTAATTCTTTTTGGCCACTTTTCTGAATTCTTCATTGCTAGTCTCATATCTTTCTCTTTTCTGCCCTACATCGTCTCTGCGGATTATATCTCTCTCAATCCTATAGCATGCATCCAAAAGAGCTCCAAAATTCATGGGATTTGCATTCACTAACCATGTCCGGATTCTTGGATTCAGCCCTCTTTCGAACTTCAACATTTTTGTTTCTTCATCATTCATGGTAACAGGCTAAAATCTCCCTAACGCGATGAACTTATTTGCATACTCTGCTACCATCATACCAGGCTCTTGCTTCAGGGATTCAAACTCATGCTTCTGTTGTAACTTGGCAGACGGAAGGATATAGAACTTGTGAAACTCTTGCAGGAATTTTTCCCAGGCAATCGGTCTGGGCAAAGGATGCAGATTCATCTTCCACCATTGGTTTGCTTCACTGATCAGAAAAGGTCTGATGGCTTGGGCTTTCATCTTGTCTGGGGTTGAATTAACTCAAAACAGTTTTCGACTTCGTCTAACCACTTCTCCGCTGTAACTTGATTTGGCTTTCCCTCAAATGGTGGCACATGGCTCTCTTTAGCTTCTCGAAGTAATACTGGGCGTCTCTCATTGGCTGGTGCAGATGAGGTGGAGCATTATTGTGGATTAGGCCTTGCCCTATCTGAGTGACCACTTGGCAAAAGGCTTAATTTCTGGTGGAGCATTCTGGTGGATCACCATACCAAAAATCAGCTTAATTTCACATTTCCCAGACCCCTTTTTAGGCCATACAAATCGTTATATAATTCTGTCCAGTTCTAGAAATTTCAGCTTGATCAGTTTCACCAAATATTTTATTAAAAATAATCCACAACTTATTTTACTAAAATTCCAACTCTCGTGCTTGCTACACCCATAGGGCTATCATCATACCAAAAATCAAATTGTTTGCACGTTAGTAAGGCCCATTTTGAGGTCACACAACACATTGCTCCATTCTGTCCAGGTCTAGTAGATTTGTGTTTTGTCATCTTTTCATGAATAGTGACCACTAATTATCTTGTGCTTATGAAATAACTTATTAGACACCACATGCACCTTTTCCCTTCATACCCAACCATGTGCATGTAGCAAGATAACCATTGTCACATTTAAATTTAAGCACAACCATACTCATATAGTAAATCATCTGATATGAAAATTCCACATATCTTAGTGTTCACAAAATATGCTCTTTCTTGTATTTCAAACTCACCATCACATTCACCTCTTTGGCCGAAAGTTATGAGGTGCCATACACATATTTTACATTATTTGTTTAGGCATGCAACACATTCACATGATAGTTCATTTTTAATCCTACCAAGTAACCTTGTGAAATTACATCCAAGAGTTATTCTTGCCTAGACTCACTTGGGTGAACCTTCTTAAGTTTCATCCAAGGTTCATAGCAAACTTTCTGGAGATAAATGAGTGGCTGGCGCCACTGTCGAACAACACATTTGCAGGTATGCTACATACTAGGATAGTTCCAGAACCATGCACATTTTACTAAGCAATGCAATAGACATGCACAAGTAAAACGTATTGAAGGCATAAAAATTTTAAATCTTACCAGTCACTACGTCTGTCGTCTCCTCAACATCTGCATCTGTCATGACGTGCACCCTTGCATTTGCACATGGCCGCTGGTTCTTTGGCTGTTGTTGCTGTTGTTGCGCTCCTCTTTCTGGGCAATCCTTAATCAGGTGGCCATCTATGCCACATCCAAAGCATTTTCCCGTCTTCCATCTACACTCACCCATGTGTCTTTTCTGGAACTATGGGCATACTGGTATAGCAGGCTGTTGGGGTGGAGCTTGATTCCTTTGCTGATTGTCTTGGTGCTGCTGGCGGCATTGATTATGACCTTTTGGCCTCCCTTGGCGAACAGATCCTTTGTAATTCTTTTTGGCCACTTTTCTGAATTTGGCATTGCTAGTCCCTTGTCTTTCTCTTTTCTGCCCTACATCGTCTCTGCGGATTATATCTCTCTCAATCCTATAGCATGCGTCCAAAAGAGCTCCAAAATTCATGGCATTTGCATTCACCAACCATGTCCGGATTCTTGGATTCAGCCCTCTTTAGAACTTCAGCATTTTGGTTTCTTCATCATTCATGGTAACAGGCTGAAATCTCCCTAACGCGATGAACTTATTTTCATACTTCTAGCTACAAGATGAAGGGGCCGAAAGTTGTGTGGTTGGAGGGAGATGGAAGAAACTTGCTAAGTGTTGGCTTATCTTGGTTTGAGAAAGAGTTCAAGATGGAAGTGAAATGAGGTTGTCTTGCAACATAAAAAAAATCTAGGGGGCAAGCGGGAAGGGCAACCGGTGCATGGGGGGAAGGGAAAAAAGAGAACCTAGGCTTTGTAGCTTCAAGCTTTTTCTTCCATGCTAGCCTTCTTTTCTTATTTTATTCTTTCTTTTTGCATGCTTGTCTATTTTATATTTTAATTATTATTTAATTAGTTATTTTAAGAATTGTTTAGAAAAATGTGGAGGATTCTAGAATCCTCAAGCCCCTTGGCCGAATTTTAGGGGGATTTGGGGGTAATTTTATCCTTTCACATTTATCATATCCCATACTTATATAATTTATAATGTTATTTATTTTATTTAATTATGATTTTAATCTTTCTTTGTGAGGATCATTTATGTTTGCATTCTTATGAAAACGGATTTATTCTAAGGTTGCTCAAGGCCTTTGGCCGAATTTACAAGTTGTATTACACACCTTGTGACGTTCGCTTGTATAACTATTTAGTGTCCGTCCTAAATGAACTTAAAGGATTTAAATAAAAAAGCGCTAATTTGGCTTAAGTAGAATGCACGTGAAGGAATCATTATTTTCATTACGTCACTTAGTCATGCTTTCGCATACATTGTAATTGAGGTACAAAAACTCATCTCATTCAATAACCAAGCTAAGGAAAGAGCTTTAGCTTGATGAGGCAAGTATACACTAGACTCTCATGAATTACTTGAAGAATTAGTGACTTTAATGGCTAGATGTTTCTAAGATGTGATCTTTAGTTGAATATACTAAGTTTTAAGACTATATCTTAGCGACTCCTTAAGAACAATGTCTTGCATGTGAGTAATTTATCTAAAGATGAAGTCTTTCCTCACATGCAATGTGATATAAGGCTGCAATGTGATATAAGGATGTTTTAGGATGAAATAAGGTTCACCCAAGTGAGTCTAGGCAAGAATAACTCTTGGATGAAATGAGTTGGAATCTTTCTCCTCCTTCACTCTTGAGCAAACGGTTTTGAAGAAAAGGAAGGAAGAACGTTAGTCATCATTCTAAAGTGAAAATAGAACTAATGTGAGGTTAGACCTTCTGACCAAAGTGAGGCTTTGAATGGAGCTTCCTAGCAAGAGATTGCACCACCTAAAAGAGTTGAATGTCTTGCACCTAGTGACCATGAAGGTCACGGTTTGGGGTGGAGAAAAAGAACTCATGTGAGCTTCATTCCTTATAAAAATAAGAATCCACTCAAGGAGCTTAGAACAAAACTTACCTAGATGTTTCTTGAGTCTTGAAGATGAGACTTGAGTTGGACTCCTAGCTCCAAGATGAAGGGGCCGAAAGTTGTGGGTGTGAGGGAGATGGAAGAAACTTGCTACGTGTTGGCTTATCTTGGTTTGAGAAAGAGTTCAAGATGGAAGTGAAATGAGGTTGTCTTGCAATATAAAAAAAATCTAGGGGGCAAGGGGGAAGGGCAGCCGGTGCATGGGGGAAGGGAAAAAAGAGAACCTAGGCTTTGTAGCTTCAAGCCTTTTCTTCCATGCTAGCCTTCTTTTCTTATTTTATTCTTTCTTTTTGCATGCTTGTCTATTTTATATTTTAATTATAATTTAATTAGCTATTTTAAGAATTTTTTAGAAAAATGTGGAGGATTCTAGAATCCTCAAGGCCCTTGGCCGAATTTTAGGGGGGTTAAGGGGTAATTTTGTCCTTTCACATTTATCATATCCCATAATTATATAATTTATAATGTTATTTATTTTATTTAATTATGATTTTAATCTTGCTTTGTGAGGATCATTTATGTTTGCATTCTTATAAAAACGGATTTATTCTAAGGTTGCTCAAGGCCTTTGGCCGAATTTACAAGGTGTACTACTCACCCTGTGACGTTCGCTTGTATAACTGTTTAGTGTCCGTCCTAAATGAACTTAAAGGACTTAAATAAAGAAGCTCTAATTTGGCTTAAGTAGAATGCACGGGAAGGAATCATTATTTTCATTACGTCACTTAGTCATGGTTTCGAGTACATTGTAATTGGGGTACAACAGGAATGCACCGCAGCAGAGAGATGGTCCATAGGCCAACGCCTGTGTGCACGTTATGACTGATGGAGAGGTTGAGGACACCCCTGATGTAGCGACATGTATATTTAATTACGCAATTTAAGTGTTATTTTTTTATACCTGTTTAGAATTGCATATTTGAATTATTAATTGCCTCAGGTGCTATATTAGTTAACAACATACCTGCGAATGTATTGTTTGATAGTGGCGCAAGCCACTCTTTTGTGTCTAAGAGGTTTGCCAAGAGCCTTAGCAGCTGTTTGACATGGTTTAAGACACCTTATCGTGTTTAGGCAGCTGGCGAGCAGGTCCTTACTTCACATCACAGTACAAGATTGTGAAATTGAGATGGAAGGGCAAAATTTCAAGGCCACCCTAATTCCTATACAGATTGGGGACTTCAACATTATTTTGTTCATGGATTGGCTGTTCAAATACCATGCTACTGTCGATTGTTGGGAAAAGTGCGTAGTGATCAAGAACTTGATCTGAGAGGAAATTGTGTGTCATGGGAATTCTAAGTTGAAGAAGATACCACAGGATGTATATATGACAGCAGCACATGCTTACCGAGCGCTGAGGAAAGGAGATGAGGGTTTTCTTGTATATGCACTTGGAGATGATTTAGAGATGCCTACCCTTAACGAACGTTATAATTTCGTCATAAGAATTAAAATAATACGAATATGTAACAACTTAAATCCTAGAATAAGTTAAAACAAAAACAAAAAGCATGGCACAAAGTATTTACCATTACTTAAATAAAAGGAAAAGAAATTACATACATGAAAGATATTTATAATAGAGTTAAAAAAGAAATGGAAGGAGAAAAATTCGGCCATATAGGCCTAGGACAAGATGGAAGAAGTCTTCCAGAATTCCCTCTAAGCAACACTTATTTTCTCACCCTCTCCTTCCCACTCCAGTTCTCTCAATTTCCCTCCTTTCCTCTCTTCCCTCCCTTGACTGGTTATACACCCATAAGAGAGGGGATTTTCCTCTTTCTTCTACACTCTAACACCTCACTTATTTGTCTAAGTCTAAACAACCTTCCTTTATTTCTTCAAGCATTGAAAACAAGTCTTCAAACCTCCTTTCTAGCCAACAAAAAACGAGAGTAACAAGAGTGAGGCAAGAAAGAAAATTTTTGCTCTTCATGCACAACCCTCTAAAACTCTAGCCATAACATCCTTCAACATTGAAGCATTAAGGATGCCAGGTATAGTTATGTTAAAAATCAAGGATCAACAATGTAACAACACTATTTATGTTAGGTTATTCTTCTTCCATTTTTCCATTTCTATGGTTGCTCACTAACTTCTTTATTTTTTGATTAAAACGTGGGCTTACATAAGAGTAGAGAAGAGGGTTTTCTTCAAACCAAGTTAAGAAACCTTCACTCTTCTTTAAAGGTTAAGTGATAACGTCAAGTACTCTTCCTAGATCCTTCATGATTTTAAAAAGATCTATGTACATATGTTCATATATTGGATCATTCATGATGTATATTCAAGGTTTTAATATCAAGAATATGTAAACTTTATGTTCTTAAGTGATGTATAAAGTGTTAAAGTTCATATACACACACTCGGCCTAATAGAGATAAAATGAACTTATATGTGCAAAGGAAAGGAAATGAACGCTGTTATGTGATAAATATGAAAGATACAGAAGGAAAATGAAGATCTATAACATGCTAAAAAAAGTTTAATAAGAAGATGACTTTGATGTATTTATTCACGCATTTTTCCATGATGATCATCAATACACATTTTCTATGGCATTTTGGTTTGATATGTTTGATGATCTTGTCTTAGTATGTATATATATGGATCACAGGCATGACTAACATACTTGATCATATGTGTGCTTTTGATGATCATCATTTCATATATCTACATGTATATACACGGCCTAGGTAGACTTTTATAGCCTGCTTGCTTTATTTTCATGATTTCCATCCCTTGACATGTTTATGTATTTGATGATAATTTTGTTGTAGGACCTGTATAGCACCACTAGAAGGGAGGGTTGAATAGTGGGTGCAGAAAAAAATTGGTTTTTAAAGCTTTTTGTTACCAAATACCCACTTCTGAAAACAGAATCTGTTTTCTGACCCTATTTGGATTAATTGAATGATCAGGTTCTAGACCTTCAAAAATTGTAAAATTTTGGTGACAAAGTACTTTCAGATGTTATGTATATGTCATAAAAATTCTAGATTAAAATTCAAAGTATAAGATCTCCAAAAAGTTTTTTTAATGAGATAGCGTAAATCTTCCAGAAACTGTTCCTCAAAATGAAAAATTTATTTATTAATTTACAACTTCAAATGATCTGAAAATTTTATTGAATGACTCTTAGGATATTTAATTTAAAGGGTAGAAACATGTTTTCAGAATTCCTTTGGTAAGTATGTCAAATACGTTGATATTCTCAACCTTTGCAAGTTCAAAAATCAGATTGCACTAGTCTCAGAACTATTAACGTTCAAATAACTTATACTTATCCACATGAGGTGAAACTTGTGCCAAATGAAAGCTAGGACTTGTTTTGAAAATCGTTTTCTATTTTTACCGTTGCAATGAAAATGATGCAAAAACTAGAAACACAAAGTAAAGTGCTGAAAAGTAAGAACACCAAGGATTTTATACTAGTTCGGATAACACAGCCTACTCCAGTCTTCGAGGACACCTTCCTCGGTTATCACTAAACACAAAAAACACCTTGCCACAAGGGTGACTGGAGTTACACACTAACTCCATCATTTTACAAACCATATAATCGAGCAAATGAATCACGGGCTCCACCACCGATTGAATGAAGTTGATCACACCTTGATTAACCTTTTTGCAACAATGAATGAGTGTGGATGGTATATTCCAAGCCTATACAATATTTAGAGTACATGAACAATAGGATTGATAGAAGAAGAAGAAAGTAGTTTGCTTCTTGCACTTAAGAGAATAAGAGTTGTGTCTTAGCCTTGTTTGCACTATTCTCTTCTTTTTATCCATGCTTGGCCAGACCCTTAGGTCTTCTTCCTTCCTTGAGAATTCTCTTTAATGTCCTTGGAAGATTGTCTTGTGTAGTGAATGACACAATCTTGCTTACTTGGTGCAATATGATTGGAAGGATGACTTGTCCTTGCCTAGTTGTCACTTGTTGATTAGTCCACCTAGGCACCCTTTAAATGAGCTGTAAATTCTTCAAAAAATCTGAAAACATGTGCACAAATTCTAGTCAAATAATTACTATACAATCACACGTTAATCCCCTTCAATTTTGGAATAAAATTGAAGACAAAAATGCACAAAAATTCGGCCATAACAAACAACACGTGCTGAAATTTCAGCATGTGTTGTATTTTGAATTGTTTCCTTGTGTATTTCCCCCTTCAATGTCACCAATCATGTGTGGATTATTATCCACCAATTAAAGTGCCAAATAAGCTCCACCTAGGCTCCAACGAATCTGAAAATGGTGTGTTAAATTCCTGCACATGTTATGAATTTTCTTTTGGTAAACTTTGTCAAATAATGCACAATATTCACACATATATGGTAAATTGTAATCAACCTTAATTTGAATTTTCTAGAACACTTTAACATGTCTTGAATGTGTAAAAAGTGTGTAGATACATGTTACATGTCATGCCAAAAAAACGTTCCATGTGTTGTATTCGTAGAAAACTGAATTTTCGACTTTCGTCGATTACACGATTTTTCTCCGATTAAATTCAAAATTCTTGCACATGTCATATATGTGATGTCACACATGATAATCATTAAATGAAGTGTATATTCAGCTCTAATGGCTGATGGTATAGGCGCCCCATGTGCTTTAAAAATATGAATTTGAAATCTCCACAATTTGGCCTAAATTGTGGGTGATTTGTGTGTGCAAACATGAAATGATTTAGTATCTGAATTTAACATGTGAGCCACGAAATTTTTGGCTATTTTTGAAGTATATTGGCTAGTCATCTTTATGTGGAAAGTACGTGACACGTTGGCGAACTTTCGGTAGTCACCCGTGTAGAGAAAAAGGGGTTTGAGTGATTTCAAAATGAATGATTTAAATGTGCATAAAAACGTGCATGACATAAGTGTGTATGACATATTGCATATAACTTGCCTTATATAGTTCATATATAATGCTGACGTACTAACGAGCCATGAAGCGTTAAAGCTTACATCAAATGGCAAACATTTGTTGTGTTTGTACTATTTTCAGGTGCCACCATTAATGAACTAAACTAGTTCATTAAGTGAAGTACTTAGTTAATTAAACTAAATAGTTCATTAAAGGAAGCAACATTTGGACAAGGCACAAAGGCAACAAGATTAAGAAAGGAAAGTCTACTCCTTCTTCTCTCACATATATACACGCATATATATATATATAAAAATACATATATTTTCAGATTTTTTGAAAAAGGTACATACACATTTATTCCAGCGTACTACCGATACGTTATATATTTTACGTACGTACGTTAACGTCACACCACCATACTTAACTCATATTTATGAGTATATTCAGGTCTTATATCCTATGATATAAGTCATGGTGATGACAAATTAAATACGTCACGTTAAAAGGTTTTAAACCGAAAATTGTCGTATCGGGCGAATACCGAAACTTCGCCAACGTGTCACGTACTTGCCATAAATAGATGGCCAGTCCCTACACCTCAAAAATCTCTATAATTTTCGTGGGTTTGATGTTATTTCCAGGCATAAAATCATTTCATGTTGGCACACACAAATCACCCCACATTAAGGCCAAATTGTGGAGATTCCAATTGCAATTTTGTCACATGTATATGCCGCAACTTTAAGACCAGCCAATTGCTGAATATTAAAGTTTAATTTGTGTATATTATGTGTAACATAATATATATAACATGTGCAAAAAGTTGGAATTTAATTAGAGAAAAATCGGGTAATCGATAAACATTGAAAATTCAGTTTTCTACGTACACAACACATGGAACTTTTTTTGGTACATCATACGACATGTATCTAGACACTTTTTACATATGTCATATTTCTTAAAGTTTTCAAAAAAATTAAATTAAGGGCTGATTGGAATATACCATGTGTGTATTATTAAATGTGCACTATTTTACAAAGTTTGTAAAAATAAAATTCAGCACATGTATATACATATTATACACGCCTGTACCAGCTTGATGGAACCTATGTGGAGCCTTGTTGGCATATTGATTGGTCAAGAATCAAGCATACAATGTTGATAACATAAAGGAAGGAGCCACACAAGGTAACAATTCAAACTTATATCTCATTTGTAACACATGCTGAAAATTTCAGCATGTGTATTAAGAGCTGGCCGAATTTCATCCATTATGAGGCTATATTTTGTGTTTTGAAACATGTGATTAATTGGAAGACAAATTAGAATTAATTTGAATAAGATATGAAAGTAAAATTGTGATGTCTTGAATATCACACATGCTGAAAAATTTCAGCATGTGTGTGAATGTATCTAGGCCGATTTTTTGGCCATGTTATTGTCCAATTTTATTCTCAAAAATGATGAGAATATTGTCTACTAATTGGTGATTTATTTTTAAGAGATAAATCAAAGAAAACTTGGTAATAATTTGAAATGAACACCCGTGTATCATATGCTGAAATTTCAGCATGTCAAGTCATTATGGCCGATTTTATCAACCTTTTTGGAGAAATATTATCTTGCTTAATTTATGTGAAGATCTTGGAAGTTATGGAAATTGTTTTATGGTGATTTTGGCACATGTTTTTAGTGGAATTCTCAGATTTTCCTAGTCATCAAGTGATGACAACATTCAACCAATCAATGAGTGTCAAATAAGCAAGAGTTTAATGATCATCCAATGAGGAGATGCCAAGTAAGCAAAGACATGTCACAATGATGCCACATATTCTTCCAAGGACTTAGAAGATAATTTTCAAGAAGGGAAGAAGAGCATAGGGGGCGGCCAACAATGTGATAAAAAGGAAGGAAGAAGAGTAAAACAAAAACAAGAACAAGAGTTGCAAATTCAAAGATCAAAACGTGTTCTAGCCTTCTATTCTACTCTCTCTTTCTTTCTTCTTCCTAAAAGCCTATTGTACTTACATTCATATACTTGAATAGGCTTCTCTTAGACCACCACATATTCTTTATCTTTGTAAAAGATTGATCAAGGTGTGATCAATCTTCAATCTTGCAAGGTGGTGGTGTTCGTGTGCATTGTATTCAACATACAAGGTTTGTAAAGGGTTGGAGTTCGTGTGTAACTCCATCAACCCTGTGGTAAGGTGTTTTTGTGTTGTGTGATTAGTGTGAACCGAGAAAGGTGTTCCTCGAAGACTGGAGTAAGTTGTTTATAACCGAACCAGTATAAAATTCTTGGTGTCATTTACTTTCAGCACTTATATTCTGTTTCAGCACTGCTTATCATTTTTGATTACATTTGTAAAAATAGTAAAAATTTTTAAAAAATTACGAAACTTTCCAGAATCATAGACACACGTCTTGAGGTTAATTTGGCATAAGTTTCAACCCTTTTGAACAAGTATAAGTCAACCAAACGTCCAAAGTTCTCAGACTAGTGCAGTCTGATTTTTAGGCTTGCAAATGTTGAGACTTTGATCGTATTTGACTAACTTCCCAAAAGAATTTTTCAAAACTGTTTCAACCCATTTAAATATAACTTATAAGGGGTTAGTGGTTAAAATTTCAGAGCATTTGGAGTTACGTACAAATAGGAATAAAGTTTTCAAATCAGTCTACCGTTTTTGGCAGATTCGCGCAATCTGATCACCAACGATTTTTGAAGGGGTTAAAGGTTGAATTTAAATCCGAAATTTTTAGGAGACACTCATAACATCTGAAGCTAAGCTCTCTCAAAATTTCAGAATTTTTGAAGACCTACAACCTAGTTTTAAAAACGTTTCTTGAAAACAGAAACTGTTTTCAGAAGTTGGGTTTTTGGTTTTAAACAATTTTAAAAACCACATTTTTCGCACACACTATTCAACCCTCCCCTTTTAGTGGTGCCTTGCAAATCCTAAAATTGGTATCAGAGCGCAGGAACACTCACAACAAAAGGATCCAACGATCTACGTGAGATGGCATCCACTAGCTATAACACCGTGCAAGAAGGAATGTCAACCATAAGGCCTCCTCTCTTTGACGGTGAGTCTTTCGTTCAATAGAAGGTAAGAATGAAACTTTTCTTTATGGCAATTGATATTGATCTTTGGTCAATTATAGAAGATGGTCCATTTGTTCCATCAAAGTTATCCACTGTAGATGGAGTCACATTAGAGGTCGTTAAGCCTAGGCAATAGTACACTAGTGATGATAAAAAGAGACTAAGCATGAACGCTAGGGCTATGCAGTTACTTTTAAATGGACTAAGTAAAAGTGAATCAAACTATGTTTCAAATTGTTCTAGTGCACAAGAAATGTGGAGAATACTTGAAATGAAACACGAAGGCACTAGTCAAGTAAAAGAGTCCAAGATCAACATGCTTATGTCCACACTCGAGTCATTTAAATTATTGCCTAATGAATCTATCGTTGATATGGATCTTCGCTTGACTAACATCTACAATTCTCTTGAGTCTCTTGGCAAAGTCTTTACTATGCAGGAAAAGGTACAAAAGATCTTGCGAAGCCTTCCATCCGAGTGGGACTCTAAAGTAACGGCCATAGAAGAAAGCAAAGAAACTAAATCGATTAAGATGGAAGAACTAATTGGATCACTAAATGTATATGAAAACTGTAGCGCCCCGTACTCGGCTACCCCTCGTACGGTGCACCCGCCGTACTTTCCCTTTCGGAAAAATACAAAGCGTCGATACTCAACTCGTAAAACCCATGGATAAACATGGATTACACAGCCACGATCTTAACAGGTAGATAAAAATACGGCAGAATTTGAACCTTAATCCGAAAGCGTCAAATCGCGTATACATAGCAAAATTATACAAAATGAGCCGATAGCAAACTACACCGCGAAATTATACAAGCATTATCCGAAAGGAATCCGAAAATAGCTAAGTCCCAAAATGTCCCAAAGGTTCATCAAAAGCTTCCATCATCATTCTCTTAACAGCGACTTCGATAACCTATGGGTAGGGCACCCTTGGCTCATCATCAATCCACTCGACTTCATTACCTGGCTCTGGGGGAAAAATAAATGGGTGAGCGACAAAGTCGCCAGCAAGTATACCATAACACCATACAATAAAGAGAAAACGGCATACAAGAATCAAACCCCAATTCATTAAGTTAAAACATACCTGCCAATACCTTTCCGAAGCATCATACTTAAAGTCATATCAACACTTAGCTAAGATCTAAATGTCATCACTTAGTTAGATTCTACGTGCTATAACCAACCCTTACTTCTATGAATGGTATCATGCATAATGTGTATGAAAATGTGAATGCGATGCTAATGCAACGGAAAACATTCTTTCTTTCATTTAGACATGCTCATAAAAATACTTGAACTTTCTTTCTTTTAAATCATGCTCATCATAAAACAAGAGAGTGTGTGTCAGCCTATTATACCAGGCATGACTCGGTTCTTATAACATGATCACCTTCAGGTCTATTATACCGGACCTGGCTCGGTTCTTATACTCTTCAGACCTATTATACCGGGCCTGGATCGGTTCTTATATTTCATCCGACCTATTATACCGGGCCTGGATCGGTTCTTATACTTCTTCAGATCAATTCACCCCGGATCTGTAGCGGGTTAAGCTGGCCAGAAGGGACGGAATTCTTTCGAAACAGAAACTCTATATAAAACATCAATAAAATCATGAGCATGGAACATATGAGCATGTCAATGCAAGTGCATGGGATGCAACATGGTAAAATGCACTTATAACATCATAAACAACTTTCTTCATGGGCTGGAAAACGATCCAGCAACATGTCCTGTATTGCTCGGCCTCAAAATCAACCTTTTGAGCCTATTTTCCAGAAACTAAAAATATGGACATGCACCACATGATCTTAACTACACTCTGTAGAAATTTCATGCGATTCCGACAAGCGTAGGTACCTCAATACAAATAATTTCCAACAAGGGTACAACAGGAAATTCTGCTGCACTCTCAACTCCATTCCTTACCTTGTCTCCATCCATAAACTCATTTTGGGTCTCACTTAGCACCTGGAAATCTTTCCTATTTCTTTCATGAACAATATCCAAATGACCATTCACCAAAACAAGTCAAAATAAATACAATACAAGTCATACAAGCACAAAGGGTCAATCTGCCCTGTTTTCCAGAATGTTACACCAACTTTACCTCAATGGTTTACCCCAAAGATCAATAGATAAAATCAATTTCTTTACATGGATACTTAGCTCTATGTCTTAAGTACTTCTTGTAAAAATTTCAGGTCAATCAAAGATGTTTAAGGTACTTAAATAATTTTTCTCCCTAAGGTGGTACAACCAGAAACTGTTTTGACCCCTTGATACTAAAAATTCCTTTCTGACCAATCCACAAATGATTTTCCAGAAATTCCAACTCCAAAATAAAATAGACATGATAAGCTACGATCACACCAAAAATAAGCTCAATCCAACGTTTAGAAGGTCCTTAACTAAGTCCATCAATTTGGCATAAAATCTGTCCAGAACTCTGTTTTCAACCAACATGCATAGAATTATCCTTTCCTTCCTAATTTTTGTTCTTTAGCCTATAATCCAAATTAATGGTCATTCAATAGACATAATAAGGCTTCCCTATACTAATTCAAGTTCCTTTGTAGCATGCAAAAGTCGTTCATATGGGCTGTTCATTCCTTCTAAACAAAACAGTCCTCTAGTCCAACAATTTCACATATTAAAATCACTAAAAATGCTAGGTTTCATACCAATCATGTCTCATTCAATATCAAACATAGGGAAGTCCCTAATCCATCACTTTTAACTCTTATTTCAAGTTTAAACATGCTTTATATTGCAACGTAAGAGAGGTCTATCATCCAACCTTTCAAAACATAAGAAAAGGTAACAACTTAGGCATATTTTCACTAAAATCATGTCTTAAGCTTCTAGACATTCAAGTATGCACATAATCACATATATTGTAAGGGGTTAAAGTATACTTGCCTCTTCAAGCTAAAACTCTTGTCTTTGCTTGGTTATGAAGTGAGATGTGATGAAATCCTTCACCTTCTTCACCAAAATGAGCTTGGAATGGAGATTCAAGCATCACAATATGTCACCACCTAAGAAAGTTGATGGCTTTCACCTAGATGTCTTCTTGAGTCTTGGAAGTGAAGTTGAACTTCTATCCTCCAAGATGAAAGGGCCGAAATATGGTGATGATTGGAGGAGGGAATCTTTGCTAAGTGTTGCTCTTGCTTGAATGTGTCTTGAGAGGAGTCTCAAGATGACAAGAGGGTAGATGTTTCTAGAAGGGTTTTAAATCAAAACATGCTATGGGTGAACGGTTTGGAGGGAGATTTGTGAGGGTTAGGGCTTTCTTGAGTGTTAATCAAGGTTAGGTTAGTATAACCTTGGTTACTTTATTCCAACTAGGGTTACTTTAGTGCTAACCCAAGTTATTTATCAAATCATGGTTATCTTAACCTTGGTTTAAGGAAAAAGTAACCATGGTAGGATTTAAAATCCTCCATGTCTAGACACTTAAGGGGGCGGTTGGGTTGGGGTCTTTATGACCTCAACCATACTACTTCCTTCTTTAATGAGTTGTCTTACTTGTTCCTTAAATGCATGTCTATTTTATTTTCTATTTATTCTTTGCATAATAACTTCTTGTCTTAATGGTGTAGTAGACTTTAAGTAATTACTTTAACTAATAAAATTGGCTAGAGAATTCTAGAATTCCCATTCATGCCTTGGCCGAATTTTAGGCTTCTTGGGCAACTTGATATTTCTTGTAATTCATGCACTATATTGTTTTTTTTCTTTATTTTATCATATTCTAAAATTAACATATGTATGTATACATACATATACACGCCATGTGTATTGCATATGTATATATATATATATATCCTCCTCTGTATACGCATGTAGGTATTCATACATTTTGTACACATATATCCTATACACGCACATACATAATGGTATGTACGGTTCGTATAGCTCTATATTTCATATACTACTTTCTTGAAGTTCCCCTTATTTAATTTGGCTTGGTATCACCTCAATAATGATTAAGTAAAGATGCTTAAGTTGACTTAAGTAACATGCGCTAAAAGAAATTGCCGCTTTCATTCCGTCTCATATTCATAGTTTTCACGTACATGATCGTTGGGGTACAACATCCTCCCCTCCTTATCATAAGTTTCGTCCTCGAAACTTCGGAGCTAGTCAAAAAGATATGGGTACCTTTGCTTCATGCCTTCCTCTAACTCCCAAGTGGCCTCATCAACTGAATGGTTCTTCCATTGCACCTTGACCATAGCAATAGGCTTATTTCTCAATGCTTTCACTTCCCTATCAATTATCCTTTCGGGTTCCTCAACATATGATATATCAGCTTCAATCCTCAAAGGTTGCTCATCCATAATATGGCTCGAATCATGCACATACTTATGCAATTGAGATATATGAAACACATTGTGTAATTGAGACAACGATGGTGGTAGTGCAAGTCTATAAGCAACTTCTCCAATCCTTTCCAAGATCTCAAATGGTCCAATGAATCTAGGACTAAGCTTACCTTTAATTCCGAACCGCTTTACTCCTTTCGATGGAGATACTTTCAAGAATACCTTATTTTCTACTTGAAACTCAAGTGGTCGACGCCTCACGTCGGCCCACGCCTTGCTTCTATCCTGAGCAGCCTTCAATCTTTGTCTTACAATCATAACCTTTTCCTTGGTTTGCTCCACTAAGTCAGGTCCTGTGAAAATCTTATCTCCAATCTCATCCCAATACAATGGCGATCGACATTTTCTTCCATAAAGAGCTTCATAAGGAGCCATTCCAACAGATCTGTGATAGCTGTTATTGTATGAAAACTCAACCAACTTCAAACTCTTATCCCAGCTACCTCCAAAGTCCAACACACAAGCACGCAACATGTCCTCCATCCTTCTTCTTTACAAATAAAACTGGGGCACCCCATGGTGACACACTTGGACGAATCAACTTCTTTTCCAATAACTCATGCAATTGCTCTTTTAGTTCCTTCAGCTCAGCGGGTGCCATGCGGTAAGGAGCTTTAGAAATGGGCTCAGCTCCGGGGATGAGATTTATCTCAAAGGAAATTTCTCGATCAGGGGGACTTCCTGGTAGTTCCTCTGGAAAGACATCAAGAAACTCTTGAACTACCGGAACTTGCGAAATGTCCACTGCTGCCTGCTCGGCACTAAGAGCATAAACAAGATAGCCTTGACATCCCTTCCGCAATGCTCAACGGGCACGAGCTGTATTCACAAAAATATTCTTTGACTTCTTCAACTTGGGACCTCCTTGAAATGATACTTCCTCTTGCTCCGGGGCTCTGAAAGTGACTTTCTTCTGATTGCAGTCAATATGGGCATGGTTCTTAGACAATCAGTCCATACCAAGAATAATGTCAAAGTCACTCATAGCAATCGGGAGCAGATCAGTCGCGAACCGATGGTCATCAAGCTCGACCGTGCAATTCTTATATAGATAATGAGACGTAAGCACTTGATCACCAGCGGCTTGGATTCGATAGGGTGATTTAAGCCGGATGGGATTATGGTCTAATCCCTTTGCAAATTTCTTAGATATAAAGGAGTGGCTGGCGCCACTATCAAACAACGCATTTGCGGGCATACAACATACAAGAATAGCGCCTGAATCATGCAAAGCTTCAACTACACAGCAATATAATATTTATCAAATTAGCATTGCATATTTTTAAATCATACCAGCCACGACGTTTCCAGCTTCCTCAACTGCAGCATCGGTCATCACATGCACACGTGCATTCGAGCGCTGACGTTGGTTCCTCTGCTGCTGACCACTACGCTCACGACAATCTCTCAGAATATACCCAGTCTTTCCACATCCAACACAAGCAGCTCCCTTATCAGGACAATCCCTAATTATATGACCAGTCTTGCCACAACCAAAGCACTTACCAGCTTGTACATAGCACTCGCCCAAATGATTCTTCTGACAATGGGGACACATGGGAATGGCCTGCTGCTGCTGTCCTTGATTTCCTTGATTATTTCTCTGATTATTCTGATTCTGCCCACGGCGCTGTTCACGATTCTGATTTCCTCTTTGGTTCTGATTCTGCTGTCTACCTTACCTCCCATGAAAATTCTGTCTAGTCATTTTCCTTGCTCCTTTATCCCCGGAAGTGTCCCTTCCTCTTTTCTGGCCCACCGTCGCATCGCGACGAATGATATCCTTCTCGATCCGATAACATGCATCAACAAGCGCCTCAAAATCAGCAGAGATAACATTCACCAACCAAGTGCGAATCCTTGGGTTCAGCCCACTCTCAAACTTCACCATCTTAGATTCCTCATCATTCATCGTAGCCGGAGAAAATCTACCCAAAGCCAGAAACTTGCTCACATATTCAGACACAGTCATACCAGGTTCTTGCTTCAATATTTCAAAATCATGCCTCTTTTGCATCTTTACTGACGGGGGAAAATAAAACTTATTGAACTCTTGGATGAATCTCTCCCATGGGATAGGTCGGGGCAAAGGTTGCAGCTTAGCCTTCCACCACTGGTTCGCCTCACCAAGGAGGAAAGGCCTCACAGCTTGGGTTTTCATATTGTCAGGGGCTCCATTCAGTTCAAAACAGTTCTCCACTTCATCTAGCCATTTTTCAGCCATATCGGGGTCAGACTTGCCTTCAAAAGGCGGCACATTCGCTCGCTTGAGCTTCTCAAAGTAATACTGCGCATCTCTTATCGGTTCATAAGGGGGAGGAGGGGCAACTTGCTGAATCATTCCTTGGCCAATCTGAGTTACGGTCTGACAGAATGCTTGGAAGTCCGGAATAAGAAGTGGCACTTGCGGAAGAGGGTTTCCTTGAGCTGGTGGGGGTTTTTCATTCTGCGGTGGAGGAGGAGGCGGTGGATTCTGATTCTGAGGAGGAGGTGGAGGGACTTGATCTTGAGGTTGTGGAGGGTTTGGTCCGGGTGCATGGCCAGCATCTCTGCGAGGTCTACCACGACCACGAGTCCGAACCATCTGTATACGAAGCAGGAAGATGTATATATGTATATATAGATCGAGATGACTGACTGAATTTAGACATACTTGGAAAAAGGAATTTAAAGCAGGAAAAAGAGTTAATATGCAACATATCAGGCTAGCAGATCAACCAGGGGACCCTGTTTCCAATCTAAGTTGTCTAAGCTAATGCCATCTCTTTTCTAAGATCATGACTTAAGTCTAAGATCAATTCTTAGATTTCTAAGATCATAACTTAGCTTCTACGTTCTGCCCGAATCTAGAGCCTCGGCTCTGATACCACCTGTAGCGCCCCGTACTCGGCTACCCCTCGTACGGTGCACCCGCCGTACTTTCCCTTTCGGAAAAATACAAAGCATCGATACTTAACTCATAAAACCCATGGATAAACATGGGTTACAAAGTCACGATCTTAACAGGTAGATAAAAATACGGCAGAATTTGAACCTTAATCCGAAAGCGTCAAATCGCGAATACATAACAAAATTATACAAACTGAACCGATAGAAAAATACACCGCGAAATTATACAAACATAATCTGAAGAAGAATCCGAAAATAGCTAAGTCCCAAAATGTCCCAAAGGTTCATCAAAAGCTTCCATCATCATTCTCTTAACAGCAACTTCAATAACCTACGGGTATGGCACCCTTGGCTCATCATCAATCCACTCGACTTCATTACCTGGCTCTGGGGGAAAAATAAATGGGTGAGCGACAAAGTCGCTAGCAAGTATACAATAACACCATACAATAAAGAGAAAACGGCATACAAGAATCAAACCCTAATTCCTTAAGTTAAAACATACCTGCCAATACCTTTCCGAAGCATCATACTTAAAAGTCATCTGTAGCGCCCCGTACTCGGCTACCCCTCGTACGGTGCACCCGCCGTACTTTCTGTAGAGATAAGAGGGTTTGAGTGATTTCAACATAAGCAATTTGAAAGCATATATATATATATATGTATAAACGTATACATACATAAATGTGTACATGTATGCATGATAACTTGCCATTACTTGCCTTATTTAGCTTATATATCATGTTGCTGTACTAACGAGCCATGAAGCATTAAAGCTTACATCATATGGAGAACATTTGTTGTGTTTATAGTATTTTTAGGTGCCACCATTAATGAACTCAACTAGTTCATTAAGTGAAGTACTTAGTTTAATAAACTAAGTAGTTCATTAAAGGAAGATTCATTTGGAAAAGGCACAAAGGCAACAAGGCTAAAGAAGGAAAGTCTTCTCCTCCTCTCCATCCATTAATGTACACGGCACATATACATATATTATACATATTTTCAGATTTTTTAAATAAAGGCACATACACATGTATTCCAACGTACTACCGACACGTTATATATTTTACGTACGTACGTTAACGTCACACCACTATACTTAACTCATATTTATGAGTATATTCAGGTCTTATATCATATGATATAAGATATGGTGATGACAAATCAAATACGACACGATAAAAGGTTCTAAACCGAAATTTATCGTATCGGACGAATACCGAAACTTCGCCAACGTGTCACGTACTTGCCATAAATAAATGGCCAGCCCATATACATCAAAATATGATGTAAATTTCGTGCACATGACATAATAATCAGCCAAAAATACTTTCCATGTTGACACACACAAATTACTCCACATTAAGGCCAAAATGTGAAGATTCCAAGTTTAATTTTGTCACATGCTAATGGTACCACTTTAAACCAGTCAAGTGCTGAGATTTAAAGTATATATTATATATATTATGTATAACATAATATATATAACATGTGCAAAAGTTGGAATTTAAATAAGAGAAAAATCGGGTAATCGATAAATATCGAAAATTCGGTTTTCTACGCACATAACATGGAACATTTTTTTTCAAAAAAGATATTTTTATTGCAATAAATCCTCTCTTATGGCGGAGGAATACCGTATTACAATTTGTTGCAGAGCATCAGCATATGCATAATGAAAATATAATGCACCTATAATCTGCAGTCTCCAATCATATATGATATGTCGCATTAAAACCTTGCCAAGTAAAACCACCCTTGTGGATAAAACCTTGGCGAAGGAAAAAGCGTGCATATTTATATGATTGGAACGTATATCTATTTGATGTCTACTACTAAATGAATATTCCAATTGTCTGCCACACCCGCAGAGTCTTCGAAAGTGTACAATGTGCTGAACGTAGTGCATATTTGATCGATTAAGAAGGTTCATCCTGGGAGATACTTTTCCTGCGAATAGTAGACCCATCAACGCCACTCCAAAGCGTTTGGTTGTCTGCGTCCACTCTGTTGTTGTATATATATATAAGATCGCTCCAGTGTAGCGCAGCCCAAGCGTAGCAAGAAAGAAAAACAATTAGTAGCAGCAGTAAACCGATCAATGTGCAATATGGTATGAATGATCATAATAATATAGTGGTTTTGCGCAACATCAGTACCCATTTTGCCCGTATCCTTAGATACGGGCTGTTCAGAAGAAAACGCAAGTATGAAAAAGCTCAAAGCATAGTAGAGGAACAGTATTACCCATAATGCCTGTGTCCTTATGTGACACAGGCATTCCATATTCGGAGAGTGACTTTTCATGTTAGCATCGGAGATATGGAGTTGAACCATCCGTAGAAAAAGCGCCTTTAGCCATTCGCGGTAGGGAGGACAATGTAGGGAAATGATGAAAGTGGTGATGTAACTGTCCATGTTGCGCCAAAAAATGTGCCACCATATTTGCCTGACGTGGAATATGTGCTATGGTAACATTCCCAGCTGTGATTAACGCTCGTAATATAGTGGGACATGCGGCGGTTTGAAGTTGCTGAATAACTCCTTGAGAATCTCCCTCCAGATGTATATTTCGATAACGTTGCAAAAAATAGATGAGTGAGAGTGTAATTGCTTGAAGTTCTTCTTGAAACGGGTTTGATATGGGTAAATAAAAAACTATGGCTTCTTTGAAGTTGCCATGGTCATCCCTCAAAATCGCTCCTCCAGAGGCCGAAAAGGATCCATGTGCTACATCCACGTTGAGCTTTAGTCTGCCTGACTGTTGTATCCCGCTCAAAATTAGCGTGGCAGCTAGGGCTAGAAGCAGTGCGCGACCAGATAGCAAGACCTCAGAGGGAACATGTTACCAATATCACATAGGGTGTACATTTAAAGGTACGAATACACTACTACTAAGCCAAGTTAAATATCAGGTGTAGATGTAAGTATGAAGGGAGACGTACGTGTCCACAGAGTGAAGATCTCGCAGCGATAGAATAGACTAGCAAGAGGATACACGGTACGTGCGCATAAGCATGCACTTAGTGTTGCCCAACATAATGAGTATTTCTTCTAAGACTTAGGACTTATCTTGAAAAGGGAGCATACGTGAACATGTACACAAAGGAATTGGTCCCATGGATATACGGGTAGCATAGTAAACTATGAAAGGACATTTAAAATAATAGAGTAAGAGGAAAACATTTATAACCCAATTTTATGCTATTGAGGAGAGATATGTATAAAGGATTATACCTATTTCGGCTAAGGGAAACAGAGGGGATAAATAATACCTGTACAAGTCTAGGAAAAATTCTTAAGGATTAGCAGATTTAATTCGGAAGAATGGTAACACCACACGCTTGCGTAAACCATGGATATATATATATATATGGGAAGGTATGAATATGTGTATATAATATAAGATGAAACCAATCTATGTATATATACATATACACGAACACAAACATACACATAAATGCAATAATGGGGGAAAATGTATGCATGTAATACATATGCACGTTTGGCCATAAGGCCTTAGAGGAAGGAAGCTTTAAACAACACTTAGTAAGAGTCTTAAAGAGGAGAAATTAGGTGTAAAGAGTGGAGTCTCTTCCTCTTCTCCACAAGCAGCCGCCGGCTGCCCTCTTTTCCAAGAAGGAAATAATACCCCTCCATTAAATCAAGCCCTCCCAACTTCCCATCAATTAAGGCTTCTTCAAGAAACCACTCTCCACTTTTCCTTTGCTCCCTAAACGATTTCGGCTGAAGCAAGGAGGCTAAGGGCCCTTCACTCCCAAGGCTTTTCTAGGTAAGATCACTCTCCATGATCCTTAACAAGATACATCTTATAGGATTAAAGCTCACTAAGTTCTCTTTTCCTTGATAAAGACTGTGACCCCCACGGCACTAGGGGGAGACCGAAAGGTGGAAGGAGAAAGGAGGGTGTTTAGCAAAAGAGGATCATCCTCAAACCTTCATGAAGCAAATGGTAAGGAACCCTTCGTCCTCCCTATAAGACATACTACATAAACTAAGGAATGGCTCACAAAAGCCTTGTGCCGTGTGTGATAGGAAAAGGAAGGGGGAGGAGCTTCGTGTGTCAAGCCAACCGCGCCAAATGCTTCAAAGGCAAGTACACTATACTCTTCATGGTTTGAATGTGAAAGTGTGTGCATGAATGACTAGAAAGACTTAAGGTTTGATCGTAGTGATGAAATGGTAAGCTTTAAGCCAAAAGCTTTCGGCTTTATACACATGAGAGTGTAGGAAGAGCACTTTGTTCTAAAGATGAGTTCTTTGATGACTTTATGCATGTTTATGTCTTAAACTAGGCTTGAATGTGTTAAAGCTTTCTTCTTTTGGGTTGAAGGTAGCCACGGTAGAAGGGATATGGGGAGAAGGGGTGAAGTTGCATGTAAGATGATAACAAAGCAAGAAAATGGGGGAAAGACTTGATCTTGTGCATGTTAGGATTGAAATGCTTTCGATTTTGGTCATTTTCTCTCTAACATCCGCAAATTGGGCTGACGTGGTGTGTGGGTGCGTTCATCTTAGGGCTGATACCATTTATGGTGACAATAAGGGTAAGCCAAGAACATTTAGGAAGAATTTATGTCCACTGAAAATTCTGGAGCTGGATTAGAAATTAGGCTGACTTGCGAAGCCAGAAAAGGGACCTTAGGGACCTTCAATTTCAGTTATTTTTGGTGTGATGATAGTTCTATGTGTTTTTTAGTAGTGAGAGTTGGAATCACCTCAAAAAGAGACACGGTTTATTTTTAATGAATTTCTACTAAGATTTGGTCTTGCTGGAAAATGAGTACTGGACAGAACTTAAGCAATATGTTTAGCAGCTTAAAATGAACCTTAGAGGTACGCAAATCCACTAATTTTTGGCAGGGTATTAGCCTCATGAATGAAGAAGAAATGACAGCTGGAATTCCCTCAAAATAAGTTGTGGTTTATTTTTAATAAATTGTCTACTAAAACTGGTCAAATCGAACTAGGCTGGGTAAACAGAATTTATGACCCACTTTGCGTGGCCTGGAAAAAGGCCTTAAAGAATGGATCTTGGGCTAAACATTGGTAGGATGTTAGCTCAAAGAGTTTATGAGGTTAGGGAGTTGGAATTTCTGGAAAAAGATCAAAGGATTGACCACGATAAATTTTATAGTAAAATATGGTCATTTCAGAATTTTGATTGCATGGATACGTAAAAAGGAGTAAATGGGTCTCTTAATGACATCGTAAGTCCGCAATGCATGCATGACACTCGCTTATGACGGTCACGGATGCATAGATGTGGTTACATGAGTTTAACACGAGTAGTTTAGCAAGGAATTCGTTAAAATAAGTGAATGATACGAAGCTGGAAAAATTCCAGCATTGTTAGCGAGACATGCCCGTTCTTGTGTCATATGTCGTGTTCGAGTTTGCACGTTGCATGTCATACATTGCATCATCGTCACATGCATGATTTTATGATATGGATTTTACGTGAAGGAATGATGAAAAGCGTTTTTCAAAAAGGATGACTTCGTTTTGTTTTCTTAAAACGCTTCCCCACCGGTACCGTGTGTGTGTATGAGCTGGCCAGTATGAACCTGAGCAGATCCGGGTTAAGTGATCTGAATGGAAAGGAATGATGTTACCGATCCAAATCCGAGATTAATAGATTCGAAGGGGAGAAGTTACCGCCTCAGATCCGGGAAGATAGATCTGAACAGAAAGGAACCTGAGCAGATCCGGGTTAAGTGATCTGAATGGAAAGGAATGATGTTACCGATCCGAATCCGGGATTAATAGATTCGAAGGGGAGAAGTTACCGCCTCAGATCCGGGAAGATAGATCTGAACACTCTATGGTTTTATGACGATGATGTTTTTAAAAGAGTAAAGCATGAAAAGGCATTTTCGCATTTTATCATGACACATTACATGTGCATATGCATGCATGTCACTTGTGGAGTCGTTATGTAGCGTCACAGGTTACTGATGCTGAGTAGTCACGATCTCGAAAGTCCTAAATGATGGTGATTATTGTTTTAGTAATAAATGCACGTTCCGTTCTCCTTATGTTATATTTTCATTCTATTTAGTGATGTTATTAAGTTATGATCTTATTGCATTAAGCTATGATCCTTATCAAATGATGATTGGAGGACAGGTATGTTTCCAAACCAAGTATAATATGGGGTTCGGTTCTTGCTCGTACTTTCCATTTAACTCATGATTATTATAGTATACTTGCTGGTGACGTTGTCACTCACCCTATTTTCCTCTCCAGAGGTGGCAGGAGATAAAGTCGAATGGATTGATGACGAGCCTAGGGTACCCTATCCGTGAGGGCGTTAGAGGAGGGCCAGGATTGGTGGACCGAGCACCCAGCATGAAGGAATGATGATGATGTTTGTAATAGTAATGGGAAACTATTTACTTTTATCGCTTTCTGACTTTGTCGTGTGGGATGTAAACCCTAACTGCTTTTGATGGTACTTATGTTTGGAGTTTTAAATTCTGCCTCGGTTTCAATTACTAATTGCGCGAAGGAATGAAAATCCATGTAATTTTACCATGGATCACGACGCGTATGGAAGACGCCTAGTACTCTCCTTAGTGAAGTACGGCGGGTGCACCGACTCCGGCGGGGCCGGGGTGCAGGGCGCCACAGGTGGTATCAGAGCTAAGGCTCCAGATCCGGGTAGAATGTAGAACTAAGTTATGATTTTAGTCAACTAAGCTTGATCTTAGACCTAAGTTTTGATCTTCGATGAGAGTTGACCTTAGTACGGAACGACCTCGATCTACGAGATTAGGTACAATCCATTGGTAGGCCCACCTAACGACCTATCCTGAATGCAATATAGGCTAACGTTTTCCAGTATATTCAGTTACATTTTGCAACAGCAATGACGTTCCTACACTAAATTAAGTCGACACCGTATGACGCGGATGGTGCGACTTAGAGGGAAACCAACCAGAATTAGGTCATTCTAATGGAAATCAACTTGCATCATAATTGTTATGTGACACCCGACTTATACTCCGTACCCATTTAAGTAGGGTTTCCCGTTATTGGTATGACTTAAAGTAAACGGACGTTACATGGTGCAGATAATCCCACCCACGAGCGCGGGAACGTCATCATTGTCACCCCCTGGAAGTATGGGATTCTACTTTCGAAAGATGACTAGAGAACAGGTCCCAAGGTTTTGGGGAGAGACGACACCCGAGGAAGCTGAAAACTGGTTGAATGAGATAGAGGACCAACTCATCCGGACTAGAGTACCAGATGAAATGCGGGCCCTGATTATCCGCCCCTTTTTGAATGGTAAGGCCAGTCAGTGGTGGAGAGAAAGAGTCCAATTGCTACCCAGACCCATAGCTTGGGCTAGAGTTCTGGAGGAATTTTGTGGAGCTTACCTTTCTAACGAACTGGTAATTGAAAGAATTGAAGAATTTGACGCGTTAAGGCAAGAGTCGGACACTCCAGTCTCACAGTACGTCCGTAAATTCACCATATTAGGGCGGTACGTGCCCTTGATTATGGAAGATGAACAATGGAAAATAACGAGATTTATGCGGGGACTGCATCCCCGAATCAAGGAAGGATTGAACGTAGCACATTTAAGTACATTCGATGATCTGGTAAAGGAATGTTATGGGGTAGAACGCAACATTCGGATGATGAAGGTCCGAAGGAGGTTGAAGAGACAAATGAATAGAGAAAATGAAGGATGGTCACGACACTCTCGTGGAACCTCGCATAGGAGAAACCGAGGCGAAAATCGAAGAACGAGATCCCGAGGACCCCGAGGCACCCAACGTTATTGACAGGTACGAAGAAATTTTCCGTTAAAACACTTGAGTCTTATGTTTTGTTCTAGAAGATGAGCAACATTGAAATTACCAGAGGAAATCGCCTCCAGATAAATAGAGAGATAAATAAGAATGGTCACAGGATTGAATAGTCGCATAGGAGACCTAGGCACCCATTCTCCAGTTTCGAGGACGAAACTTATTTTAAGAGGGGGAGAATGTTGTATCCCGCTCAAAATTAGCGTGGCAGCTAGGGCTAGAAGCAGTGCGCGACCAGATAGCAAGACCTCAGAGGGAACATGTTACCAATATCACATAGGGTGTACATTTAAAGGTACGAATACACTACTACTAAGCCAAGTTAAATATCAGGTGTAGATGTAAGTATGAAGGGAGACGTACGTGTCCACAGAGTGAAGATCTCGCAGCGATAGAATAGACTAGCAAGAGGATACACGGTACGTGCGTATAAGCATGCACTTAGTGTTGCCCAACATAATGAGTATTTCTTCTAAGACTTAGGACTTATCTTGAAAAGGGAGCATACGTGAACATGTACACAAAGGAATTGGTCCCATGGATATACGGGTAGCATAGTAAACTATGAAAGGACATTTAAAATAATAGAGTAAGAGGAAAACATTTACAACCCAATTTTATGCTATTGAGGAGAGATATGTATAAAGGATTATACCTATTTCGGCTAAGGGAAACAGAGGGGATAAATAATAGCTGTACAAGTCTAGGAAAAATTCTTAAGGATTAGCAGATTTAATTCGGAAGAATGGTAACACCACACGCTTGCGTAAACCATGGATATATATATATATATATATATATATATAT